>JAECXP010000226.1:0-600000 GCA_018152965.1 Scaptomyza pallida
AATGGTCTTCGTATTTTGTGCAGCGACATTGAATCGTATAGGAAGCTCACAGCCTACTTTGTCGAGAAAAATGTCGAAAACCACACTTACCAACTCGAGCGCAACAAAGGGTACCGAGTCATCATCCGGCACCTTCACAAAACCACTCCACCAGAATGGATCCGCGCTCGATTAACGGAGCTGGGGTACAAGGTGCGGTACCTCAGCGTTATCAAGCGTAAGTTCTCGAGGGAACCAATTAACTTATTCGAAGTGGAGTTCGAAACCACGGACAGCATCTCCGAGGTGCTAAAGCTGACTACGCTTGGGAAGCAGCAAATTTCTGTAGAAAGACCCCTTCAGGCAATCGATGCTGTGCAGTGCCACCGATGCCAGCAATTTTGGCCACACCAAGAACTATTGCCGACGCCAGTTTATATGTGTCAAGTGCGCTGGCAACCATCAAACCACGGTCTGCACTAAATCCAAAGAAGAGCCTGCGAAGTGTGCCAACTGCAATGGGGTGCATACAGCCAGTTATAAAGGCTGCAAGGTTTATGCTGAAGCCTGCAAAGCCCGTGCACCAAGTAACATCGGGAGAGCAAATACTTTGCTGGGAAAACTCGGCATCCCACAGATCCCTATTTCAGCCCGCCAAGGCGCGAGGACGTCAACCCAAGCTCCTGCTCTTGCTCCCAACAAAGCTGCCGCTCAGCGCTCGCAGCAACAACCACAGCGTCCTCAGCAGCAAACGCAGCGTGTAGCGACGAAACCGGTGCAGCCACTGATTCCGGCTTCGCATGATCTGCACAACCCCTCTGTGCACACCTATGCCTCCGTGGCTAGAGGCAGCCTCTCAACAAAAACGCAGCTGCAGTCCAAGCAACCAAAGCAGCCTCTGACGAGCTCTTCGCCAGAGCACCAGGTGCACCTAGCTTCCCAGCCAGCTGCAAGGTCTTCCGCGCGCAGTCGCAGTCGCCACAACCACCAGGGATCCCAATCCCCCTCTAATGACTATGGATTACTCATTTGCCAGAAGCTTGATAAGCTTGCTGACACTCTAATCCAGGACCGCTCCCACAAGCAATCTGATCTCTCCACCCTAGAGAAAAAGATGGATAAGCTGGTCGACTTAATGATCATGATGATGAACATTATGAAAGCCAATGAACTCCACAATGTCTAAAGCAGCCACATACAACACAGCTCCAGCAGCATCTCCGCGGAACCTTTCCCCTTTAAAAATTGTTTCCTGGAATGCGGCTGGACTCATCTCTAAACTAGGTGAAGTAGAAGTATTTATCAATATCAATCATATACACATCCTGCTAGTCACGGAGACTCACCTGATTGACACAGACAGTATTACAATACCTGGATTCATCACCTACGTTGCCAACCACCCTACCAACCGGAGACGCGGAGGAGCGGCAGTTTTCATAAAGCACGACATTAGCCATCTAGCGCAGCGCCCATCGAGGCTTCCAAACCTTCAATGTGCCACAATAACTGTAGCTCTACGGGATGGAAGCTCTCTGAACATATGCTCTGCTTATCTACCGCCGCAAACAGACTGGACTGTTGAAGATTTTTGCTCCCTATTCAACAGCCTGGGTAAGAAATTCATTATTTCTGGTGATTGGAACGCGAAGAGCCACTGGTGGGGCAATGCTCGATCTTGCAAGCGTGGAACAAGGCTCTTGCAATGCATACAAGGGAGCAATTATAACATCTTGGCAACGGGATCCCCAACCCACTATCCATTTAACGCAAGGCAATCGCCATCAGCAATTGACTTCGCCGTCTACAGTGGACTTAGATGTGCGCGGCTGCAAATACAAGCGCATTTCTGCTTGGGGTCTGATCACTTACCACTCGTAATATCCATTCTCCACGATGATCCAGTGAGGCATTCAAGCTCTAAACTGCTTCCCGCTGGCTCAAGCACCAAGAAGTTCCAAAAATGGCTCGATGACCACGTGTTAAACGACACGGAGATCAGATCAGGAGAGGACATAGATGCCTGCATTGACATCCTAGAGCGGAATATTAATCTCGCGGCTGCCCATGCCGCCAAACCGCAGCGGAGTCCTTATTGCGCACAGCAACCTCATAACACTGCTAGTCGCACAGTGTTGTTAATGATAGAGGCCAAACGGCTTCTCAGGAAGCAGCTAGCAAGGCACCGGCACCCTCTGATAAAAGTTCTAGTGAATCACCTCACTAGCAGAATATCCAGAGAGCTAAAAAAGGGAAAAGCCGAAAGGACCAATACGATGCTGGAAAACTTGGATCCGAACGATAGGTATAGCATGAACAAGATATGGCGCATCACCAATTCATTCAAACGTCAGCCTACACCTAACCTGCCAGTTAGGAAACACACTGCAGAAGGCCTTGTTGGAACTGGCAGCGACGTCTGGTGCAAGTCAACAGAAGAAAAAGCGGAGGCATTTGGTCTGCACTTGGAGGCTAGATTCACTCCCTTCCCTTCCAGCCTCCCTGAGCAAAGTGCTGAAATCAAAATCAAGGCGCGAGAACCTTTTCCCACTTCTGAGCTCACGTTCCGTCAAATCACGCTGGCCGAGGTGCAAAAGGAGGTGAAGCAGCTCAAACCCAATAAATCGCCTGGACTTGATAAGATGGACAACCGTCTGATCAAGTCGTTACCAGAGTCTGCTCTTGAGTATATTACTCTAATATACAACAGTATAATTAAATTTGGACACTTCCCGAGCGTTTGGAAGAAAGCGGTGGTCAAGATGATACCCAAGCCTGGGAAACCCTTGGAGCAATTGTCGTCATACAGGCCCATCAGTCTACTATCCGGAATATCGAAAATCTTCGAAACCATCCTTCTTAGGCGGCTTTTTGAATGCGATGCCTTCACCGAGGCCATTCCTAAGCACCAATTTGGTTTTAGGAAAGAACATGGTAGTGATCAACAGCTGGGAAGAGTCACGCAGTACATTCTTAACGCTTTCGAGAGGAACCATTACTGTCCAGCTGTATATCTAGACATCCAAGAAGCATTTGACCGAGTATGGCATGATGGACTGCTCTATAAGCTCAAGAGTCTCCTGCCAGTTGTCCTTTACAGAGTAGTATTCAGCTACCTCTCTGAAAGAACTTTTGTTGTTGAATGCGCAGGAGGGGTGCGCTCTTCGACTAAACAAATAGCGGCCGGAGTACCACAGGGAAGTGTGCTAGCCCCCATTCTCTACAATGTTTACTCTGCAGACATGCCGATCCCCCGAGGCGACGTACTGCTGGCAACATATGCTGATGATACAGTCGTCATGGCAAGGCACTGTAATCAGAAAAGCGCAATTGATGCTGTTAACCGGTACTTGGACCTGTTTTCCAGTTGGGCCAACAAGTGGTGCATCCGAGTTAATATAGCAAAAACGGGGCACGTGCTGTATACGTTGCGGACTGCGGACCCAAGCATATTGCCCCTAATGGATGGTAGCTCCATTGCATCTAAGCCAGTTCACACCTACTTGGGTGTCCGTCTTGACGCTAAGCTGAACCTCAATCAGCACATCAGAGCAACCGTCACTAAGGTTCACTGCAGAAAGCAGAAGTTACTCTGGCTGATCAAGAGTAGCTCCAAACTTCCTCTAAAGGCCAAAGTCCTCCTTTACAAGCAGCTAATTGCGCCGATCTGGCAATACACCATACCGGTGTGGGGACCGCTAGCCAGCCAGATCCACTTCAATGAAATCCAAACTGTCCAAAACAAGATCCTTAGACTAATAGTTGGAGCTCCCTGGTATGTCAGAAACAAAGCCATCCACGATGATCTGAAGGTGAGAACGGTCGAAGAATATTATAATGAAGCTTGCAGCAAGTTCGTGCAGAGGCTTCTCTCCCACGAGAACCCTGAGGCTCGCAAGGTTGCGACACATGTATATCTGCCAAACCGTCTTTCCCGCCCACGCTATATGAGCATGGTTAACAAGTGCATTCCGGAAGGAGTGCGCCTCTCAACCCCAGAGCCGCTCCCTCTATGGATGCAACATCGGGACGAGCGACGCAAAGAACGCCAAGACATGTTGAAAAGGCGAGAAGACAACAAGAAACATGAGCAAGAGCGAATGGCCAAACTTCAAGAACGAAGGCGATTAGAAGAGCAAGCAGAGCTCGAGCGACAGCGCAGGGCTCCAGACCCTACAGTGCCGTTTGCATATCTACTAACCAATGAAGAGCTGAGGAACCCCAGTCTGGTCTCGGGCATCCTTGCTATTCTTAGTAACCCGGTACTAAACCCACCTCCAGGGATCCGGGAAGTCTCACCAGCAGTCCTTGAGAGTCCGTTGTCAGGTAATAGTATGCAACCCCAACAAACTAACCACGTGCTGACTTTCCCAGCGTCCATGGCACCCCACCAAGCTGCGATAGCAAATGCCCCACCTGCCTCTAATAGGCTCAGTCAGGACAACAGTGGAACCTTTGAAACTAGCCTGGTCTCTGGAATCCTGGCTATAATCAATCCACCCTCACCTGCGCCATCAAACCTCGAACTGTCGGAGTCACAGAACGTCACAAATGGCACGTCCAGCCATCCATAACGATAAGCTATCCTTACCATCTAAGCTCATACGTCCTTTAGAGCGAATGTACTTACCAGTGTTCCTCAAGCGCCAATTCTCTACAATACTTACCACGATGTCCTCTGCTACCGCACTGGCAAATACTCCTGGGAAGAGCCAAGCTGTAAACCATCCACTGAAGAAACCTGAAAAGAAACAAATTAAAACATCAATCCAACACAATACCATACTTACCTGACGTCTCCCGCTGAAATCCACTCCTGATTTCACATCATCTGAGAGAAGATTAAGTCAATACTATACATAGCATACATACTTACCGGACCTCCTCTGCAATCATGCACTGGAACGTGCTCCTGGTCAAGCTTGTACCACCCGTGAAATGCTGTCCTCGGCACGTGAAGTCACACTTCCTGTTGGCCCACGCATCCGCGCGCTGGCCAGCGCTCCTGTATCTAAACCTGGAGCTGAAAAAAGGAAAAACATCAACAACAAACACTACTACATATATTGTCAACACAATACACATTTTACCAGTCTGAACCAGCACCTGCGCTGGCCCCACTAAATTCAGGAAAAATATTTGTAATATTGATTGAATAAACTATTCAGTTTCTGTTGAGGTCCCAGTAGGCTGTGACTCAAATCCGGCTGTACTGGGGCTTCCAACATGAAACTGATTTCATTATTCGTTTCGGCATCGAAGCGAAAGCATCAAAAAACGCCAAACTTGAACGGCTACAGGCCGACGATTTAAGAAAATGAAAAACCAGACACGGCAAGAAGTCACTCAAATGATGCCTCCAAAGGCTACTACTCCAGGCAAGCGTGCAATCAATCCAGCTTTAATTGGCTTCAAGCAAATAATTAAAGAGATGGAAATCGAGGAACGCTCTGAGCCCGTTAGGATTCTAGGAAAAAGAGGTTCAGTCCCAGTGCACACCTCTAGTGCAAAAATCATTAAAGCAGCTAAGTCACCACCAAAAGCTCTTGCCACCACTGAGGCTAGGCTTCCATCGAACCATCTCCAAAAGCCCTCCGACAAGGACGTTTCGGACATGGATCTCACCGAAATTGAGGATGAGGAGCCTGAATTAGTAACGCTGGATAACGCTGTAAAACCTTGTGACACCCCCCGGGCATGTGCCAAGGTTGACAACGGCGTCACCTTTAGCAACCAAGAAAAACCAAAGCCAATCATCATCACCAAAGTCGAAAATATAATCGAGACAACCAGCACAATAACTAAAATCATTGGAGACAAATTTGTCACAAAACCGTCCGCCAATAATGGTCTTCGTATCTTGTGCAGTGACATTGAGTCATATAGGAAGCTCACGGCCTACTTTGTCGAGAACAACGTCGAAAACCACACTTACCAACTCGAGCGCAACAAAGGGTACCGAGTCATCATCCGGCACCTCCACAAAACCACTCCACTGGAATGGATTCGCGCCAGACTAAAGGAGCTGGGGTACAAGGTGCGGTACCTCAACGTTATCAAGCGTAAGTTCTCGAGGGAACCAATCGACTTATTCGAAGTGGAGTTCGAAACCACTGATAGCATATCCGAGGTGCTGAAGCTGACTACGCTTGGGAGGCAGCAAATTTCAGTAGAAAGACCCCTTAAGGCAATCGATGCTGTACAGTGCCACCGATGCCAGCAATACGGCCACACCAAGAACTATTGCCGACGTCAGTTTATTTGTGTCAAATGCGCTGGCAACCATCAAACCACGGTCTGCACTAAAACCAAAGATGAGCCTGCGAAATGTGCCAACTGCAATGGGGTGCATACAGCCAGTTACAAAGGCTGCAAGGCTTATGCTGAAGCATGCAAAGCCCGTGCACCAACTAACATCGGGAGAGCAAATACTTTGCTGGGAAAACTCGGCATCCCACAGATCCCTATTACAGCCCGACAAGGCGCGAGGACGTCAACCCAAGCTCCTGCTCTTGCTCACAACAAAGCTGCCGCTCAGCGCTCACAGCAACAACCACAGCGTCCTCAGCAGCAAACGCAGCGTATAACGATGAAACCGGTGCAGCCACTGATTCCGGCTTCGCATGATCTGCACAACACTTCTGTGCACACCTATGCCTCCGTGGCTAGAGGCAGCCTGTTAACAAAAACGCAGCTGCAGCCAAAGCAACCCAAGCAGCCTCTGACGAGCTCTTCGCCAGAGCACCAGGTGCACCTGGCTTCCCAGCCAGCTGCAAGGCCTTCCGCGCGCAGTCGCAGTCGCCACAACCACCAGGGATCCCAATCCCCCTCTAATGACTATGGATTACTCATATGCCAGAAGCTTGATAAACTTGCTGACACTCTAATCCAGGACCGCTCCCACAAGCAGTCTGATCTCTCCACCCTAGAGAAAAAGATGGATAAGCTGGTCGATTTAATGATCATGATGATGAACATCTTAAAAGCCAATGAACTCCACGATGTTTAAAGCAGCCACGTGCAACGCAGCCCCAGCAGCATCTCCAGAAAGCAATACTCTTTTAAAAATTGCTTTCTGGAATGCTGCTGGACTCAAAAGAAAGTTGAATGAACTCAAAGTATTCATAAGCCGGCACTGTATCGACGTCCTTCTGGTTTCCGAAACCCACCTTATTGACACAGACAACATCAGCATCACTGGATACACATCGTATACTGCAAATCACCCTTCAAGTCGAAGACGCGGAGGAGCTGCGATATACATCAAAAGCTCAATACGCCACTTAGCGCTGCAGCCTTCGGTTCTCCCCCCAGATACAGTGCTCTACAGTGGCAGTTGCTCTTAAGGATGGCACCTCTATCAACATTGCGTCAACTTACCTACCACCATTAGTCCCCTGGACAACAGAGGATTTCAACGCGCTATTCAGCAACCTGGGAAGCAAATTTATAATCGCTGGAGACTGGAATGCAAAGAACAGCTGGTGGGGAAATTCCCGCTCTTGCAGGAGAGGTACTAACCTGCTGCATAGTGTGCAAACACACAATTACAATGTTCTAGCCACCGGTTCGTCAACGCACTTTCCATTCAACACGCGACAATCACCGTCAGCCATTGACTTTGCTGTGTACAGTGGCTTACAACATTCACGGCTCTCTATCCAAGCACTGCATGAGCTTTCCTCTGACCATCTTCCGATTATAATATCAATCCATGAATCAGCACCTATAAGGCACAGAAAAGCCCAATTGCTACCACCCAGCTCTAGCATCAAAAAATTTCAAAAATGGCTAGATGACCACGTACTTACTGAAACGGAAATCCGATCAAGTAAAGACATCGACGATTGTGTCTTGATCCTAGAGCGGAATATTAACACGGCAGCAGCATATGCGACAAACCAACATGGGTCTTGCAATACAGCAGTGAATCCGCGTAGTGCAAAAATAAGCCGCACAGTGCAGATTATGATTGAAGCTAAGCGTCTGCTTAAAAAGGAGCTTACAAAATTTCGGCACCCGCTCATTAAAACCATTGTCACCAGCCTTGCAAACCGCATCTCTAAGGAACTGGCCAACGACAAAAAGAGACGCATGGACAGACTGCTGGAAAGCTTGGATCCAGATGACCGGTACAGTATGCAAAAGCTTTGGCGTGTTACCAGCGACATCAAAAGGCAACCTGTGCCAAACCTACCAGTCAGAAAACATGACTCAAATGTAACTGGCGCTGAAACTAACGTTTGGTGTAAAACCACGGAGGAAAAGGCTGAGTCGCTTGGGCTACACTTAGAATCCAGATTCACACCTTTTGCTCCTTCTGCTACGGAGGACGGATCTGAAATCGAAGAGATTGCACGCCAACCTCTTACCACTGCTTCACTTCCGTTCAGAACCATTACTCCAGCAGAGATCCAAGCTGAAATAAAGAAGCTCAAGACTAAGAAGTCACCTGGATTAGACAAAATAGACAACCGCACTATTAAAGCTCTACCTCCATCAGCTGTTGAGTATATAGCTCTGATCTTTAACAGTATGCTCGAATATGGTCACTTCCCCGACGTCTGGAAACGAGCAGTCGTCAAAATGATACCAAAACCTGGGAAACCCCCGGATCAGCTGTCATCATATCGGCCAATTAGTCTGCTGTCAGGAATATCTAAAATCTTTGAAGCTATCCTACTTAGGCGACTCTTCGAATGTGATCCCTTTGCTGAGGCCATTCCTAAGCACCAGTTTGGATTCAGGAAGGAACATGGTAGTGATCAACAACTGGGGAGGGTAACTCAATACATCCTAAACGCATTCGAGAGAAACCACTACTGCCCTGCTGTCTACCTAGACATTCAAGAAGCATTTGACCGAGTATGGCATGATGGTCTACTCTATAAACTCAAGAGTCTCCTGCCGGTAGTCCTTTACAGAGTTCTATCCAGCTACCTCTCTGAAAGAACTTTTGTTGTTGAATGCGCAGGGGGGGTGCGCTCATCGACTAAGAAGATAGCGGCCGGAGTACCACAGGGAAGTGTGCTAGCCCCCATTCTCTACAATGTGTACTCTGCAGACATGCCGATCCCCATGGCGATGTACTGCTTGCAACGTACGCTGATGATACGGTCGTGATGGCAAGGCACTACAACCACAAAAGCGCAATTGATAGTTTAAACCGGTACTTGGATCTGTTTTCCAGTTGGGCCAACAAGTGGTGCATCCGAGTCAATATAGCAAAAACGGGGCACGTGCTGTATACGTTGCGGACCGTTGACCCAAGCATATTGCCCCAAATGGATGGTAGCTCCATTGCATCTAAGCCAGCACACACCTACTTGGGTGTTCGGCTTGACGCTAAGCTGAACCTCAATCAGCACATCAGAGCAACTGTCACTAAGATTCTCTGCAGAAAGCAGAAACTACTCTGGATGATCAGGAGTAGCTCCAAGCTTCCTCTAAAGGCCAAAGTCCTTCTCTACAAGCAGCTAATTGCGCCGATCTGGCAATACACCATTCCGGTCTGGGGGCCGCTAGCCAGCCAAGTTCATTTTAATGATATCCAAACCGTGCAAAACAAGATCCTCAGGTTAATAACTGGTGCTCCCTGGTACATCAGGAACCAAGCAATCCACGCAGATCTAAACGTGAGAACCGTAGAAGACTACTACAATGATGCTTGCAGTAAATATGTGCAGAGACTTCTCTCCCACGAGAACCCGGAGGCCCGCAAGGTGGCGACACATGTCTATCTGCCGAACCGTCTTACCCGCCCACGCTACCTGAACATGGTGAATAAGTGCATTCCAGCTGGAGTGCGCCTCTCAACCCCAGAACCGCTTCCTCTATGGATGCAACACCGGGATGAGCGACGCAAAGAGCGCCAAGACATTTTAAAAAGGCGTGAAGACAATAAGAAACATGAGCAAGAGCGAATGGCCAAGCTGCAAGAACGGAGGCGTCAAGAAGAGCAAGCTGAACTTGAGCGACAGCGCAGGGCACCAGACCCTACAGTGCCGTTCGCATACCTATTAACCAATGAAGAGCTGAGGAACCCCAGTCTGGTCTCGGGCATCCTTGCAATCCTTGCCAACCCGGTACTAAACCCACCTCCAGGAAGCCGGGAAACACCATCAGAAGCCCTGGAGAATCCGATCGCAGGTAATAGTATGCAGCTCCCACTAACTAACCACGAGCCGACTCTCACAGCGCCTGCGGTACCCCATGAAGCATCTAGTCAACTTACGCTGAATTACTGCGACGCACCGGAAACTAGCCTAGTCTCTGGAATTCTGGCTATCATTAATCCACCCTCATCTACGTCATCAAATCTTAGACCGTCTGAGCCATTTACTGATGCGCATAGCACGTCCAGTCCATCATGACGCTAAACCATCCCCACCACCTAAGCCTAGACGTCTTATAATGCGAATATACTTACCTGTGTTCCTCAAAAGCGCCAACTCACTGCCATACTTACCCTGATGTCCACTACAACCGCACCGGCTAGTGCTCCTGGGAAGAGCATAGCTGAAAGTACCTGAAAAGAAACATATTAACATACTTACCTGACGTCTTCCGCTGAAATCCACTCCTGATTTCATACCACCTGAAAGAAGATAAAGTCAATACAATACATAGCATACATACATACTTACCGGACCTCCTCTGCAATCATGCACTGGAACGTGCTCCTGGTCAAGCTTGTACCACCCGTGAAATGCTGTCCTCGGCACGTGAAGTCACACTTCCTGTCGGCCCACGCATCCGCGCGCTGGCCGGCGCTCCTGCATCTAGACCTTGAGCTGAAAAAAAGGAAAAACATCAACAACAAACACTACTACCTATTGTCAACACAATACACATTTTACCATTCAGAACCAGCACCTTCGCTGGCCCCACTAAATTCAGGGAAAATATTTGTAACAATATTGATTGAATAAACTATTCAGTTTGTATTGAAATCCCAGTAGGCTGCGACTCCAATCCGGCTGTACTGGGGCTTCAGTATGAAACTGATTTCATTATTCGTTTCGACTGCGAAGCGAGCACATCAAAAAAAACCATGGCACCCCACCAAGCTGCGATGGCAAATGCCCCACCTGCCTCTAATAGGCTCAGTCAGGACAACAGTGGAACCTTTGAAACTAGCCTGGTCTCTGGAATCCTGGCTATAATCAATCCACCCTCACCTGCGCCATCAAACCTCGAACTGTCGGAGTCACAGAACGTCACAAATGGCACGTCCAGCCATCCATAACGATAAGCTTTCCTTACCATCTAAGCTCATACGTCCTTTAGAACGAATGTACTTACCCGTGTTCCTCAAGAGCCAATTCTCTACAATACTTACCACGATGTCCTCTGCTACCGCACTGGCAAGCTGTAAACCATCCACTGAAGAAACCTGAAAAGAAACAAATTAAAACATCAATCCAACACAATACCATACTTACCTGACGTCTCCCGCTGAAATCCACTCCTGATTTCACATCATCTGAGAGAAGATTAAGTCAATACTATACATAGCATACATACTTACCGGACCTCCTCTGCAATCATGCACTGGAACGTGCTCCTGGTCAAGCTTGTACCACCCGTGAAATGCTGTCCTCGGCACGTGAAGTCACACTTCCTGTTGGCCCACGCATCCGCGCGCTGGCCAGCGCTCCTGTATCTAAACCTGGAGCTGAAAAAGGAAAAACATCAACAACAAACACTACTACATATATTGTCAACACAATACACATTTTACCAGTCTGAACCAGCACCTTCGCTGGCCCCACTAAATTCAGGAAAAATATTTGTAATATTGATTGAATAAACTATTCAGTTTCTGTTGAGGTCCCAGTAGGCTGTGACTCAAATCCGGCTGTACTGGGGCTTCCAACATGAAACTGATTTCATTATTCGTTTCGACATCGAAGCGAAAGCATCAAAAATATTCCTGCCACTTGCTGATTAGATCCGATGGCAATGGCTGATCCCATTCCAATTGTTTGAGCCAGATTTCCTGCATAAAGATCTTAGCCCGAATGACGAAAGGCGCCAGCCACCCGGCTGGGTCGAACAATTTTGCGATTTGGGACAGTACCTCCCGCTTTGTGTATGAACCTTGAACGGCAGCGTCTGCAGGCATGAAAAAGAATTCGTCGCTGCGCGCCTGCCAGCGTATACCCAGGGTCTTTGCCGTACTTGACTCATCGATTTCTAAAAATACCTCGCATAATAAATGCTCCTTGGGGATGTCATGAAGAACTTCTTCAGCGCTGTCCAAGGCATTTCGCAGTTTCGCGATGGTCGTAACGGCCTCTGTCTTCGTGTTTGTCCCAGCGAGTATGTCATCTACGTACATGGAATCTGAAATTACATTGCTTGCGAGAGGGTACTGCAAGCGTACGTCTTCCGCGAGTTGCTGAAGCACCCTGAGCGCCAGAAATGGGGCACAGTTTACCCCGAAGGTGACGGTGTTGAGCTCAAAGTCCCCAATCTCGCCGTCGGCCTTCCGAAAGAGGATTCGCTGGAACGGAGTGTGCTTAGGGTCAAGCAGGATTTGACGATACATTTTCGTGATGTCGGCGTTGAAGACATACCGAAAATATCGCCATTTTAGGATCTGCATCGTGAGATCGGACTGAAGAATGGGGCCTGGGTGAAGAATATCATTCAGGCTTTTTCCATTTGATGATGGACAGGAGGCGTTGAAAACAACCCGCACCTTGGTAGTGGTGCTATCAGGTTTAAATACTGCGTGGTGTGGCAAATAAAAATTGGATTTGGCGGAGATGCCTTGGAATGAGATTTCTCTCATGTGACCCATATCGAGATATTCTTGGAGCACGGAGTTGTATTGCTCTTTTAGAGTGGCGTTTCTGGATAAACGGTTCTCGTTTTTAAGGAACTGGGCGAGTGCAATAGACCTTGAGTGACCTAAAACGATGTCGTCCGCATTTCGGAATGGAAGGGTCACCACATACCTGCCACACTCGTTACGTGTAGTCGTTTGGACAAAATTTGACTCACATATGGAGTCGGCTTCCTTGACCAGCTTCGCTGGAACATCCTCCACCTCCCAAAATTTGGAAATAAGTTGGTCCAGTTTCAGCCCTTCGTTGGCCGAAATTCTCGTCGAGAATGATGAAACGGACCGCGGTACAGTCTTCGAAAGTGGACCGGTGAGAATCCAGCCAAACACGGTTTGTTGCCCAAGGAGCGTGCCACAAATATTTGCATGGGACCCGCTTAAAATGACAGACGGAAGGATATCCGCGCCGATCAGCAAATCAATTTGTGAGCTCTGATGGAATGTAGGATCAGCTAATTCAATAGCTGGAAGGTCTCTTAATGAACTTTTTGGAATGGAAGCTGAGGGTAAGTTACCCGCCAGCTGTGGAAGAACGAACGCTGATGCCTCTATATGTAACCTGGGCTTTGTAGGAGAGCCTAGAGTGAAATGGCATAGCTTTTGAACTTGGGCTGCCACTGCTTGATTCAGCCCGGATACTTGAGCTTGCACGGATTGGAAGGGCAGCTTTATCAAGTGGAACAATCGCTCAGAGATGAATGTAGCCTCTGAGCCTGAGTCGATTAAAGCACGAGCGGAATACGTGCATCCCCGATGGCATACATTTACAACCGCCGTGCCGAGTAGGACACTCTGTTCGTTTGCGGCAAAATAAGTTTGCACATTTGCCTCGGAATGGATAGAAGTGGACTGTATATTCGAACTAGAACTTGAGTTGGAGATAGACGAAGTGGCCGGGCCACTGTCGCCTCGATGTAGTAGAGTGTTGTGACGCCCTTTGCATGTAAAGCAATTGTGCGCACTCGTACACTCTCGTAGCTGGTGCCCTCTTGCGAAACAGTTCAAGCAGAGTTTTTCTGCTTGATGTAGGATGCCCGGTCATCAACAGGCATCTGTAGAAAACGAGGGCACAGTCGAACAGGGTGATTCTCCTTGGAGCATAAGTCGCAAGTCTTACTCTTCGGAATTACTTGCGCTTCGAAAGAGTTTACCCTCTTAGGGGGTTGGTGGTTTCGGGAATTGGAAACGGCAGAATTGATTGGCGTGGAAGAGGGCTTCACGTCCTCAATGGCTTCGAGCGTGCGATAGCGTTCGTTGAGGAATGAACTTAAATCGTGCCAAGCCGGAATTTCTGCCTTGTTTGAAATTGACTGCTCCCATAATGAAAGAGTGAGCTTCGGCAGCTTTGAAGAACACAGAAAGACTAAAATACAATCAGCGAACGGGGAAGACGCGTCGATATTGGAATGTTCTAGCGCAGTCAAGCATCGTTGGATGGTGCTTTGAAGGTCTTTAATTGCTGCGCCAGATTCGTGGTTAACCGGGGACAGGTTGAACAGAATTTTAAGTTGGCTGGTGACAAGCAGCCGTTTGTTCTCGAAGCGCTCGCAAAGTGCTGCCCACGCAGTTGCAAAGCCATCGTTGGTAAGTGGGAATTTGGAGATGATTTCGTTGGCCTCGCCCGCTGTCTTTGAGTTGAGGTGATATAGTTTCTCAACCGGAGTCAACCTCGGATTGTTGACGTAAATTGCGGAAAAAAGATCACGGAACGTCGGCCAGCGCAGGTAGTCTCCGTGGAACACCTCTGTGTCACACGGAGGGAGACGACAGCCCCCAGAGAAGGGCAACGTAGCAGGTGTTTCAACCCTTTCGGACGCGGACGCATTCTTAATTTGGCCCTTTAGGCGCGAAAGACATTTTTCGTAAATCGAATAGCAATGATCATATTTTGCCTCTATGGCAGTCATTTCATTGCTGCTCCCCTCCTGTCTGAGTGCACTGGAACACAATGCATACTCCGTCTCAACCTTTTCCCAAAATAACTGCAGACGATCGCGACGAATCTCGTATGTAAAAATATTGTCATCTTCGGATGCAGGAATTATTACGCGAGCCTCAAACTGGATAAGTTTGTCTGTTACGGAAATAAAGTTTGCCAAAGACATTGTGTGGTTTCTCTTGACGGATCTGGTCTTTACCGGACTACGCCACGGGAACTTGGAATTTAGTTCTCTTTTCGGAGGTGCGCTTGGAAATCGCGATGACGTTGTTGCAGGTGACACGGACTGATCTTTTTGAGACGCGAAATTGGATTTAATTTAGTATTTTCCCCTTGCTGTGTTGGGTTTTCGAAACACCAATCGGTTTTTTTCGACCCTGATGGAGCGGACGAGATGGAATGACGACGATTGATTTGTGGAACCGGTAGATTTGATTTTGGAGTTGCCTTTTTATCAGTCCTTTTGGACCCTGTGGACATACTATGCCTTAATATGAAATAGGAATTATACTGTGTGCCAAGTTACTTGGAAATCAGTACAGGCAGCAACAATATGAGAACGCACAACGGAAGCCAGAAAGCAGGTTGGAAATGTTAACAATTTTATTTATTTATGGTTTTTTTGACCTGTTATTGGAACACCGGAGAGTGGTAATAACAAATAATGAGATAGTAAATTAAATAAGTTGGCCGCCAAAAGATATGTAATAAAAACTTATTTTTTAATATTAAAATATAAATAAGAAAACACAGAACGCGAAAGATAAAAATATCAATTTTATACTATAATCTCCCGTTTTTTTTTTTTTTTATTATTATTATTATTTTGAATATAATTAAATTAATAAAAATTAGGATTTTCTTTGTTTTATTTTTTTTCGTTAAAATCTAGTTATTTATCTGTTTATTAAGTTGAGCGCAATTAAGGTTGCAGTTGCGCCAGTGTAAACGTGGGATTTTTTTGTACGTATTAAATATGTTAAACGATAGTTTGATTTACCGACTATCGATTATTGGAAGTTTGTTTACCTTTTTCGGCGACAAATAAGTTGTAATATATGTTTTTTTTTTATAACAATATTAAATAAAAGTGCTGTGTTTGTTTATTATAAATGGAATAATTTGTGTTTATTGTGTGTTTGAATTAAGTTGCCGACCCAGACAACATCAACATATATATGTGTTAAATACTTAACTTAGTATGTTCGTATTGTTGCGGGTTGCCGGCGGCTTTGGACCGTTGTATGTGTGCACTTAATGAACGCGAATTAAATGCGTGTAAAAAACAACTTAAGTATTAACTTTAAAGTGCTGAATACCTGAATAATATTTAGGAGATAATATTATTCAGTCGTGGTGGAGTGTATGTGTATATGTAGATGTGTACCTACGTATATATGTGCTTTGCACGGAATAGCGGAATTGGCACTTGTAAGTACCGACATATGCTCATAAATATATTAAAATATATTTAAAATATGACATATGTTTTACTATATAGGATTTTATATGCGGACTTGGCAAATTGTTCACAATTTTTTGGACAGATTGGAATTACATACATACGACATATATATGGAAACATACATATGTCGCAATATGGCGGACTTGGGCTGCCGGTATGTACGAACAATTTGACACACTTGATAGATAAAATTAATGTGTATTACTTATCTTATGTTGCCAAGGAACTAGCTGGGGCGAGTGCAGAAATTTATCCGGCTCGAAGGACCAATGTTTGTGGCGGAGGCTTCAAAATGATAAGTCTGGTGTAGGTGGATTTTCCGTATTTAATGTGATGTTTATTCAGTAGTATTCTTGTCGTAATTCTTGTAGTGGCGCTTGCATTAGCGTTTATAATTGTTGTTCAATATATATGTTTTAATTGTTCTTGTATAATTATATAATTAGGATAAAGTATAAAACCGAACATGCGTGCTTGAGTGTGAAAAAAGGAATAAATGTAAAAGCGCTCAGAACCAACTGTTGAAGCTCTGCTAATGTTAACAGCGACTTCAACGGGACAATAAATATGTAAAATGTGAACCATGTTTCATGGTTCTGAGGCGGTAACATTCTCTGGCATCAACAATGGCTTATATGGCTACCAAATTCTCTTCACCTCCTTCAGAAGTGTAAGAGAAAACCGGTTCCTCTCACTTAGTACACTGATCAATATAGTGTTACCCTAAGCCTGAGAGGACCAACCAGGCTAAAGTTATATCAGCCTCAATACTTATACATACTAAAACATCAAACTTCAATAATAATTTGATGACGCGGCTAGTTATTGCTGCCTCACCATTTAATCTATACTTCTTTATACTAAACTTGCACTACAGTGGGATGCCTTGCTTCCTGCGGTGCTCTCTGCCATTGTTGTCAGCCTAAGCCCGCGTCTGTAATGACAGTAAAGCCATAGGTGCATGACTTGTTTCTTCTGACTTTCTCACTCCTCTGCCTAACTCTTGAAATCCTCTTTAAATAACCAAGTAAATTCATCTTTTAACAAACTCACAACTAAATTTTATCAATTTGAAGTTATGCAACTTTGATAAAGCCAACTAACATCTAACCCAACAACCAAATACTAACAGACGGTTACTGAAGACAACAGGTTCCCCGTCTCTAACAACAAACAAAATCAAACAAACAAGCCAATAAAGTCTAGTACATGAGTTAATATGTACTAGCTTTCATACACAGAGTGAAATAGTGTGTCGGTTGGTAATAGGCTTCTTCGTGGTGCTTTGACTTGTTGTTATTGTGATGTCACCAAAATACTAAAAGATCAAGCACCTTCGAATGCTTGACCAAAGCCCCTTCATATCTGACTCTACCTTTTACTTTTACCAAGCCCGGTCTATAATAAATTTAAGGGCATGAGGTACTCTAATTCAAATCGCATGTTATAAGGCCATGACTGTTTTTGAAATAGGAACCTCCTGGGGCACCAATGGCCTTATTCGTGTGGACCACTAATTAGTCGGCGATAGCGAATATTAGTCTAGGGCGTGCCGCCTTGTCTGATGCCTGCCTCCGCATCTTTTGACAAAATAAATTGCGTCAAGTTCAACGCCGCCAAAGTGTCGAAGACAAAATAGGGAGCATGCAACTGGCGCTGCCACTAAAAATAAATTATATAAAATAGCGACATGTTAAAACGTGCCATGGAAAAATGTCGGCTTGCCTCATAATTAATTGCAAAAAAAGTGTGTACAAAGCAGAAGGCGTGGGGGAGAGGAAGCAGGAAAAACTTTTGACTGATCACATGCGGAAGGAAACCGGGAAAAGTGTCACAACATAAGCATGTGGCAGCTACCGCAGCAAGTAATTTACAGTTCCTCGTTAGTACTTGATAATCATTTCATATTCATTTTAAAGTTACTCCAAAGGATAACCCTTGCTTATAGTGTTAATTGGAAGTTCTTGGTAACAAACAAACTTTTGTGCACGCGACCACAAATCACACATACTTATTAAACCGTTCCCAGGAACATCAATAAAAGAAGAATTTCCCATATGATGACAACAAAGTGTTGAGAAGACTGCAACAAATATGTACGTATTTTATCATGCGTCGTTAGCAACATTGTTGCCAAGAGCAACGCGTTGCGGTATCGACGTGCTCAAGCGCGTTGACAGTTTTCTTCACCACAGCAGCACCCCGCAACCCACCCACTACTCTTACTACTTGTATTTTAAAAATATGTATATATATTTTTTTTATGCTACGCGCTCGCATGTCACATAATTATGAGCCTCATCATGCCAGACAGGCAGCGGCAGCAATATTGTTAAAGCCTTTATGCAAGAGCATGTTGCAAGCATTTTTTTTTTTTGCTCTTGTTGTTATTTATATGATCCGCTAACTAGGGTAGAATGCTGCCTCATGGCGCCATTGCTCTTGCCCACTATTGCGTCACTCGTCACTCTCGTCTCAGTCTGTCGGTGGGTGTGGGAGTGGTGTCTGCGCCTGGTCATAAAGTCAATTAAATATGTATAAATTTAATGAGTGGAACACAGTCAAGCTTAATGAGACGATAATGCATATGCGAAAGGGCTAACGGCTCAACAGGCTCACGGCTCAGGGCTCAGGTGTGTCCTTGCATAGTATTAAATATAGCATAGCCTTAAGCTGCATAAATGTGCATATGCAAATGGGTTAACAAAATGTTGATGGAGATTAATTTAGTGTCGCGAAAGTAAACTATTATTTTCTTTAGTTCTACTACTTATTGATACATTTTGTTGGAAAAAGCAGTCGAAGACCCTAGCAGCTAGTGCTCGTTAAAACTTTTATTAGGTTTAGTATTGTATTCTAGATTTAATTTATTAAAATAAAAAATAAAATAAAAATTATTGGAAAAAATAATAAGAACGCTTAAAAATTTTAAATTAATATTACAAATTTTTGTTCAAAACTTTTTTTGTTAAACATGTATGAATTTTAAATTACTAAAAAACAATAAATATAATTCATTCTGTAATTAACTACTTATACCTACCTTCCAATCTCGCTGTTCTCATCTAAACAAAATTAAAAGTATTTTCTTGCCTTTATCGCTCCCCAATTTTATTTTTAAGTCCCCATGCTATTAGCCCAACTAAATTAAAAAGCAAATTCCAACGTGTTAGTACATACATGTATAATTTTAATTTAATATCAAGTGTTAATTTCGGTTAGCATATTAAGCTTAAAATATTTTCCATATGCAGCGGCAATTACGGAAGGTGTATTAAATTTCAAGTCGAGTACTTTGTTGTTGCCTGCTTGCCAGCCTGCCTGCTTGCTATGGTTAAGCTACTTACGACCTTATCCTTATCGACAAGGACAGACAAACAGGAGCAGCAGCAGCAGCAGTACTCAATAGTTCAATGGGCAACGTCTCGAAATCGGCTTACCTGCAATGCAAAGAGAAAGATAAGTTCAGCACATTATTATATAATGTATGCGTGTATTTGTATATAAATACAAAAGCTAATTAGGGCTCATTTGAATATGGAGAAGAAAGAATAACACGCTAATTAGTGGATGGCCTAAGCAAGTGCCAAGAGATGAAGTATTAGAGGCAGCTTAAGTTACCAACAACAAGCTAACGAGGATTTAGGCAATTAGCCGCAAGTTAACAATGTGGCCAAACCTAATTGACTTGGCCAAAAAGTTAATTTCAACTAAACAAGAACCTAGCAAAATTTTAAAGCTAACTTGTTTGCCTCAAATTCCATTTCCGCATTAAATAAAAGGGTTAGAAAGGATGGTATGGAGAAAAGCAGACCATGTCAACCCATACACAAAGATCACATCCTGGGTAATACTCTAATATCCGTTTTGCTCGTTATCCTTTTGCATTTGACATGTGTAAGTGACTGTCAAGCGTTTTAGAATGATATTTTTCCTGTCGCATTGTTGTTTGTTGTCTGTTTCTCTTATTGTCGCTCGGCACCTTCTGCTTTCTAACTTATTTTTCTTGGCTATTTCGTCCTTTTTTTTAGCATTGCTTGCCTTCCGTTCTTGATTTTATTTACATTTCTAGCATTTTTTTTTTTTTGAGCTCAAACTTGAAACTTTTCTTAGGGTTCAGCCTGCCCAGAGGCCCACTTATATGGTAATATTTTTTGGGGCCATGTGTGTGACCCTTAGGTCAGGCTTAGCTAAGCAAAATAAGCAATACAATTCACAAATACATGGCACATATTTGTTGGCCTAAGCTCTGCAAAGAATTTCTTGCTAAAGGCCAAACAAATTGCTTAAACTGGCAACAAATTGTAGAAATCCTTGAGCTACCTGGCTGTCTGACAAATTGCAGATGCTTTTCTTTTGGTTTTGGTTAAATGCAGACAGCCAACTGATTGCCATGGACATGGAAATCTAAGTTCGTAGACACTTTAAGACGACTGACAACAAATTTGCGCAAAGTCTGGGCAATAAATTTATCCATGCAGGAAGTATTTGAAAATGCAAATCCCTGGCCAAAAAGCACACACATTAGGGACTCCAGAGTGTAAAGTGTATTTAAAACTACTTAACAACACTGGCCAGAGAAAACAGACGGCACAGACTAATCCCTAAATACTTGAGTAAGCATAACGATTAGAAAAAAGGGAACTTGCTTAATAACAACTCACTGTTGCATACATCTTTAAGTCTGGTTTGTACATTGTTTTTTGGTTGAGCTTTGCATGTGGTTTTGGCAGGGTAGCAAAGTTTTGCAACACTGGACGTCCCTTAACAGGGTTGCATAAACAAAAGTTTCTCATTAAAAACGAAACTTTGTTGCACATTACAAACTTCTTTGGCTGCTGTTGTTGCTTATATGTGTTGTTGTTGTGCTTATGGTCGCCACACACACACATGTCTGGCTGCATTTGCAAGTTCAACTCCCGTTGGGGTCTGCGAGTGGCCTTAAACTGATAATTGGATTTAATTTTTGAGTAGCCCCAACAAACAAAGCTTGCCCCAGGAAAGCCATTTAAAATTGGATTTTCCTTTTCTCCTGATAGTCACACCTAACCCTTCAGCTCGGAAACTAGGAAAAGCCCCTTTTTGAGCCGCTTTTCCTCTTTGATCCATTCACGAATATGGGAAAAGGTTTTTAGCGTGTGTGTTATGAAAATTTTGACATGTGCTTGTTATAACAATGCCACAAGCTTTACAGTCGCCCATTCTCTCTCCCTCTCGCCTGCAGTCGTTACTGGGTGCTGTAAATCCACGTCCAGGGGGACTTTTACTTTGTGTGTGTGTGTCGCATAAATATTCATTTTCTTGACTTTTACGTTACGAAAAAAGGGGTTGGCGACGACGACAACGTCGTCCCCAGTTGACTACATCAAATGCGTGTTATATAATCCCTCTTATAGCTGGAGCTAATTTTTAATTTTTATGGCTCACATGCTCGACGCCCCAAACACAGAAGACCAAGCTCATAAAATGAATAATTGCCACTTTTTGGCTCCAGTAGCTTTTTGGACGCTAATAAAGCGACGGCGACAGCGACGTCAACGTCGACTGCGACCCTTCAACAAATGGAGATTAATTTTATTATAATGTTCGCTTGGCAACGAGGACTTTGTGGCCAACAGACAGGGAGAAAACACAGCTCAGGCATATGAGTGTTGCAGCTGAAGTAGATTTTGGGGGTAAGCTCTCTTACCTTACCCCACTTGGGCGTTAAATTAATTTGGGGACACGGCATAAAGGGCCAGCGTAATTTTGTTTGACCAGCGCTTTGTGCGAGTGGATACTTGATTACTTTGAATGAGTTTACGGATATTATGAGTACATACTCACATAGAGCAGGAGAATAAACGAAACGTTTTACATACTTGATGTTCAAGTGGTGTGTTTTTTGTGTGTTTCTTGCTGGAGAAGCTAATCAAAGGGCTTAGTATGAAACGAAGTGCGTCTTGTGGTGCATAAATGTATTGAATAGAGTGATTAATCATAATTAAGAGTTGATAGAATTCAAACACTTATTTAATTCAGGGCCTCAAAATATTGTTAAAATTCTAGAAACGATTTAGCTTTCATCCGTTTGTTATATTTCAATAACATCTTTATGCATGATACTTTAAAAAGTAGTATTTTCAGAAATATTTTATTATATTCACAAACATATTCCTCATTTTGCAAAGCTTCAAAATATGTTCATGCTCATTCAAACGTTAAATGATTTTTAATGCTTCTTGATATTATATATATATATATTTTTAGGTATTAAAAAATCATGCGAATTTTATATTTCAATTTTCGAATGTTTATTCAAATCAGCACACACACACTCACACCTAAAGCACTTCGTTTGATATGTATATATGGAAATCTATATCAATATGCCTGTGTTGGAGACATAAATCCAGGCACTCCAAAACAATCATACGCCTGAGTCAACAGCTACATGAAAAAGGAGGCAGGGCAGGGCAGGGTCTCTATGTGACAGGTCGGTGAGAGTTTTTATATGCATAAATCACTTTCACTTGTTTACACAAATAGGCGCTGGCAGAGCAGAGTAGTAGAGTAGCTCGAAAATATCCCCAAAATAAAAAGACTCCAACCTGCCGCTAGAGCTTAACGAATTTTTCAATTTTTTTGCCAGACAGCAAAGCAAAAAGCAACACAGCAAAACAGAGCATACACACATATAAGGGAATTGGGGAGGTGGGGTAGTAACGGGTCAGAAACTCAAACAGAGCCCGGGACAATGATGAGAGTTCGAATTCAGAAACCCAAACAGGAAAACCAGGCAGCGCTTCAATTTACCCAAAAACGCCCACACAAATATTGAAAGGGAATAATAACAACAGTTAAACAAACAATGTACCGCCTGTCCGGGTCACGTTCCGGGGCTTAAGCCTAACGAAGGATCGGACAGAGTGACAGAGAGACTCTTTTAATGGGAATACATACACATACAAATGTATTCGCAGCACATTGTGCTGGGTTGTATAAACAATTTAAGCGATACTTTTATTTATTATTATTTTTTGTGCGTTTGCCGCAAAATGTAAAATTAATATCAATGCCGAACTCTGTGTGTGTCCCCCCGCCAACACTTTGCCTGTTTGCACACGTAGTCAATTGGCTGGGCTACAAATATTTCATTGCATACTTTTAGGAAACGTACAATTTATAAGCAGCTTTCGTGCGACACACGAGCTGAGGGCAAATAATTAACTCTGTGCCTTCACCCTCCCCACCATGTCGCAAATCTGAACGAAAAAACTTAGCCCTGTCGTGGCCAATTATGCTGATGGCCCAATAACACATTTAGCTCAATTAAATCAACACACGACCGTTTGCATTAAAATAAATAAACAATGAGCCCAAAAACAACAAAAGTTTTTCGGCCTACTGTCAAAACAGACGAAGCAAAACAAAAAAAAACTTGTGCCAAAACTTTTCCAACTCAAACTTTGACTGCTTTTAGCGGTGGGCGTTGTTTGTTGGCATGAGAGACAGGACTTAGTTCCCATGCGTGCTGCCAAATTATCAGGGGAAATTATTTTTTAACACGAACCAAACACAAAGCGACAAATAAGCAAAATTGTTGGCTAGCTCGATGGGAATATCTACATATTTCTTTGGGTGTGGGTTTGTAGAAACCAAATAAGATTTGATGTGGACTGTGAGAAGGCGACAATTAGAGCTTGTTGAAGTAAGTTTTATTTACTTAAAGTTAAGGAATAAAAAACTTTGTGTAAATGATTCTTTAACAGACTTTTTTGAATAAAATCGACAATAAGGCAATTGAGGATATTTTTTTATTTGACCTGGTGTTTTTGCTTTTATTACTAACCATTACTTTAGCCCCAACAAATGGTCTTTAATTGACTCAATAAACCTTCGATTAACCAATTTAATGAACTAATTCTCCAACTCTTACTTTCTCTTTCGCTCTTTCCCTATCAAGCTTAAGTGCTATAAGCTATTGCCTGCCTGCCTGCCTTATCTAAACAAGCGAAACTTGAACATTCCACCAGGCGTTACGCTAATGTTTATTTGGTTTTGCATGGCGCCGGAGAAAGGGGGATTGGATAAAGAGGAAATGCCGAAAATTGTTGACTATTTGCGCTAGACAAAACCCCAAATAGAATGCCGTTAATTAACCCGACCAACAGTTTTAAGTGGCCAAGCAAAAAAGTATTTGCACTACAATTTGCCAAAACTAACAAGCTTCAGAGTATATATACATCTAAAGTTAAAGTTTTGTGTCCCCAAAAAGGAAACGAAACGCAATTCAACTCGAGTCTTATACTTTTTTTTCAAAAGAATTTCATAAGTTTCTGTGCGCTATTTGTGTGTAGTTGTTCTAGTTGTAGTTGTGTGTGCGGCACGCAAAGTAATTTATCAATTTTATGCCACGCTGATAGGCATTGCACGATTTCCGCTGACTTGACAAATCGTGCCAAAATGAAATATATAAGCCTATGCGACTAAAAGTTTTTACGTTTTTCGCTGCTCACCACAGCACAAGTTACGTGAGCCTGCTAGCAAATAAGTCGCTGCAGGAGTTGACCTGGCTGGCACTGGAATTGGTTGATGATGATGATGCGGCATAAGCGTTGACGACCAAGTCGACGCGGCGCCTTTTGGGAACTGCTCAAAGCGCCTAATATGTTTAGGGTTTGCGGCTTACACTTAAGTGAAATCAACATGAATTTAGCTGTTGTGGTATTTCGGGAATAGCGAACAGTAAATAGAAGAAGTTTTAAGCCGACAGCAAGTTGCTCTACCTTCTAAGCTACTCTCTATTTTTTACAAAATTTGTTCCCCATTTATCATTCATCTTTTTGAGTTTGAGGGGTGACCGAATACACGTGTTCTAAACATTATTTCCGCTTCAAATGAAAGCAAATCTAATTTTGACAATCAATGACCTTTAATAAGCAACATCCCTTATAGGAAAGGTCTTTGGAAAAGTCAAAGGAAAGTGGTTCTTACAAAATTTTGGGGTTGACAAACGATTATCAAGGAATCAAAATTACATTAGATGATTGTAAAAAAGTGTTTGCAATAGAAATTTATTATTACATTATTATAGCAATAGTTAATGCTTCTGTACTTCATATATATATATGTCTATAATATATGGTTTTCTTAATGCTCCATTTTAGCGTTGCCACCCCGTTTATAAAGCACATGTAGCCATTGCTTAAGTTACTCTTAAACGTAATCTAAAGTAATGCGGCGTAGCAAGAAATCACAGCTAAAGGGCTGCCGTTCATACCAATGGACCATTCATCACGAAAGAAAAACGTGTGCCACCCCACAGCTCACAGCCCACAACCACCCATACAGTAAGAACCTAACCATCCGCCGTTTTGGCTGGGTCTGAAAAAGATGAATGACTTGACAAATGCGCTGGTCATGAATCAAATATCAATTTGACAAGCGGCAAACGAAGTTTTTAGAAGTAGCAGTAGGATCCAGGCACTTTTTCTTCATTGTGCTCAGGTGCTGCGTAATTCGTTTGGCTTTTGTTACGTTTCTTTTGTTGTTGTTGTTGTTGTCGGTGCTGCCAACTTAATTCAATTTAATTGTGGCCAGCGTGTAAATGACGCCCAGTTGAGCCAAACGATTTTGATAAGCTCAAAGTTAAAGTTTGACACGGGAGCAAAAGATTAATGAAAACTTTTTCGACGACGTCGACGAGGACGACGAGGCAACGTTGCAGTTTCGCAATTTTGGGGGGTGTTTATTAAGTTTAGCTGCAACTTAGATTGCCTTTCAACGAGTCTGTGCAGTTTTGGGTGTTGTCAAAACTTGACGACGTTTCATTAGCAGCAGCAGCAGTAGCAGTAGAGCACAGGAGATCAAGTCGCGTCTGGGGGATTTGCATAGACACACACACACACACACTGACACTGGGGCACCCCCAAAAGCGTGTTGCACATTAATTATAAACAAGACAGCCAGGCAGTAGAGGCAATAGAGGCTGTTGTGCCGTTTCTCCCTTGGGCTAAGTAAACTCAATCAAGTTGATTAATAGTGTGCGGCTGCTTTGAAAATCTTTCCGTCTCCATCGTCGTCGTCGTCGCCATCGTCTCTTGTCACAGCGAGATGTATGATAAAAAACAAACAATTAACCAAACAAAAGCGTCACCTGTACCTCTAAGCCGTAAGTCCTTCTTTATCAATGCACAAGCAGCAACCCCCCAAACATAGTTTAACTCATGCAAATAGTCAACTTCCTCTCTGTCTGCCTGTCTGGCTTCGTCGTTCAATTTTATTGCTGCACTGACCAAAATAAAAAACAGGAAGTTTTGGGCGTTTGCAACGTTGGCAATATGTTGCAAGTCGATAGCAGCCCTTTTCCTCTTCGTTATTGCCATGCAAATCTATGCCAAATACAGCAACATTTATGCAATGCAAAACGCCAAACCCACTCACTAACACACAAAGAACTGTAATACCTTTTGACTAGGTTTTTTGCTACTCCATTTTTAAAGAGTGTGCGCCCATTGCCCAGATAGGTTGCATTTTACAGTTTTTGTATGCTCACAAATATAACAAAAAATGGAGAAAAGGCAGACATCGAATGGTGTCAGAGCATTGCGAGTGTAGTTTATGAAGTTATCGTTAAATATTTGTATTCAAGGTATCTTAGAGCTTAAATATTGAAGCAAACATGAATATTTTTCGGTAAGACGGGTTGAAAAAGATTATGTAGGGCAAATATGGCACTAAGTTTTTGTATTTTAAAAGACGATTTTTCATTTAAACTAAAAAGTTGATATATAGCAGTAGTTTATATTTATATTGTCAGATACATAAAAATCACATGCTTTTTCAAAAACTAAACCATACCCATAACACCTTTTCCATTTTATTTAAGCCTTTAATGTTACAACACACAATGTCATTTAACATTTTAAAATCCCCTTTCAAACAAACATTTGAAACTTCTCCACCCGTTCAACTGTATTTGAAGCTCCTATAGCCATGGAGCTTAAAAGCTTTTTGGGGCATCATTTACACCGTCAACCGAGTTTTTTTTGTATGCAATATTTAAAAATGGACGCAAATGCCACAAAGAGCGAGAGACGACGATACTAGTAAGCTACGAAGCGAAAACGCATTTTTAAACTATGCAACATTTTGCAAAGTGAAATGGAAATGGATAAATGGCAAAGAGAGCAGCTGGGGAGGGTGCGAGTCGGTACTAGGGGTATGACTGAGTGCGTGCTGCAGCCCCAAAACGAAGTTGCATTTGTTGGTTTTGTGTTAGTTTTCTATGTTTATTCTACTCTGTCGCGCAGTTGTGGCAACTGGGCAACGAACCGAAACCAGTTGAAATGCGGTTTGTGTATTATTTAAAAATTCCCTCAGCTAATGCCAAGCAAGCGTAGGTGTTACGGTATTCCACCCCACACACACACCCTTCACAGTGAGTGCAACTGAGAGGCTCATTAGAGTGCTGCTGACACATTTTAAGCTTTTATTTTTAATGGTATGCCACTTGCCAACAGCTCACATACTTCATTTCGCCCCTTAAACTAACAATTTTACATCTACACGAAAAAAATAAAATGCGCAAACTGCTGACAACACCCGCACACACACACACACACACCCACAAACTCCCTCACTCGAACAAAAAACCTTCTCTCAACGCAACCATCAATTTCTAATAATGTAATTTTGTAAACGTCATTTTGTTACAGTCAGCTCAACCCTCAAATAAAAAGTATAAATGGAATGTGTATGAAAGTTGGGTGGTTGAAACAGCTGCTGTATGTAACCTCACCCCCCTCACCAGCCACTGCCTTGTCTCTCCCATGCATTCGAACTTTCATCACGTGCCAAAGAGAAATTTGCATTGCGGCAAGCACTCTAAAAAAATAGTCCAATAGAATAGAAAGCATCAAATACGCCCTAACGAAGGCAGTTAGACAAATATTTGCAAGTTGCAAATGCAGCAAATGCCAAAATGATGAGGCACACACAAGCGTGTGTAAACCATACTCAATTACTGGCCATGACACCTTGCAACAAAGCCCAGAAACGGGGGGCTGCCTTTAAAAGGAGTTTGCCACCCTTCGTTTTTTGGTAAAGTACAAAACATTCGCACGCATTATACGCAGACTATAAAGACGTTAACAGGGGTAAGGGGGAATGTAAGTCGTATCTTAAGGGTGAAACCTTTTATCATTTCCATGGGTGCAAGAAATTAAAATCTAATAACACAGCTCAAAGCATAAATATTTGTTATACTTTCGCACAGATCAGCAGCCGGTAGCTCAAATTGCTGATGAAGCCGCTTTCACTCCTTCACCCCTCTGACTAGTACATACTACAACCCTCTTGCTGCATAGTTGTGGGTGAGGTAAATTATTTCAAACTCCAAACGGGGGTGATGAAGGGCAAGGGGCAGCCTGTGCTGTAACTGCAACGGACAGTGAGATTTTTTGGTAGGCAATGGCAACCTGTGCAACATATTTCCCTTTCCTTGCCTGATGCTCGCAGGCGAAAGGCTTCTGTTTTCTGTTTGCTGTTGTCTGTGCACCAAATAACAACAGCAACAACAACTCAATTTGCTCTTTGTTGTTTGGTCTTTTGTTTGGTGATTGCAAGCAGCAGTAGCAACAGCAGCAGCCGTACAGCGAGGGCTGCCTCTGAAGTCATCGCCAAATTGATGGATTATGATTGTAAAATGAGAAAAAATAACAATCGGAAATCTATCTTTAAGTCCAAATCGATCATGCATCGCATTTGCTATCAACTTAGACTTATTAAAGTCACTTTGGCAAAACAATTTTGATGGATTAGGGACAGATGGAAAACCCCTTTTCCAAACACGTGAACCATACACAGTATGAAATGTTTAAATAACATAGAGTGATGGCTTTTAAAGAGTATTTTATCTTAAAGAAGGTTAAACTACTTAGTTTTACGGAAAACAAAACATATCTTAGTATCGATTTTTCCTTCAAGAGTTGAAATTTTTATTTATATTACTCATTCATTTATAAAAAAAAAACATTCGGTTTTTTTAATAGCTTACTATTACCAATTTAAGATCTTACAGATTAAAAATGGCATACATTTTGCAGCAACAGGATTTTAACTTAAATTTCTATCTGAATCAAATTATTATAAATATTTTTATGGGGATAAGTATCTATTTTCTCATGTAAAGGCTCACCAAACATTTACAAAATTATTTTACCTATTAAATTTACCATAAATGCTTACACCAATTTTTTTAGCCCAAAAAACTACCAAACAATAATTATTATATAAAATCAGATTATTATATAAAATCAGAATTTAAATACTTCTTTGTCTTTCCTTCATTTTTTACCCTTAACAGCTCAAGCAACTCTCTCTCTATCTCTCCTTACTAGCCCCTTGTTTTGCATTTATGTGAGGTGGCTCAGACAAAATGGTTTTTGGGGTTTCTAGAACGGGTCTATGGCAGGTCCATCACAGGTACACTCACAAGCACTCACCCTGGGGTAAGTTAATATTAAGCTTCATGTTTGTTTTTTCTTTCTTCAGTTCTTTTGAAAATTTGATTTTAGTTGAATTCGATTATGAGTTGAAGTTTCATGGCTCTTAAATATGTACAACAACTATAAGGCTGCATTTGACAGTTGCTGGATTGTAATCTTAGATGAAAATTCATTTTACTCTTAGGCGAGATTGATGGCAGCCCTAAAAACATATAGAAACTCTTTGAAATTCAATATTCGTAAAATGCAGTTAGCACACATGGATGTAACTTTATGTGTGTGTGAGTGTGGGCAGCATCCCTTGCCTCGCCAGCCGATACAAAATCAATTATGGGAAAGGACGCGGCTGTTGAAAACAACAACGTAATATATAGCATTGTGTGCGACGTGCGTGTAAAGCAAGTTCTAAGCCTGTGTAAAACCCCGGTTTGTTAAAGACCGAGCGACCCTGTGTTAAAACTATAAATGGCCAAGAGATGTCGCCTCGACATAGGCTTAAGTGTGTTTGACTGCGGCTAATATTTATTTCCGGCAAATAAATCCCCGAGCATGTGCACAACAAACCCCGCAAAAAGGGATACGCAATACAGAAAAAAAAGGAAGGGAAAGGGAAAAAAGTAAACCAGGTTATTAATTTCACAGGACACTTCTTTCTCTCTCAGCTAAGCCCGTGACATTTTTGCTCCCCAGGCTGTGGCATTAGTTTTATGGTTTTTATATGCCACAGTAAAGGTTATTGATAGTCTACCCCCATAATCTGTGGAGTTAGATGGTGGGGGTGGGGGTCGTCACATCATAAATTCTCATGTTTGTTGTGTTGTTATAACTTTTATCATCAGGTTACGCTAGACGACTGGCAACAACTAAAGCCCCATTTATCTAGGCAATTATTTGCTTTTGTTTGTTGTCTTAACTAATTAAAACATATACTAAAAATGCCAGTCATTTGTTGTTGTCTTTTTTTTGGACAGCTTACTAAACCAAATATTTAATGTCATTCATAACTGTTTGCCCAAAAAAGGACTCAACTCAAAAGCTTAATCGAAAGCAGAATCATTGCAAAATGCAAAACTATCTGAGAGTTTCTATATATATTTTATTCTTTTCTTTGCTGCTCAAAGTTTTGCAAACAATATTCTGTCAAGTAACCAAAAATGCAGCATGTGAACTTTTTAGTTAAGTTTGAAACTTAAAAATGTTTAATTCTTCTTAACATCTTTCATTATCTTTCCATGACATCTATCCCATTTAAATGCCTTAACAATTATCTTTAAATCTGTTTTAGCTGCTGTTATATAAACAACAGCCCTTGCAGTAAGGGTATCCAAGCAACACTATGCCCTTAAGCTGAACGCATTTATTTGTTCTTAGCTGTCTTTTTGCTTGTTCACATTTATAAGCTGTGCAAAGCTATTTTTGCCAAGGCAACTTTATCTCCTTTTTTCTGACTTTCTTAGTGTCTTTCGGGCTCGTCTCCAGGCAATGCTTGATGGCATCTTTGTCTTTCTCTCTCTCTGCCATCCTTTTCATTTCTGCCTGCACTGATTTATATGCGATGTTTTCTTACCTTTCAGCTGCACAAAGCGCACTAGCTGGGCAAATCGTTATGCCCGAAAGCAAATGCAAATAACTAGGCAGATTGCCATAAAGGCAGAAAAGGGATGAACGTTAAAGCAAAAGAAGAAGAAATCTCAAATGCAACAATGCAATTATTTTGCGTGTTTGCGCATACTTCTATGCGTTGACTTCTTTCAGCTTTCAGCTTTGGATGCTGCTTGACTTTCGTAAATTAATTGCATACTTTGAGGCTAACGGCAGCTCATAAATACGCCATGCACTACAATAAAAAAAAGTATATAACTTTTTAATTAGTTAGTTAAACAAACAAGCAACATTGAAGTGCAGCCAAGCGGCAGCTTTGGCCAGTAGCAAAATTTAATAAATAAATTTGCCAATAAGCCAAAAATGCGCATTTTCCTTTGGCTGCAGACGCCTGCCAAAGCAGTTTAAAATATGCATTAAGCGCCAAAAACTATGCAACAACACCAACAACAACAACAAAAAACCAACTGCTGCAAAATGCTGGCAACATCAACGGACCCAGACCCAGACCCAAAGTACCAGAGAGTTTTCAAGCTCTACTGCCTTGTTAGTGGCCAAAAATTATGGCTATAATTTTTCACAGCGTGAGAGCGCCAGCATGTTGAAGTACACAGTGAGAAAGAAGAAGTAAAAGTGAGGGGAAGAGAGGGTTAGGAGGGAGTAGATGCTTAATGGTATTGCTGTCGAGGCAGCTAAAATTCCAACTAAACGTTTCGATTATTCTATAACAAGCTAACAAACTTTTGCCTCTCAACATTTTTATGCGCTCACAAATTATGTCATAATTATTGACAGCAATGCATAAAATATGGTTAAGCTGACAGTTTTACTCAGATAACACTCTGATTAAGTGCAGCAGATATTGGAGAGCATTGAGCGTATGATGTTCAAAGACAATAAACACAATTGGCTATTAAACTATCAAAGTGGGTTAAGAAGTTAAGAAAAGAGTTAAGTGTGGAAAAAAAGGATCAAGGAAAATATTCTGTCTGTTTGTGATTTAAACGGCTTTGTTTTAAAATTATATTTGAAATATTAAATGTGAAAAATCTAAAGTTTTTTTAAAGACAACTTCTGAATTTTTGATAAGCTTAAATGAAAATACTTAATATTTTTGAAACTATTAAAAGACATTAAATATTTTATATTAACATATTATTTTGATGCATATATTCTGAAACTTTGATATGTTTTAAGCCCAAGTTACTTATCCCTACTAAGCCGCAACATTATTCCGTCTCGCTATCTAATCTTTAACAAGGCATAAGCATCATACGTTGCAAGAAAGCATTAAAATACCTGAAAATGTGTTTGAAATAGAATGCGCCAAAGAGTAATGCAGCATTTTAAGCTACTGCATTTTGTGGCCATAACATTCGCACTTTAGCAGTAGAAGTCTATTGCATCTGTCGTTCCATCTGTCCGTCCGTCCGTCCGTTCTTGTGTCTGTGCGTTTGTGTGTTAGTCGGTTTGAGTGCTGCTGTCTACGGCGTCTGACATGTTTTAAGCATAAGTGCAACGCATTTAGCTGTCAGTGTTGTACGCTCCTCTTGGGTGCTCTGGGCTCCATACAGTTTGGTCTTGGCTGACTGCCTTTAAAGCCTGGACAGAGCCAGTGGCACTACTAACGTTCAGTGGAACAAAACCAAACCAGGCCTGAGGCAAATGCTTTGCAGATAGTGCGACTTTAAGTTAAGTTCAAAATGTAGGGAATATCCATTTGGAGGACAATGTTCGCAATGTTGTCGTTGTCCCATGTGCATTAATAACGCCCAGCATCCATTAAACGGCTCAGTGCCTCTCTTTCTCTGGTTTTTCGTGCCAAGTTCCGGCGTAACAGACGTTGGTAATGCGGCCCAGCTGGCCATAAAATTAACGCACAATATTAATATATACACACATACACAGGCATTATTATGTATTTTTTTCGTAATAATAAAATTATTATTAAGACCAACGAACTGGCAAATATATGTGGAAAAACATAAAACAAAAAGAGAGAGCAACAAAATAAGTACAAGAGCGAAAATGCTGCTGCAAAATAAATTGCAGCTTAATATGGCTCCATACTTTAATGCCCAGCGGGATATGTGGCCCCCGCTTCCCTACCATATTGACAGCTGCAGTTTCCAATTGCAATCGTTTATCGGCTCAGATGCATAATTGCAATGCGAAATGGCTTTTTTGTTGCTCTCGTTGTTTTTGTCATTATGTTCCATTCTTTCGCTTTTTTTGTTGCTGTGTGCCACATGACAATTCATTTAAAATAGTTTCAAGCAGAGATAAAAAACATTCACAAATCGAATAAAGTGTAAAAAACTGTTGCATATATGAGGCAAAAAAAAAAAAAAAAAATTGTTGTAACAAAAATTGAGTTAAAGAGATTATTGGATTTTTATTTTGTTTTTTTTAAGTCTGTTTGACAGTTAATAAAAATAATCAAATACATTTTTAAATTGCTCAGATTTTATATATTGCTAATAGAAAAACTATTTAAAATCAAACCCAAAAACTCTTAATTTCAATATTTTAAATTTTGTTGTTAGCTTTATTAATATTAAAATAAATAAATTTGCCAAAATAAGTTATTGTTTTTTTTTTAAATATATATTATATATATACATATATATATTTTTATACAGTTTTTCTTTTCATAAGTCCTTCTTTTAAAGAGCATCTGTTAGTCGTTTGCAACGTTGCTCAACCAAAATTGAATCCATTTAATGTTTTTTCATGTATTACCCCACATAATTATGTGCATGAAAATTATGCACATATGGCTTTAGCAATAGTCATTTTATATATAATATGTACATACATATATATTTATCCCTGTATTGTAGGGCTGCAGCACAACATGCGGCGCCACATAATTATAAAGTGCACATTGAACATTTATTGCCAGTCATAAATCAAAAAGTTATCGAAACAAAAGCCAGTGCAGAGATAATCGCAAACGCGCGACACTTTTTACAACTTATTGGACTAATCAGTAATCCGCAATCGGCGAGAGAGGCATGAGAAACGCAACGGGCTTTGTGTCCAGGCACACACACACATAAAGTAGCATGCGACACGCGACATACCCTTCTTTTCCGGATAACAAAAGTTTGGGTATGGCATGGCAACCCCAGTTAAAAGTAGTTGCTGCAGGAGCATGCAGCAGCAGCAGCTGCTGTCGCTGTGGTGGCAACAAGCGAGGACGACAACGTCCGACATTCGACAGCTTAGCGCCTTGCAGGAAGCTATCATGGTGAAAAAGGAGGTGTGGGTGGGAAGGGGGTGTGTATGTCAACGTCTGTTTTGTTGTTTGGGAAATTGCATGCCTGAGTGCCGTTGCAATTTGCAATTGAGTTCTTTTGGGCTGCACATAGATACTCCAGATACTCTCGCTCTCTCTCTCTCCCGCGAGGAATATTAACACCCAAATGGGTGTGTGCTAGCCGCAGAACATTTTGGTTAGGCCCGAAAAAAAGAACAAAAAGACAAAGAGCACAAGAAGTGGATGTGGGTGGGGCAAAGCTTTTGCAAATTTATGGGCAAGTGGATGCGAGCCATGTGTCGCTCTGCATAAATTGCTCGAGTTTTGTTTGGTTTAGAATTAATGAGTCTGAGTGTGGGAAGAGCTCACGAGTAGATAGAACTGTTAGAAGCGATAAAGAAACGCAAGAGAGTTGTAAATTTAAGCGAAAAGTTAAGAAATATTTGGTAAAAGCGTTAAGGAATACTTCCTTTTGGAAAACTCATTTAAATGTTAAGAGTTATTCTTCCTGTTTGTTAATTTTACTTCATTATTTTAATAAACAAATCTACAAAACTATTCCACTATATCTTACCATAACCCTTCCACAATTACTCCGCACAGTTATCCCCCATTTCTCTCCAGCCTTACAAGCCCCATTAACCTTGAGCTTCTGGCTAGCCCCTTGGCGACATCGATTTACAACCCATTTACTCAGAGCCCATCCCTTTGGTTTCTTTTTTCCTTACGGCCTTGATTACAAATATGAAAAGCACTGCATTTGACACTTCTCTCGCTTTCGAAGAGACTTTGCTGGAGGGCAGGCACAATGATTACGCCATGGCCTGCACAGAAACCCGAGCAAAGCTGAGTGGAGTTTGTTTTTTTTTGCCTGGCTGTTTGCAAAATTTTGGGCACCGAGCGCATTTTCAATTAACAAATGACTCAAAATGCCTGTGGCAAGCACTTTTCGGGTGCGAGTTGCACTATAGAGCATGTGGCAAAGTGAATGGAAACTTAATGCCGTAGCAACAAATTCAATTCTTAATTCAATTTCATTAAAAGTCGCTGCTGCAAAAAGGAAATTTTTCACTTGTTATTCTATAGATATATTCCTCTCTCTCAATCTCTCTATTTTCTCAAGCTCTTGGAACATTTGTTATTTTTTTAATGTTTGGTAGCTGGAAGAAACTAATGAAGCGCACAGTGGCAACGCGAGGATTGATTGCTCCCCGGAGGCACCGAATGGCAGCAGCGACAAAAGCCATGCCACTTGACGCGAAAAGAGAAAAACACTAAAATTGATGCAATCACCAGGGCCAAAAGCCAAACACACCACCAAGCAACCCCTGCTTCCCCTTACCCGCTGACTGCTGCATGAAGTGCAGTTTGATAATTTCTTGCTTGCAGGGTTGACTTCCTGTATAGTAGTTGGGGTTGGGGCGGTGTGTAACTCCCCGGGGTGGGTTCAGCTGCATAATAAGACTTGTTAAGTTGCCCGCTCGTTAAGATAAGTGAACCGGCAAATGGCGACAAGTGCGAAAAACTGAACATGCCGCAATCATTACCAACTTAAGATACCATATAAGTTTACGAATATGAGGGTGTGCAGAGGGTTGTGATTGGTGGGGAGCTTGTGACATTGTACTATAGCCTTAAGCATTTTGTTAGAATGTTTAGGGGAACTTGGGTTCAGCTCTATCTGAAGGTAAGAAATGTGATCAAAGGCTTAGAAAGTGTTTCTATTTGTTCTTACCTCAATATAACCCTGAACGCTGTCGCATTGCTGTAGAACCAGAATGCTAGGATTTGCCTTCAGTTCGTCGGGAGAGCAAGGCGATAGAAATCCACTGTCCGCATCACTGTGCGTAGAGAGCGGTCGAGGTTTGCGTATCTTGTACTGAACATGACGACTGGGCACTGGACCCGGATTGAACAGCACATAGTTCGATTCGATGGGCACGGTATGGGCACGCTGATCCTTGCGCTGCTGCTGCAACAGTTGCTGCAGATGAAGCATGTGATTTGAGGTGACCAGCTCGGATATGGCACGCTGTTCCGCGCCCGACTTTTGTTGTGATTTCTTGGAGGAGTTGGCGCCTGGGCGAAAGGGCGATAGATTGAGAAAGGTGAGCTTCTTCTTGGGCTGGCTGCTGGAGCTGCCACTGGAGCTAGCTGAATTGGTGGATGTGGAGGATTCCACAAGGGCAGTGGATGTTGTTTCGGTGTCCTTGGACTCCTGGCTGTTGGACATGCTGGGACCAACATCGAAATCATTGAGCAGCTGTTGCTCCAGCTTGGCATTAACCAGTTGCTCATTGCTATAGGGATTGGGTATGCCTATGTCCATAATTGGTGGCTCCATTGCAAAGTCCGCCGGATCGATGACAAAGTAATTGTGATGCTCAAAACTGGGCAGAGCACAAGCGCTGGTTTCCGTCTCGACCTCCGCCTCGCCTGAAGTCTCTATAATGATAGTCTCCTCACAATCTTCGCCCTCCTCCACATCATAGATGACCTCCGGCACCAGCTCATCCTCCTCATCCTCGCACACCAGATGCTGCCGTGAACTGAACAAAGGATCTCGCAGTCCATGCTTAGCATTGCTGGGATAACGCAAAGCCTTTTCATTGATGAAGTCCACCGGATCGAACAGGCAATAGTTGTCCATATGCGAGGTGGCTGCCTTCCTTTGACGCACTGGAAGATTCTTTAGCTTCTCGCTGTAATCGCCAGCTGTGGCTTCATCCTCATTGTTGTTGGCCAGCTCCGGGGCAGGAGGAGGTGGCGAAAGCTCCTGACTTAACTGCAAATCCTGGCTGCCAATCTCCGACTGCTGTAGATGTTGATGTTGCTGTGATTTCTGTGAGCCACGATGCAATGTGGCAAATAATCCACGGGCAATGCAGTTTTTCAGTTCCGTGACGCGTCCCTTGTAGGGGCTGGACTGTGCTGAGGCACTTACTCCGCCCAGCTCCTCAAAGCCCAGCTGCTTACTCAGCTCCTTGCGTTCCTTTTTGCTCAACACCACCTTGCCACGACTCGGTGTATTGGGTGCCGAGTGCAACAGTCGCGATGGCATCTGTGATAGGGGTGGCGGTGTGGGTGGTGCTGGCTCTCGTTGCACCACCGTGCTGGTGGCATAGCTCACTGGCAGCTCACTAAAGCTGCGACCCACCACTGTTTGGCTAAATTCCAACTCCATGTAGTTGGGGCTGTCAGTCTTTAAGTGTTGTTGCACTTTGGGGCGTGCACCCAGTTGGAGGAGCTGCTGTTGTTGTTGCTCCTCGTTGGCATTGCGATCTGGGCGCACTTTTCCACGAGTGTTGGACATGTTTGGCGGCTGCTATTCCTCCTTGTTAGCCACTCATTATAACCACTCATTGCCAGGGGGAGGGCGAGGGATGACGAAAAAAGTTTCTTAAACTTGCATTGTTTTTCTTTTTTACACTTTTTTCACTTTTTGTCTAGAACTTTTTTCAGGCTTTATAAATTTAATATTTAAACTCTTATTTTTTTTTGTTGGATGTTTTTGCGTTCTCACATAAAATTAATGGTTTCATAAATCTTTAGCGTTTTTTTTTCTGTTGCAGCTGCTAAAAATATCTACAAGCGCGTTAATGGGGTTTTAGCTTGGGGCTTCAAAAAAAAGCTAACAAAAAAGGGACGCACGCTTTGTACATTTGTTTTGTAATTGGATTTTTGAGCTGATGCATGTCAAAGTTAAATTAAAACTGGCGACTGGCCAACAAACTGACTGAGTTGTTGTTGTTGTTGTTTTGTGCCCAGTTCCGTTTCCGGTTTTTATTATTGTTGTTGGTTGTTAAGGTCTAACCCTAGAGCCAAAGTCATGGTCACGAGACCCGGAGAGTGTGGTTTTGTCTGTTTTTGAGTGATGCACAAACGGACCACTCGACCGATTTATAATTTGTCTACAAAAGCAATTAACACAGCAGCAAAGCAAGTGTCGAGATGGCTATGAGAAGGCCTAAAGATAAATCCTTACATTTAAAGAGGAAACTTTTGCTAGAGCCTGAAACTATGGATTTGTTTTAAGGATATACAAAATGTAAAGAAAATGTTTAAGTCAAATAATAAAATATACTTTTTTTGCTTAACCTTTTTTTGACCCCACAAAAGATATTTCCACTTCCATATATATATCTTCTTTTATAAAATGAAATATTATTAATAAGCACATAAATAAAATGTCCTTATGACACAGACATAAATATAAACAAAAAATACTTCAAAGATTCATTACTTTTATAGCTCAATATTTAAACTAGTATTCAATTTACTTTTAAAGTAATTTTTTCCAACATTTAGTAGCACTTTAATATTTAACCACAAACAAAACTCCAAACGTATTTAAATCCTCCACAAATTGCTCACATACACACATACATACACACACACACACTTACCAAGTAGAGAGTTAAGCTATTTTTTTCCAAATAAATTGAAACTCTACGCTCAATGGAAAAACCACAAACCCCTCAACTGCATATATACAATAAATTCTGATAAAGGCAGCAGCAGCAGGAAAATGCAACAGCAAAAAAGCCAAAAGCTGATTTAAAGATATTGAAGACATAAAAAAAATAAATGCAGGGATGTGTGTATGTGTGTGTGTGACAGAGTGAAGAGAAATGCAAAGTACAAAAGAAGAACAAGTTGAAGGCGTGTCAAAAGTTGCATATTTAACGATACCAAAAAAAGGAGAGAAATGCAACTGCAAAGAAGAAAATGTTTAAATTGAAATTGTACGTAAATCAACGATTCAAGACAAAAGAAATGTCAGCAGGTGTTTCAAGATTTTTGTACGCTTGAGTTCATAATTTCACAAACTTTGTACAAAATGAAGGCATTTGCAAATTTGAAATTCGAAATAATACGCTCAACTTGAATATCTTAATGACCAGTTTGCTGGCAACTATGCAACAACAATGATGCAACAGAAATGGCAACATTTTGATGGCCAAGCAAATGGAAAAAGTTTTAATGCCAACGCAACAATAACAAATTGAAAACTCGGCCCAGCAACCCAAAGCAACAGCAACTTTCAGTATAGCCAACAAGTTGCATAATTGTTGGCGCATGTTTAAATTAAATGGCCCGAAAAATGGGCAAGAAAATGGGCATGAAAATGGATTAAAGGACTCGTTTCGCATTTTTGCTGGTGTGTTAAAGTAATTTGCATTTAATTTTCTAATTTTTAATGAAGTTTGCTTAAGCCGAAGGTAAAAAATTTGTATATTAGGCTAATTGAAAGCTGCTTTGGAGCCATTGCACTCTAACTTGGCCAAAAACTCTCAGTTTCTACAAAATCAATCGGCAATAGTTTAAGTTTTCCCGCCTTCTTAATGCACTTAAACAGCAGCTCCTCTCCCACTCTTCTCTCTTCTCCTTCTCTCTCTCGGTCTATGGCAAAGTTGACAAAATACTTGTCAAAAGATTTGTGCATTGTGAGTTTGTTGTTGTTGTTGTTGTAATTGCAGTGCTTCAAGTTTTTGAAAGCCGCATGCCGGCTGCGGTTTCTGTGAGTTCGTGCAGAAAAATCACAGAACGCCCCTTACCGCACACCCCACCCCACGCCCTGCAAGCCGTCATGGCCATCAAGCCGCAAACTTTACGAGTTGATAGCTGAAATAAAGTGGAGCATGCATTTGCCCCGTCTCACTCTCTCCTTTCGCTTCTCAGCTTGCCCAAAGGACAACAAGGACTTTTGCCGCTGCCACTTCATGACATCATTTTATTTGCACTCAATCTCAGTCCTTCTGCGCCGCCTCGGCACAAACTTCACCGCAACAGAGAAGTTGGTTAGAAAATGCTTTTGATTCGGTGTTCGGCCCCCAAAACGCGTTAGTTCTTTTGCTTTACGCTTTTCGCTTTGCTTTTCTACTTGCATACTTTCTTTTATTTCAGCACTCAATGCTAGTCAAACAAGCTGACAAAATGCTAGCGACTTCGACAAGAGCTGTGAAAACACGACTATATATATATATACATTAGATACCCTAATGAAATGATTGTGATCAGTTTTTTTCTTTCTGTAAGTAAATTAATTTAATTGAATATTTTCAGATTGCAGACTTGTGGCAGGTGCTTTTTAACTTGGCTAGGTAAAGAAATGAGTGTTAAGCTTCTTTTAAATAAATATGAATAACTTAAGTGAAATTAACTTACAGAATTCTTTAAATCAGTTTTATCACATATTGATTATATGTTCTAATTCTAAAGCAAAGATTTTAAGATTCTTTATATGGAACTTTAGCTTTATAATATACTTAAAACTGGAGCTCAAAAATTTATATACTTTCTAAAGAAAAACCGAAGCATCATTCAGCTGTTCTCAAAACTTAAATTAAAACATTTTTATAATTTAATCAAATAAAATATTTTAAGCCTTTTTTAGAAGAATTTTTATCTGTTGGTTTATATTTAAAAAAAAAAAAAAGAATTTATACTTTTGCATTAAACCATTAAACAGCAGTCTTACTAAACCTTATAACATAACCAATATACCCTTTTAAAAATTACATATAGGATATATAATAAAGTGGCAAAGTCTGTTGTTGTTGTTGTTGGTATTGAGAAAGAGAGGTAAAGTGAGAAAGAGAACGAAAGAAAGAACTCCATGCGTATGACAGTTTCAAACACTTCTAAGGACTTTTGAGTTATGCCGCGAGTTTTTCGAAAACGAGTGGGGCGTGCCATAGCCATCAAAATGTGGCATGCAACCAAAACTTTGCGGGGCAACAATTTTTTCCCCCCCAAAATGTGTATTTTTGCTGGAGCTTAAGCGAACCCCCGTTAGAGACTAAAATAAAATCTATGCGCAATTCAATTAAAGCTCAATTTGCAACAGGCAGGCGTCATATTTTAGTTAGTTAACAACCAATCGCTTGGGGAGGTATGGTCCCCTCGTTCAGCCACTCAAGAAAGCAAATGCGAAATTTAATAAGACTCATCAGTGCAAACGGAAATCGCTTGAGGAAATTGTATGTTTTAAGCGAAAGCAGCAAAAGCATACATAATAAACTCATATAAAAGATTGTTGCATGCTGCTTTTTTGGGGGCGGGCAGGGGAAGGGAAGCAAATGAGCGAAGGGAATACAGAGCGGCACGACGACGACGCATAAATACCCACATTTGCAATTTGCAGACAAAATGTAAGAGAAAGAGAGGGAAATAAAAGAGATAGCCCCAGGGCGGACATCGTTGAAGTACGAATGTTATTAAAAAAGAAAGCAAAACCCAAAAGGCAATGATGGTAAAACAAAAAATATATAAAGTAGAAGCAGCAACAGCGACAGACTCATAAAATTTATTAAATGCCTAAAAGTATGACAGCTATAGACAATTTATGAGAGGCAGGGAGGGGCGGAAGCCGTTGCGGCTAAAACTGTAGAGAAAAAGCTGTGCAAAAGCAAAGAAATATGGAAATTTGTTGGCCAAGAATGCGCCAGGCAATAAGGTAGATATCCGTAGATCCTAGCTGCCAAAATCACAGACCAAGTTAACTAAAACAGTTGGAATGTAATCAAAAAAAAAGCGTAGAGCTTGGCAGACTTTTAAAGCACTTTAAATGTGGGGAAAAATGTGAAAATGGTGTTAAAAAAACAGAAATTTATTGTTTTTAAGAAAGTGTATGAATATTTTGTTGGGTTCAGAATACATGAATTAAATGAATGTTAACTTTTTTAAGACATTTAACAGATGGAAAAGTTGAAAAAAAGGTTGTTCGTCTATAATAAAAATAGTTAAGCTTTTCATGTTTAGGCAATATTCGGCACATCCTTTACCTGTACTTGTTTTCCCCATTTTACTGCCCAAACTTTTCCCTCCTTCAATCCCACACACTAACTACATACATATATTAATTAAAACAAGGCCAAAACAACAGTCGTTTTAAATAAGCTGAACACGCGCTTCACTTGTTCCTTCATTAATGAAATGGACATTTTATTCACTCTCACTACCAAAAATATTCGCTAGAAGAAAAAACCTTTGCATATTTATAGGCTCGACGCATAAAATTTACACTAATTTAAAGTGGAAATGAAGAGGCGAAAACAGAGAGAAAGCAATTTTCGAGTCATTGTCAAGCTAGAGCTTCATAATTCAAATGTAGGAGTCAAGGAATGGAGGGAGCGGGCAGCCATATGGTCACGTGTTGGGCTCATAACTCAAGACAATAGCATGGACTATTAAATTTAACGTTCGGGACATTTGTAAGGATTTAAAGGCAGGTGGAAACGGAACTTTTTAATTAAAACAGCTGCTCTTTCTTGCTTGATACAAGTTCTTCTAATCCATTTAAGCAATGACACCATAATCAATCCTGAACACTTTCTGTTCTGTTCTTTTTCACTGGCGCTGGGTGCAAAACAATACAATTTTGTTGCTTGCGCAATTTTCCACTACATCGGATTAAAATGTGATATGTTTTGGGGCTTGTTTACACACACGCACACATACACGCGCGAGCGTAGGTTGGAGGGGAGTTCAGGGGAGTCAGACATGTGTTTGTTTACGAACTTTTGGCAGCTTTGTTTGGGACTCTCACTTCAACACTGGAGTGGGTCTTAATTTCCGCTTCGTAAGCATTTTCAGCTTCAGCTTCTTTTCTCGCTACTTTTTTCTTGGTTTTTTTGGGGGCTTTTCTGTGAGGCAGACAACGTTTGTTTATTTTGGATTTGTTTGTCTTTTTCCCCTAACAGCACAACATTTTTTTCTCTTCCTTTTTATTTATTTTTTTCCTTGAATACTTCCGGTTGTGCCGGAAGTAAAGCTATAGTCAGAATAAGACACGCATCAAGCATGTCAAAAGCGAGAAGCTTTAATTGTAACGAGTGGAAAATTGAATTGCAACAGGGCTGGAGGACTGGGTAGGGTATCCACACACTTCCAATTGATTTATACTTCAAGTAATTTGCGGAACATATTTTTAAGACATGAACTTTAAGCAGCTTTTTCGCAATTTTGACACGTAGTCAAAGTTTTTTCCTTCTTTCTTTCTACTCCTACATCTTATTCAGCTGCTTCTTCTTCTTGTTTTTCTTCGCCTAAAATTAGACGGCACGTTTCATGTTTGCGTTGCTTTTTGAGTATGAGTTTTTGTGCACCTCGCTGGCTACAGTTGCGGAATAATAATAAGTTACCTAAACATGTGTAGAATTTCGCTTGTTGTTGTTGCTGTTGTTCATGTTACTCAAAGATGTTTTTATAAATTCTGAGTATGTAATGCAGTAAGTAAGACTATGGTAATTAATAAAGCACATATGTATTTATGCTACATATTATGTGTAAGCTATTAAGGGCTGAACGTGCGACTTAATCGTTCTTACCTATGAGATAATTAGCATTTTGATTGGTTAAGGAATTAAGATTGATTAGAAGCAGCTAAGAAAAATTCTCATTGGTGTCTCATTTTTGTAGTATTTTGATAAGAATACTAATATAAAAATATATTGAATTTTTTTAGATTTTTAAAAAAAATTATATGAATCAAAAAATTAAGTAATAAAAGTTTTTAAAAAAAAGTAATTTAGTTAAATGAAAAAAAAATACATACCTAAATAAAAAAAAAATGTTAAATTTAATATTTTTTATTTTATTTAAGTATGTATTTTATTTTATTTTTAGATTTAAAATTTTTGTTAAGCTCCACAAACCCAAACAATTTTTCAAACAAACACTTCTTATTTGTGGTCAAATATTTTTACCACAAAATTATTATTCGAAAATCGAATGTAAACAAATTCAACATAGTTTCAGGAACATCCAATTGAATCCTTATAAATCACAGCCTATCATTTCCACTTAATAACATTAAAGCACACACATGTTCATAAACGTTATTCCGAGTATCCTTTTGCGTGTGTAATCTTTTGCCTTAACTCCCACAACAAATGCTGTTCGACTTATGCCTTCTAAGGCGTTGTAAGGGGGAGTGTAAGGATGCGTGTTTATGCCTACGCTTACACTCACACACAGCTTCATTATGGCACATCATCTAATCTAATTTAAGAAGCTCGATGCTGCGTTGATGTTGTTGTTGCATTCCATTTGGGCGTTGCAAGATTTGCGACTGATTTTTATGACAAAGACCAAGAACGAGCGAAAAGCCAAGCGAAAAGCGCAATAAGCGGCATGTGGCACGCACGCAGTAAAGGACTAAAAGGCGATAAAGCGAACCAAAGAGAAATGTATGCTTAAGCGTATGGATGTGTTGGCTAAGCCAACGAGGACAACACATTACATTTTATTATCTATTATTTCGTTGCGCCTAAAATGCCACTACATTAGCTCAAAAATCCAAACACACACACACACACAGAGAAAGAGAGGACAACATTTTGCCGGAAGCCGCCAGCCGCAAAACGTAAACATTAAAACAGGAAACAGGAAGTCGGCACTGCCACAAACACAAACACACATACACAGAGAGACTATGTAATGTCCCCGACGCTGGTTATGATTATTATTTTGTATTTTTTTTCTTTTTTGCCTTTAGCTTGGTTTGTTGTCGTTCTCATGTGTTTTGGCATTTATTATTTGTTTTTTTGCACATTTTCACATATTCACAGGCTGGTTTTTTTTTTTGCTCTTTTTGTTGCCTCACACTTTAGCACATTGTTTTAGCTGGAATTCCGGCGCCAGCTAATTTCTTATGCATAAAGTGTTGACAGTTTTTTATACTATTCGGTTTCTTTAAGGATATGCATTTGGCTACACTTTGTCGAATGCATTGCAAATGAGCTGATTAAATATTTGAAATTGCACCTTGACTACGATTTCCAGACACAGTTATTTTTTTTTTGCGAAACCAGTAGAAACATTCTTTATGTTAATCCACAGTTGTTAAAGAATGTTTCATTTTGGTTGGATGTCAACAAAAAAAATTCTAATAATTTACGCGAATTTCCTTTAGAACTTTTGTTCAACTATACGCAACACGCTGCGAGCACGAACCGCGCGCCATCGATGCCCAACAAACACTGAAAAGGACTGTCAACGGCGGCGGCAGCAACGACATTCAACAGCGAGAATTTCCCTGTTGTTAAGGATATTTTTCGTGTCTTCATGTCGCTCACTGGAAATCGCCCCGACCCCCAACTGCAATTGACCTTAGCCTTCGTTTTTGCCGGCTTGGTTCAATGCACCATTCGGAGGCTAAACACAAAAAGTACCCCTATGTCACTTCCCGAAGGGGTAGTTTGACTGCTACATGTTCAAACAGGTTGGCATGTGACGTCATTGTTGCTTAGGGGAAATGTATTTCCCTAGACGTCAAAGTTCCCCAACTGGTTTTTGGTATTTTTTTGCATATCTAAGGGCATATTTATTTGGGGTGTTAGGAAATCAGTTTTTCATACAAAAAATATGCAAAAAAGGAACTTGATGAGAATAATCTAGTATTCATCACACAAAAAAAAATTTCAAACAACCCAATAAACCCATCAGGTCATCAAAAGCATTTAGCAAATGCAAAACCAGCTCAAACAAAGTAAAATGCTTCAATATTTTGGTTTGTTACTTTTTTATGAAACGATTCCTTTGCCATATATCATGTTTTGTCCATTGATAACACCAGACGAGAGACTGCAAAGCCCGCTGCGACTATAAAACAATAGAGTCGCAATTTCCTTGCGATGCGACACAACAGCAACAGCAACAACAACAACAACAACAAGGATGGCAACACATGCAACAAAATAAAATGTAAATGGTACAGAAATTGCTAAAACCATCGAGGGAATTTCGGCAATAACTATAAAATGTCGCGTTCATAGAGGAAGAAAGAAGCAGAAAAGGGGTACAATAAAAAAGGGTCACCCGACTTTGTTGCAGTCATTGGGTAAAGGATTAAAAAACAGCGACAACAACACACAGAAAACGGCGACAAACAAAAATATTATCTCAATAGAACAATCTCCCGGAGCAAAAAACTGAAAATTAAGGAAAAAACATTTCACCCAAACATACATACGAAACTCGAATAGAATTGCGGCCTCGCAAGGGCTCCAACGATAACAAAACAGAGTGAAAATTTATGCAAAACAAAGATAGAAACAAAAGTAAGAGGGCTGTAATCGAAAAAACACGACTAGCAGATACCCTGTCAACATACCAAATATAAGTCACAAAAAATCAACTAAAGTGTTGAACAAAACTTTTCATGACTTTATCAAGCTCGATTTCAAAAGTCTTGGTTTGAGCTCTTCATTAATACTTCATTTAAATCTAGAATCTCAATTTTGACTAGATTTTTATGCCAAATTCTTAGAGCTAGCGATTCTCATAGCTTACTTTTTTACAGTTCTGGCTTAGACTGCGTGTATATATCGAATACCATTGCCGTTATTAATCATTTAAATCAAACTTGTACTGCATAAAGCTTGGGCACGCTTAAGTTTAAAATCTGGAATGTGTAGCTGTTACAGTCTCTGAGATTGGAAACGGACAAGGCTATATTGACTCGGCTGTTGGTGCTTCCCTATGTCAGTTACATAAATTTACACAAAACCAATATACCCTTTCTTACCCATGCTATGAGTTTAGAGCATAAAAACAGTAACGAGAAAAAATGTTTAGAAAAACAATACAACAAAAGACACGTGAGTTTGAGAGAAAGAGAAAGTAGAAGAGAAAAAGAGATAAGTTAACAGACAGTTGAGACAGTTTTGAACTGATAATATTGTTAAGCAATTCTTTGAAATACTTTTTTCCTGCGCCTTACAATTAAAACAAAACTGAAAGTTTAAGCTTGTAAAAGGTTAAGGGGTTTGAAAATGAATAAAGAAATACTTTTAGGGAAATAGCAACAGTCTAGGGTCTAAATATTAAGCTAAGACGAAAAAGGGTCAAGATGCTTTTTTGTAGATATGCAAAAGAAAAAATGCGAAATTGCCAACATAACAAATAAAATGTTAGGGTCTTTAATTACGAAATGGAAAATAGATCTTAAATACTTTAAGAAAGGAAAAATGTAATGCAGCTGAAGCTTTAATAACTTTCGTGTAACTTTTACAAATTGCCAAAGAAATAATACTGAGGGTATTCACTAGCCGTTGTAAAATTGTAAAGCGTAAAATTTTAAATCCAAAAGTTTACAACGCAACAACAAAACACATGAGAAAAAAAATGTGATGCCCTAGGGTATGTTTAAAAAAACTGTTGAAAAATTGTAAAGTTGTGATGAGTTGAAGTGTTGTCAAATTATTGAAAGAATCGAGTAAAAATACTTGGTATCGAGCCAAATCGAGACTTTTGTGTTAAAAATATGCGGTCACACTAAACAAACAACAAGTAAAAAGAGTAAGTAAATCGTCAATATAATTTATTATTTTAATCAAATCTATTTTAGTGTCGGAACAGCAAATTATGAAAAGGAAACGGGAAGGTGAATCAAAGCGATGGAGCGAAGATGAGATATCGCGTCGGGTCTTGAAGATTCTGCTGGGGATGAAATCACCCTTGGAATTAGACGGCCAACAAAAAAGCGCAGGGCGCTAACATCTGCAGATAGATTAAACGGGTTGGAAACTGACCGGTTAAATTTTCGAAAGCAACAGCTGGCAGTTGAGGAGCAAAAACTGGCTTTGGAGCTCGATAAGAACAATTGGATGAAGGAAATGGAGCTAGATAAGAACAATTGGATGAAGGAAATGGAGAGGAAGCAGTTGGAGCTGGAGGCCAATAAGGTCGAACATGATTTTATTGTAAAACAAAAGGAGTTGGAGAAACAGGAAAGGCTAGAAAAATTAGAGCTAGAACTTAAATATAAAAATTGTCAGTGAGGTTCATGTATCATTTATGAGACAAATATATTTGAGAACATCAATGCATTCCATTTCAAAAAGGGCCAAGTGTAATTTGCGCTTTATCAAAGCTTGTCGCTCACTTTCTCTCGGCATTTTTTATTAAGTTTTTTTTTCCGTTTGTGTATTTACTTTGTCACGAATAAAATTTTGGCACTCAACTGTCACTTGTCAAAACAGCTGTTTTAACACAACAATTACGACAGGGTTGCTCACTAGCTTGCGTGTAGTAAATTTTTGATTTACAATTTTACGATAGTTGGTGAACACCCTCACTATATTGTTGCTTTTATTTTAAAATATTTAATTTTAAGGTACATATTTAACTTATTTAATCTATCTAAATTGCCAAAGAAATTTTAATTTATTGTTGCTTTTAATGAGTAAAAACCGACATTTGGACATTTTGAAGATTTTTCTTGAAAAACGAATCGCAGTAAAGTTTGCAACCGTGGTTTAGGCATAATATCCTTAAGACAACGGGATATTCTCAGCCTGTGCGGTGTATCATATATTTCCCAACTGCAAAGTTTCGGAGTTAATATCCTTTTTCAATTTAACGGCAGCCCTTTTTCCTTGTTAGACCAATTTAGTGAAGGCACGAACAAATATTTCCCTGAAGTAAGCAATGACACGCAACAAATTCCTGACACTGAAATGGCCATAGATTAACGATCCATATAGATTGGAAAATAGCAGTTGGGCTTTTTTAACAGAAAAGTTATTTCACTGAAACCAGCGCACTTGAGGGCAAACTGCTTTTAACGAAAGAACTGCTTGCTCATCTACTCTGGCGGTTTGTTTACCATCAGCTGTATATGGATAAATGGATAAGGCTGGAGACAAAACAAAAGTCCGCTATTATTTTGTTGCGCTTTTGTTTTGATTCCAAAGTGTGTGATGCGAGAGACATAATTAAGCGTTGCCCTTCTTCATTTCTCTTGTTGTTGTTACAAAACTCGAGATTGGCAATTTCAGACTTTTGCTTCAATCTGCGGTCTGCTACCCTATATGGTAGGGTAGTATAGACTTAAAATGAACTTTGCGTAACTAAGCATCAAATCGTTAGATACTTAAATATAATGTCCATATTATAAGTCATAATATATTTTAAAAATTAGGTAGGGCATTTATGATTAATAAAGCGAGAATTACATGACTTATTAAACTAACACAAAAGTAAACGTGTTATGTCTAAAAATACTTAATATTAACTATATAGGTAATCAAATTATATATTTGTGTTTTTCTGAAACAAAGTTAAATGTGGGACAAAGGGTATTTTTTAGTAGCGCAGCTTGCGCGTGCTATGTATATTATGCCTTGTTGCGTTTTGTCTATTCCCGATCGACACATACCGACTTGAATGTGAGGTCTGTGTGAGCTCAGTTTGTATGTATGTGTGCATCGTCGGCCGCACTTCTGGCAGCGTTGTCCAAATTTCAGTTTTGCATTTTCTTATGTATACTCTTTCTTATTTTCTTCGATGACACTAGCAAACAATGTTGTCAACGCTATGACCATACAAATGTTCACGCATGCATATTAATTCTGATAGAGTATTCAGAAAATTAATGTCAAGTCCTTTAAATGCTTTGCTATTCTTGTTGAGATTTTTTATATTTCTTTTCTTCTGTGGCCTGCATTTACATGCATGCATACATGCATACACATCATATTTAATTGTATTAGTGCCAATTGTTTCACCATTAATTGGCCTGCCTCAACTTTGGCAATTTATGAAATATACATAGGCCTAACATTAATTCTTATTATTGTTAACAAACAAATATGGCAAATATTTCTAAAATAATATAAAATAAATAAGTTCACGCGCCAAAAAAATGTCAAAATAAATTATCGCATTTGGCTTAATTATCATATTTATTTAACAATAAATAAAATATTGTTAAATGTTTTAATAATATGTATGTACATACATGTGTGTATACATTTGCATGTTTACTAAATTCTAATGTCAATTTTCTTAAATTCCTCATAAATATTGCATAATCAAAACAAACGCTGTGTACACAAATACATACATACATACTATGAGAAGTGTGTCTATGTATGTATACATGTCAGCGCTCAAGCACTTTAAAGCGAAATTCACAAACAGCTATCCATAATCAAAACAAAATAAGGATAAAAACAATTGTGAAATGGCGGGACGAAGCATACCAGCCATAATCAAAACAAACGCAGCTGACAATTGTCGATGCGTAAAGCAGTTTTTCGTTAAGTCGAGAGCGCTGGTTTGTATGCGATTTAGTTAACAGCGCTGTAAACTGAGTGCTGCTATTTTCCAATCTATATGGATCATTAGTCTATGTGAAATGGCTAGCCGTGACACACTCCAATGTGTAGTTTTTCTCAGACAATGGCCAAAAGATGGCGCTTTAAGCTACTCAAATGTTTACTTTACCTAAACTAATGCCAAAAATATGATTTTTTGCTTAAGCTATTAGTTTTTAGCCCCCTTTTAAATAAGTTTTAGAAGTGCATCAAAAATTTAGTAGTTGACATTAAATATAAAGGTCGTACGCATATAGCAAATTTTTCAATTGTTCTTGCCCATCTGCAGGCAATAAATTTACTTAATCCACCATTTAAACCAGCTGACAAATAACTGTCGCGTGCTTGTCAAATTGGCATCTGCACTCAAACACACAAAGAGATTTTTATATAAATAGCTATAGAAATTCAGTTTGGCTGAGAGTCGCGGCGTCAACAAATTGCGGAGCTGTCAATAAAAAGTGTTTTGATTTTTCAACTTTGAGCTGCAAGTCTATCAATTCAATTCAGTTCAGTGAGGACAACTTGATATTCTGCTTTTACTTCTTGGCCGGCAAGAAGTTTTCAGGCACAAGGACAATAGCCAGAAGTATTTTGGTGTTTGTTGCCCAAACAATTAATCATTTCAATTTTCCAAACGACTTGGCAAAATTAGACGATGACAAAACAATTTGCTAGCCGCCTCAAGGAGTCCTCTATCTATGAACAGCGAGGAGCCCAGGACACAGTTGCAATGTCAGCCAACTGCGGCTGTCATGTTCCTCGTCCTTGTGCCGGCCATGCCGCTGAGTGGCATATCTCTCTTGCTTTTGCATTCGCATTTGCATGTCTTGTGAAGAAATTGCCTTCACGCCCAATGCGAATAGGGGCGAAACGAATACCATATCGTTTGATGATTTCTATGCAAACTAAATCCCTCAACGAGGGCCGCTTTTTCAATTTATTATTTAAGTTGGGCCGAAATCCCGGCGGTACTGCAATACCGGGCCAACCCGTGACAGAGGTGGAGCAAGCCCCTAGCACTCCGTCTGATTCCAAAAATCAGTTTAACATTTGTTGTTCTCCAATGGAGAAACTATCAGATGTTAAGCTGATAAGAACAGATACTACACTTTGATCTTAGCCATAAGGCCGAGAAGCGATAACTAGAGTATGATTTTATTCTGGTACTGCATGCTGCCGCAGCTAGAACTAGTTGTGAATTATAAGCATTTTACTTGCAAAAACTAACTGATGCACATTATAAGGGTGGGAATTTGTTACTTGACTAAAACAGAAACTGTTTTGGATTTAAGGGCTAATCAGTTGCAATTTGTTGTTGTATGACATGAGGGTTGTTTTTAAGGGTTGTTGAATATCTTAGCGGCGATCAGTGCAACACAAGTTCGTATAATTCGCAACAAGTTCTTGCAGTGTTTTGGGTATGGTCTGAGTGTAAACTCGTTTATCTTCACTCTGGTTTCTCTTCAATTGTCGAATAAATCTTTCGCCTTTTACTAAAGATTTCCGTGGAGAGGAGCACTCTAATGAGTCTAAACTCAATTTTTAATAAGGCCTGGCAGCATATGCAGCCGGGCCAATAAATAATACATTCAGAAAGAGATAAATTAAGTTCCGTTAGCAATTTAAATTCAACGTTTTCTTCACAAATTTCCGCCGTTTTATTGCAATATGCATATTTTAGTTAAATTAATCCCAGAACATCTTTTATTTTAAATATTCAAGCCGATCAATTTCTGTCACATCTTTGTTCTCAACTAATCCCCAAAGTCTAAGCTCAATTGCTTTTATCTATTTATTTTAATTGAATTATTTTTATCGTTTTCAAAGCTTTTTCAGCTTTGCCATTCCACTCATTTTCTCTCCCAAACTGTAAGTATTCTGTTTCGTCTATGCATCTTCATCAATATTGCTGCATAAATAACGCATAAATTAGATGAACGAATCCCGCAGGATAACCGAATAAACCAAAATCAGTGCGACACGAAGGCGCGCAGAGGCGCCACAACACAACATGATTCGCATGCAAAATAGGCTTCTTTGGCATCAACACAAAAAAATGAATTATGTGAATGCTGCCCTAACAACGTTTAGTGGACAACAAAGGGGAGGGTCAAGAGGGGTTCAAATTACATTTGGCTAGTTCATAAAGCTCACTCAAGTTTGACCAAAGTTGCGCCTCGATGCCAACAGCAACAACAACAACAAACAGACAAATCTCAAATGGCTTTTACCTTTTTTTTTTCTTTTCTTACTTTTCTTCTTTTTCTGTGTGTGTGTTTGTGTGTGTGAGAGTTCTAAGCCCATAAAAAGGCTCAAGTTTTTCTGGCAAAACCTAAACTACCCGTCCGTAAATTTACATGCTAGCTAAAGAAAACTTTTTTGTACGCCTCGCCTTGCCATTGGATACGTCGAACTTGAACTATAAAAATCCGACAGCCGCAAAAAACTTTCGAGTCACATAAACATAAATTGCGGCCGTAATTTTTGGTCAGGTTGGCAGTTAGCAAAGACACACAGCGGTGGCGGGCAGGAAAGGAAGGGTAAACTGTTCAATGTCTGTTTGCCATGTTTGGGCTTTGCGTTATTGTAATTGGGCCTTAAGTTGTTGCTCCAGCAAACAGTGTGCAGAGTCATTATGGCCGGAAGTAAAGGAGTTAACATTATGTTTAATTTGTCTAATGTTTATCAACCCTTCTTCTTGTATTATTATTACCATAGTCAGCTTGGGATTGTTTGCCGCTTGTGGTGACCTTAACACAAATAAATAAAGGAGAACACGAAAACGAGACCATAACAAAACTGCTTTTTAATGGCCTACATTCCTGATCCTATTATTTTGGTGTTTTTGATTATGTCATGATGGAGAAACGAGGTGATTCTGGGACATTACGGCTTTCTGGTCAAGTTTACAGTAATCATTTCTGATAGTTGTTTATTGTCGTCATTACAAAATCGAGAGGGATGATTCTTAATTTCGTAACGGCTTCATAAACATTTATGTGTGTTCTTACTTTTTTTCTAAATGTGAAATTGATTAATTAATGAGCCCTCTCGGGCTTCCAAAAATTGCCGTAGTGGACGGTATTTCACGTCCCCATGGCGGGGTATTGGTTAAAGTTTTCAACTAGCAATAATCGCACCTCAGTAGGACTTCATTGGTTACGATATCGCCTCTGCGCAAAGATAACTTTCAATTGAAAATCAACTGGGTATACAACAGGCAGAAGCTAGAACCAGTTGTGAATTATAAGCATTCAAAGTGCAAAAGTGTTTGAAGTACTTAAAAAGTGTTGCATATCTTTAGGATCTAGGTAGAAAGGGTTTATTTAACAACAATAAAATGCAGCTGCGTCATTTTAGAGTAAGAAGAAGAACTAGGTGCAGAGAATAACAAAGAAAAAGACTTCATTGTGGAGTTTCATGAATAGGGCTTGTCGAATATTACAAACACAAAGAATATTTGTTTATTTTTATGTGAGCTATGTATATGATATAGTTTTTCGGTTTAGCCGATTTTGGCAAATAATCTAACTGCAACAGAGATGTTTCTGACCAAAAGTTTCAGCTATGTAGTTTAAATTTTGTTGCAAAGCAATAGACCGACAAACATGTTTACAGAAACTCAGCTCGCGATGCTAATCAAAAATACGTAAACTTTTTATGGTCTTACATATTAAAATACACTTTCAAAGTGTATAAATCCCCATAACAAGCAAATTATAACAATTATAAACTAAAAGAAATGATTACCATAATGAATAAATCAGGTGAATTTACGCAAAATAAGCTTAATAGTTATTGGGCTCTTCCGGGTGGCCATTAATCCATTAGTGATTATATAAAGACATCATTAAGTAGACCTTTATCTTGAATGGGCCATCTTCATCCTTAACTATTCACACTACTAAGGCCTTGGGATATTAGGCCCCCACAATTGCCAGTCTATTAACTGAAAACGTTTTCAAACTGCCGCCAAAGTGTCGCATTGTCAGCCATTTAGGCCAACAAAAAGCAATTTTGGGCTTAAGATAGTTTTCATCCCCAACAAAAAACCCCTCATGTACCCAACCGTTACTCATTAACTATTATCATTGTCAAATTTCGTTGCATATTTATGTGAAGTGTTTTTGTTTTCTTCCTCTTTTTTCGGGCAACTTGAAGCGAAGCGTTGATTAAAATTCCCAACGCTTGAGCAATCTAATGAAATTAATAAAAAATTCATGCCATCGCCGACAACATGGCTGACAATATGGTATGAGGGCGTAGTGGGTGGTGTGGGTCGGGTCGCCTACTCTAAAATGCTAAATAGCCACTTTTGCGGCAGGGCAGAAGCAAATGCAACAACAACAACATGATTTTTTTTAACTTTTTGCGTAGGTTGAGCCTTTTGTCATAAAAAGATTGAACAAGTTTGCCAAGGCAGAGGCCAAGTGCGGCCAAAGTCAAGAGTGTCAAAGGCAGAGAGCAGAAGAAGAAGAAGAAGAAGAGAACCCCCCTCCAACAGCCACCTCGTCGGGAGGACAAAGACAGCGATGTTGCGACGCTTGGAATACCGGAAATCCGTTTCATGACAAATGCGTCACATTGTCGTGCCGGAGTGTTAAGTAAGGGATGAGGAGTAGCCGAGGAGACAGAACAGAAACAGTATGAAAAGAGGGGTTGTTGTCGGGCGGGGGGAGGCGAGTTGGTTTGTAGTACAACTAAGCCGGCAAACAGGCAATGAAATTCCTTCAATGGCAGCACGTGACTTGCCGCCAGCAGCAAAAGCAGGAGAGCACACAAGAGACACAACACTACACGACATTGACATTGAGAGAGGCAGAGAGAGAGAGAACGAGAGAGAGAGCGAGTCGAGCGCATGCGCTAACTTCTTTTGCATAACAGGAATAGGAACCCGGCAATCTCAAATGGCAGCCGGCAGCCACAGCCGCAACAGCAGCAGCAGCAGCCTCGACTTTGGCATAACTTTAGCATTTTAATGAGAAATCCATATTTATGTTGTTTGTTTTGCCAAAAAAAAAAAGGAACACAAAACGAGAGAAAAAGTTGTTTGTTTTTGTTGTTGTTGCGTATGCGGGCAGCATATGCGGCGAAAAGTGAAATTACATCGAATAGGGGGAGGGGGTTGGAGGGAAAAACATTTTGGTTGTGCCTGCCTGAAGGCACTTACGCAGGGACTTGTGTGTGTAACGGTATTTTGCAATCATTTTTAATGGGGCTCCCGCCGTCTACGGGCGCCATATGGCAATAATATCTGTAGGGCACAAAGTAGATGCGGACACGGGGCCAAAAAGTAGACGGACCGAAGGGAAAACACACCGACAGATAACGTGAAACATTAGAAAACTATTAACATTTTTATTAGGATGGAGAGAGAAGAGGGGGCGATTCCTACCGTGGGAAAATGCTTTAAAAACAACAATTTTATTAATTAATTATTAGTGGCAATGTTAATTAATAATAATATTAATTTCAAAATAAAATTTGCTTTTTTTTCTTATTCATTTTAACTTATCTAATATTGAATGTATTAATTAAGTTGGGCCGAAATCCCGGCGGTACTGCAATACCGGGCCAACCCGTGACAGAGGTGGAGCAAGCCCCTAGCACTCCGTCTGATTCCAAAAATCAGTTTAACATTTGTTGTTCTCCAATGGAGAAACTATCAGATGTTAAGCTGATAAGAACAGATACTACACTTTGATCTTAGCCATAAGGCCGAGAAGCGATAACTGGAATATGATTTTATTCTGGTACTGCATGCTGCCGCAGCTAGAACTAGTTGTGAATTATAAGTGATTTACTTGAAAAAACTAGCTGATGCACATTGTAAGGGTGGGAAATGTTACCTGGCTGCCTTTGATGTTTGTTGCTTGCTTAAGGGATGATCAGTTCATATATTTGTTTTTGTTAAATGCGTTCTGCAGCCTGAATATGTGAGTCTTAGACCTTAGAAAGAGCATTCACTGTGTTTAAAGTGCATCGCAGATAAGATCTTTAGTTATCTGGCAGTCAAGGGAGCATTCGCTTTTATTTTGCTTGCATGCCAAAAAAAATAAATGGACTTTTAACTATGCCACGTCGGCGTCGTGTCACAATAGAGTCATAACGCCATCATTCCGACAAAAGCCATAAAAATAGCGGCTTAAATAGCAACAGCATGTCTAGCATTTTGCACGGTCTCCCTCTTAGTCCTGGGAACTCCCAGGAAACGCAGACCAGAACTTCACGTCGAGACGTCGCTTTCGTTCACGTCGACACTTGCTGAAAAAGAAAAGCGTCCACTTCACACTTTTTGCCTGGCTTTAATAAAGAGCCAGCAACAACAACAGCAACGAGAGAGAGAAGGCAACATTTTATGCTTTTATTGTGCAAATAAAAACACGCGGAAACTACTTAATCAAGTTTCATTCGTACAACGAGTCCTAGACCCCAACCAAGTACATGCCCACATATAAATATATATCTACCATATATAGAGACAAACATACATACACACACAGAGACATTGTAGACCCGAACCGTTGTTGGAGGAGAGCTTCAGCAAAGCGGAAGCGTCGTTTTGTATGCAACAGAGGGCAAAAACAAAAAAGCCCGACTAAAAACAGCAACAGCAAAGTTTGCCGACGGTTTTTTTATGTTGTGATTATAAGTGCAAAAACAACAAAAAAGAAATTAACATGGGAACACCAAAAGCTGAGACAACAAACAAAAAAGCGACATGAAAGCCGAACTGCAAATGCTCTGCAAAACGTCAGTTGAAGGATGCAATGGACAAAGCCGGACAAGCCGCCACATGACTGAAAAGTTAATCATATCATATACTGTAATAACTTCAAAGACACTGATTTGCAAGGAACTTCACAGAATTTCCTAGAAACTTGTCAATAAAATAAAAAAACAAATGTATTAAATATTGGCCCGGCTGCATAAGCTGCCAGGCCTTATTAAAAATAGAGTTTAGACTCATTAGAGTGCTCCTCTCCACGGAAATCTTTAGTAAAAGGCGAAAGATTTATTCGACAACTGAAGAGAAGCCAGAGTGAAGATAAACGATTTTACACTCAGACCATACCCAAAACAGTGCTAAAACTTGTTGCGAATTATAAGAAAAATTATGATACTGATCCGTAAGAGTGTGAAACAACCCCTATATTAGGTATTCTGCATTTTTGAATACAGCTAAACAAATTAGATAGTGAAAAAATATGTTATTCATTATATAACATTTAAATTTTTATTCCTTCTAATTTTAACACATTGTCAGCTCTATTTACAGCCCGTTTTCATGTCTTTTCACACGTCCAAAACACCCCAAATTCTTGTAGTCGACCCCAAAAAAATGTTTTGCTGCAACTAGTGCTTAAATTTATAGCAACAATTAGTAGGAGGGGACACGTGCCCCCAAAAACAAGGAAGCTCCAAAACACTGAAACACAAAAAGTCTTCAATTAATTTGTTTAGCTGCTCAGACAACAAAACGCGCGCATCAATCAAGTCCTAGTCAAAGAAGCAACAGCGAGAAACCCTTGTCCGCGGGTGTGAAAAATCGACAAAATGGACAGGCAGGAACTCTTGGAGCAGGGTGGGGAGCAGTGTAGGTCGCGTGCCACAGAGAGAGAGCTCGTAAATAAATGTCTTATTTTTAATTACCGCACTCAAGTTGAATTTTAAATGCCGACACTTGATGTTGGTTAGGGTATATAGTATTTTGTTGATTGGTTAGAGTATTGAGGCAATCACTTACCTGTATCGTTTCCGTGGCGGAATATTTCCGATTATAGTCAACATGATGGAGGTTCGGCATGCTGATTTGCCTGCTCCTTGGCTGATAATGACTATGCGATAAGGATGTTTAACACGTGTCCTTGTCCTTCCTGTTTGCCTTCTCTACTGTTTGGGGGTGGTTGCTCAAGGCTCTGGCTGTGTCTTTGGGGTAGTACTTGCTCTACATCGAGATATGTCACTTTATTATACATTTGTGTTAATTTTTGTTGGCCCACGCTTCAAATGGTTTAATTTGACTGTAAAAGGGCGAGAGAAAGTGGCATAATGTAAATATACGAAATGATTTCAAGCAAAAGTTCAAGTTGGATGCAAAGAAAAAAAGTGTAAATTACTTTTGCGTCCAACACACCAAAAAAGAAAATAAAAAGGGCAACCCTTAGGGCTTGTTTACCCATGTCGATATTGTTAATACGCCACGTGTAACACAGCATGAGTGAGAAAGAGAGAGACATGTGGGGAAGGAGAGGCAGTCAGATATGGCACGGGCGGTTGGTTTTGCCGGATTTATTGCCAAGTTTACGCTACGTGCTTTGACTAAATTTATAAGCCAAATCCACACACACACACACCCATACACACACAAAGAGAAAGCAATATTCACGAGCCAAGAAAATCTGGCAGCTTTTTTTGATGCACAATGCGACACAGTTGATTAGAAGTATTTAAAAAGGGACATAAAAACGTATCTGAGTAAAGTTTAGAAAGTTTGAGTCTAAGCTGTAAATAAGTCAACATGATCATAATAACCTTTGACACTTTGTTTTTGAACTTAAGATACTTTAAATTATGCGAAAAGGAAAGATATATTTATGTGACCTATGCTGTTCCATTACGAATCTAATATTAATGAATATATGAGACACGCTTTCTCTTTGGGTATATTATTTACGTTTGCTACACTTTATAGAAAGTGAGTGATTATGATTGCTATTGCACAGAGAATTTTTCAAATCTTAGGTGCTACAAAGCTACCTCTTAAAGATATCCCCTTTCTCTCCATATGTGTATGTATCTTTTCGCACGTATCAACAACTGTTTAGGAATTCATCATCATGTGTTTGTTAGAGACGCTTCAACTAACTAATTAGACAACGACTTGCATGTCACGATTTCCAAAGACACAAAAGGCTAAGAGGAGATTAAAGGGCATAGGACAACAGAGGGAAGTAGAAGCTGTTGACTGAAATTGGCTTAAAGCGGCTAAGGCAAAACACGCCTATTTCAGGGCTCAGTGGTTTGTTTTGACAGGGCTAATTGACTTTTGTAGCTGTCATAAATGTTGACACGCGCATAAAAGCAGCAACCACAGCGGGAAGGGAAAACTGTTGAAACGCAAAATGCGCAACAGCTGGCAATTTTAACAAGCTTATTAAATTTTATGAGATCATATACTTAACGATAGGCGATATAACAGTTAAAATCAACTGGAACTATATGCTAAAATAAAGTAGTGTTCTGCTAGATAAATCCACATGAACTAGATGTATTATTCGTCTTGTTCAAGAATCTCATTAAAGAAATACTGAATTGAATGTATTAAATATTGGCCCGGCTGCATAAACTGCCAGGCCTTATCAAAAATTGGGTTTGACTCATTAGAGTGCTCCTCTCCACGGAAATCTTTAGTAAAAGGCGAAAGATTTATTCGACAACTGAAGAGAAGCCAGAGTGAAGATAAACGCATTTACACTCAGACCATACCCAAAACAATACTAGAACATGTTGTGAATTATAAGGAAAATAAAATGAAAAAAAAATTATTTGGCCGTAGCGCATGCTACAAACCCTTAAGAAGGTTTCTTACCTACATACGATCCCTCAAATAAGCAACAGGCCGTTAATTTCATCCCTACAATATGAGTGTAGAATACTTCACATTCAGTGCCTGCTCTACCTGCAACTACTGAAAGTGTCAGGCATAAGCCACAATCAGGTACTGATCTGCTTAACAACTTACGTTTATAGATTAGGAAATGTAATGCAAATGCTCTAGAAGCTAAATCTTTACGGGTTGATCCAGGTGGAGTACCAGTCCAACTTTGAAATAAATTTCAAATAAAAGTAACAAATCTGTAATTCGAATGTCACAAGTCTATTACACAATAATGTGACTAACCTAAATATAAACCTTTCTTCCAGCATAAGATAACAGATAATCAAGCTAGTTTTGTCTGCAAATCTAAGCTACAAAAACCATTCAAGTATAATATATATAAACTTAACTCGACCCAATTTCCTCTGGCAAGTATTTCATATAAAACTCAAGTGTGTGTTTTGCCATAGTTTTTTGCCACCAGTTTATGCCAGATCGTAAAAAAAACTGTTACAAATTTTTGTCTTTTTATTGTTATGTGGTTAAAATTAATGACGCATTTCATTGACGAGGCACTAAAATTGTGCCAGCTTTAATAAATTTTCCGATGAGTTGTTGTTTCTGTTGTTGCTGCCTGCCCTGCCATAACACTAATTAAGTGCAGCAACAACAACAACAATGTAACTCATTTTGTGCCCTGCGGGGGGAACACAGCAGTAAAGTTGCTTTTCCATTCTCTCATGTAGAGAAAGCTTCTTATTATGTTGGGTACTCCATATGCTGCAGGACCTAAAACTTATTAGCTGCTTATGTGTGTGTGTGAGTGTGTGTGAGTGTGGGTTAATCTCAACTGGATAACAATACTAAATTAAATTGTTTAATAATTGAGTTAGTGCAACTCAATACCAAAATTTCTGCTTAACCCCCCAGAGGCACCTTAAAGCTGCTTGCAACGTATGCAAATGCAAATGCCGAAAGGAATAAAACGTTGAGGTATCAATCGAATCGTAATGCGAGAGTTGATTTAAGAGTCATGCCACGCACCAATGCAGCAGACAGAGGTCAGCACTTGGCAATGCAACGCACAACTGCCACTCAAGTGGCAAGTGGCAAGTGGCCAACCGGCATGTGGCTAAAAAAGCCAACTGTATGCAACAGCAGCTAGCTAACAACTAAGCAGTCATAAATTATGCAGCAACATAGTCAAAGGACAACAGCAACGAACTGAAGGAACAGGACAGGCAACAAGCAAGCGAAAGGACATGCACTCGAAAATGCCAAGCCAAGCCAATGCCATTGCCCTGCCCCCAACTCTATATTAACTCCATGCAATACTCCAAATGGCTCAGCAGTTAATAAGAACAAGTGTATTGTGGAGCATGGGCTGATGGGGGTTGGGGTGTTGTTGGGTGCAAAGCAACATGGTCGTCGCTGCAATGCGGTGCAGCAGTTGCAAATTATGACAAACTGTACGAGAAAACTTGTGGGTTAGTGCACAACGAAGAATGCAACAATGCATACTTGAAAAATATGCATAAAACCACTTTAATACCCATGCACAATGTACAGTTTTAAGATATCCTCAGAAGAAAATAACAAGAAGAACTAAAAGATGAAATATCTCTGAAAAAGTAAGCACATTAAAATGAATTTTAAATAGTTTCATAGGATTTTTGAAAATATAAATTACAAGTTTAATAATTTTTAAGGTCTCTTGCTAATTGCTAAAAATATATACTAAACTATATATAAAGCCCTATATAAATACTATTTAATATTTAAATCATCGCAAAAATACTTTAAAATATTATAATATTTTAAAAAAAATTATACAAAAATACGCTCTAAAATTAAGTATTGAATATAAAAATTAGAAAAATGAAAAAGAAAATATTTTGAAAATCAAATCAAATTTTTACGAATAAATAGGTTTTTAGATTTTTAAAAAAGATAGTACAAGAAAAATTATTTTTAAGGTGTTAAAAATAAATGCTTAAATCCATATAAATATTGTTATTATGATCCCTAATTTTCTAAACACAAATTCCTAACAAATTGCTCATAAATATTAAAAATTAACATAAATATTATTATATTATTTTTTAATAATTACAGCCATATAAATTTTGCAAGCAATAAATTTCACAAGCTTGTAATACTCTCTAATCCGATTTGTGTACCGCATGCGTTTCCTTATACGAGTTGCTGATGATAATCCGCTTATGTTTTAATATATAAGAACTAATCCGATTACAACATGCATTTAAATTTATTATAAAATGAAATACTGACAATTGCTTTTAAATTGTGCCACATATTTACATGCTACACGCAGGGAAAGTGAAGAGAAAGCCTTGCTTTCCCAATTTCTATTGAAAACTCAAAACTTTGCCGCCCATAGTACTTGAAAGTACCTTTCCCCCATTCAACTCATTGTACTCAAATGTTTTGCAATTTCTTGGCATATGGCAACGCAGGTAACTTTTTAGTAAAGTCACATCAACAACTTGGGGTGGGAAGAACTTTATGAAAAATAACTATGCAACAGACTTGAGACCTAAAAAGTACTTTGCACAACAGTTGAAATTACAGCTAATACGCCCAACAGGTTAGACGCAAGGCAAGGCAAAAAACCATCTGCTGACTTTGGAAACACAGACACAGCTTCCAGCTAATTGCAGCAACTAACAACTTCAAACTTGGAGCCATAGTTATTATGACAATTTACACAATGAGGCAAGCTTCTTATCCCCCTGCCTTTTGGCAGCTCGGTAAAATGTTCTGGGACATTAACTTGGCTCATTGTTGGCAGCAACAATGGCAACAACAAACATTTCGCCTTGGATGCTGTGCCAAAAACTTAATGAAGTTTACAGTAACTGTGTGCAGCAATTTAATTAGATTAAATGAAGTTTTTCTAGCACACAACAAAAACAACAACAACTTTTGACAAAGTTCAAGCCATTTGTCAGCCACAGTCAGCGCCACAACCGCCAAAAAATAAATATAAACTTTGCCAAAATACCAGTGAAATGTTGAGAAAAAATAGCTAGAAATCAATAAATTAGACGGGCACTTTTGACAGAACTCAACGCGAAAGCGAAAATCCCACACAAAACGAAACAAAAACTCAACTGTAACCGAAATATAAACAACAACAAAAACAGCGAAAAGGAAAAAGCGAAAGGCAAGAGCTCAACAACAATAAAAGTTTATTGTTATCCTTCAAAAAAAAAAAAAGTAAAAAGAACAAAAAAAAACAAGTAAAACAATCAGCAATAAAAACAAAATAGCAAAATGCGTTTAGAAATTGCAGAAGCTTGAATGCTCTAAAAAGAGTTTATACTGTGTTGTAAGATTGGAAAACAATAAGGAAAGGTAACGAATCTTAAGATATTTGGAGAAAAGTATGTTTTAAGTAGAAAAGATTTCGAAAAAACTATGTTTTAAGACTTCTAACCTATATTCTGTTTAACAAAATCTCCATAATTAAATTTTTATGTCTTGCAATTGTATTGCATTTATTATTTAAAAATGTTTTATATATTCTGTGTCTTCTTAAAAATACATCTAATCCATCTAAAATATCAGAAAATATTTTGTTCTTTACTTAAAATATAACCTTTCTTCTTCTTAGTTAAATTGCTAAACTTTCTTCCATGATAATCAGTTCATATTATCTACATACCCTCTTGATTAAAGAGTATACTCAAAATAGATGTAAAATTTTTAGCAGATATCAGCTGCAGCGATGAGTGTTTGTTTGTGTGGCAAATGTAATTCAGGCGTTGAATACTTGTAGGCCGCAAAATGCGTGCAAATACTTCTTGAAAGGCATTCGGTATTGGGAGGCCTAAGCTCCGACAGGACTTAGCACGGCTGTTAGCCGTATTAAAAACGGTTGCTAAAGGGGGCTGGGGGTGGTATAGGCACAAGTTTGTTGCCAGCTAGGCAGTTTAAAACCTGAAACTTTGGCAGCTGCGATTTTCAATTCGCAAGGAAAACACAACACAAAAACCAAACAAACAACAAAACAGGGCTCATAACGATAAAAGCACAGCACACCGCCCTCCGTTCCCCGCGTATCAAAAAAGTATGCGACTTGAACTGAAGAGAAGAAAACACTTGAAAATGTTTTGAAGTGGATGCGGAACACAGAGTTGGCCATGTTACCCACTTGATTACGCTTGTAGTTTTTTGATTGAATTTTTGGGCTGCGCATCGAGAACGAGTGAGTAAGCACAGTTTGGTGAGTGGCAGAGAAGCAACAATTTGCCACACATCAACAAAAATTATGGGCACAGTGCAGACACTGCAACAAATCTAATAAAAAATTAACTAAAACCCAAACAGAAAAGCAGCCTGCAAAAACCAGAGTCCAATACCAGATCTGCCACATTCATACTGTATGTATCTGGCCACTTGCAACACGCTTGCTACCTGAAACATACACAAGCAGAGGCGACACACACACACTCTGAGAGGACACCCCAATCTGTCCACGAATTGCTATGCACAGAGGACCAAAATCGAAAAGCGCGCAAAATGCAGGCCAAATGGGGTTACCAAATAGCAACGTCAATTCCCAAAGGACAAACGGAATGAGCTGCACAGTGGCACAAATGGCAAAATTTCATCGTTAAAGTACTTGACATAAAATCAGAAAAAGGTAATCGATAATATCAGTATGAATTAAAATTTATATATATTTTTATATCATTTAACATTATCAACATTATTAAAAAATAAAAATGTAATATTTAACATTATTAAAAATTAAACATGTAATATTTGTTCTAACCTAACTTTTTATAAAACAAAAATCCGAAAAAATAATCCTGTTGTATATTGGAAAAATGTAGAATTTTAATTTGAATGCAATATTTATTGTTTTTGCAGTTGAAAACTCAACAGCTTTATTCTAACCCAACTTATTATGAAAGGGGAATCCGTAACGACAGTCCTACCAAATTTTACAAATTATAAAGATATCAGATATAAAGGTATACCGTGGCATCATTCTACGATTGATATACATTGTCGAGCCAAAGCTGAAATGGTAGGTTTTAGATTATCGCGGCTATCGCAAAATTTCATAACTAAGTGTCAAGAATCAACCTATTCGCATATAAACGACCTGTCATAGCCATTTAGTTTTAGTTTTAATATAGTTTGTAAGACTTATTGGGGTTTTCCATTTCTTTGATTTTTCACCCAAATAGTTATGTCATCGTATACGCTAATGTTATGTTTGTAAACAAATATCTAAGTAGAAAAGGCTTACTTTTTAGTCTAAACTCTTAAATTATTGTAAGATACCATTCACAAAAATCTGTAAATATAACAAAGAGTGAAATAAATTGAAAATTGAAAATAAAGATATTTTTATTATATATTTTTATTGGCTTTCGTCATTCAAACCCCAACTATCCATAATTTTTTTCTTTTTAACACAACTAACAATTCATTTTTTTATCCACAGTTTTGTTCAACTTTCTCCATTGTCGCATGCGACATGATTGTATTAAGAGGGGGATGGCTAACGGGTCGCTTCAAATGACAGCGACTGAAATTGAAGTTGGCAAGCGTTTTTTCGAGGGTTGATTTTAAAATGCAAACACCCAAACCCAGACAGAAGGCAGGCACAACAGCAACATCACAGAGGCGGAGGAGGTCGTTACAGTTGGGCCATGGCCCTGGTTTTGGCCCTGGCCCTGGCCCTGGCAGCATAGCTATACACACGGAATGTGGCCCTGTCAGTGTCTATGGCTGACTGAGTTGAACTTATGTTTATCATTTTGCGTTCAAGCGATAACCAAACAAAGCGGCATTTATCTCAGCATAGCTAAATCAAGCCGAAAACAAGTCGCAAGTCCTTTTGCCATTGTCGCGTGTCGTGTCAAGAAATCAAGCGAACCATTTTGATTTGCCACAAGAGCCCCAGAAACCTAAGAACCCGCTTAACAATAGCGGAAATAATTTTATTACAACTTCTTTTATTTTTCGGCGTATTTGCATCAACAAACAAAAGCCATAAAGACGTCTGTGTTCTGCAACGAACGAAAGCTTTCTTCGGCTTTCTCAGTGGCCTCAATATAAAACATTTAAAGTGCTAATGAGCTGACGGTCCTAAAGGACATTCCTTGCTGTTGTTGTTCTAGGGATATGGAGAAAGCTTCTAGGGAGACAGTAGGGAGACAGTATCGAAAGACAAAGCTATAAAATGCGGAAAAATATGATAATAAAAAGTAAGTGCCATCGTTATTTAAAGTTAATTAAATGAGAGACAATAATGACATAAATATAGGAAAACAATTCTCAGTAAAAGGAAAATATCATAAAAACTTAATAATTAAAAATAAAATGGTGGTAAAATAGGGTTAATGAATGTTACATTAAATATGTTTAAATTGGATAACTGTTTTGCTTTCTATAAAAATATTTATTCTCAAAATGTCAATAACAAAGTTTTCACCTTTTAAGTTTAATCAAATTCGAGTTCTTTTAAGTTTTTTTTTAAGGAACATAAACAACTTTAAAGTGCTTCGGAGCTTAAAGTTGTCCTTGCCAGGCTCTTCACTTGAAACTCTCAATTTAGCTCATATTTTATTTAAACAAAAGCGAGAGAGAAAGAACACAAACTGGCGACGAACTGGCAAAGGAGGATAGCTGAATGGGCTATAAGTTGAGTTTTTGAGTTTGAGCCAAGAGTTTTGAGCTAAACGTTTTTGCAGCAAATGGATTTATGCGTCTTTTGATAACTAATTCCCTTTGGGCGACTGTCAACAGAAAGATAAACTGCTAGGCAACTGCCAAAGTTCAACTACAACACATGTGAAAGACACGAACATCAGATAAAAAAGGGAAGTATTTAAAATAAGAAAATTCTTAAAGCTGAATTCCTTGCTTCAATCTCAATAACTGTCAATGACTGGCAGAATGTCGGTCGAGATGGGTTGACTGTTTGACTATTTAACTGTCTGACTTGGCACTCATATTAATCTGCTGTTAAACGGCAAACCCCAACGTCTTTTGGGGCACACAAAAAAAAAAAAAAAATGGCCGAAAACAATTTGAGGCAATCAGCTTGCCGCGTACGTGACATGAGCTCCCAGTTTGCTACTCACGGACTCTGCTGGTTGATAAGAGACAGAGAGAGAGAGCACAAAAACTTCTTTATGTGCGAAAATGTAGTGCAAAATGCAAACAGCTGCTGCCCTTTGGCCATCCCCCCCCCCTTTGCTTCGTGTCAATGACCTCTTCTTTGGGAGCAACTGCTGCTGCCAATTCTGCTGCTAACGAGCACGTGAGCCAAGTGTAGCGGCAAATGAGCTAATTTACTCGAACTTCTAAAGCTCCTTGGCAACACACAATTCCAATCCACACACACGCACACACACGTGTCCAGCAAAAAGTCAAGAAATTCAATTGCAAACATAAATCATGCCAACTGAAAGGGCAGAGAGGAGCACGCAATCAGCTGTTTGTCATATCGTTCACACAGGTTGAAGCAAGGAGAAGGTTGTCCTTGTGGATCATGTCAATCAAGCCGCAGGAACACAGGATACGTATTTGCCCCAAGGGTTGAGCAGAGAAAGCGAAGAAAGAGAGAGAGCGAGATTGCCCAGACTTCAGACAGAACAACAAGTTTGGGTTGCCCCAGAAGGGTGCCAAATTGGACAGTTAAGAAGGACTATATGAATACTCTATAGATTAATATGTTTTCTGAACTATATACATATATTATATTATATTAAGTATAAAACTTGAATTATGGACTTAGAAAAGTTAAGTTAGTACTCAGACTTAAAAAATTGATAAGGACGCCTATTTATAAGACTAGAAAGACAAAAAGATACTTTGTGTAAAAAAGAACTAGTTTCCTTAAAGGAATTTTCAGTGAAAAACACTTTTAAAGTTGCTTAAATCTTGATTAAAATTTTTTTAAATTAAAAAATAAACATTTACTGGAAAATCAAGTTTGTTACCAAAGTTCTTCTTGAATATTTTTTACAAACCTTTCTTTTTTGTAAGCTCAAAACTTATTGACCCCCCAACAAAACTCAATTCTCAACTTTAACATCAAACCAACTGATTAGCCTTATAAACTCCACAGGGTATAAAACTGAGAACGTCTACGATTTATCGATGGCATCAATGTTGGCGATAATTTATTTAACAATGTGTGGGCTGCCACATGAGAAGACTAAAGCCTTCGGGCACTCTCAGCTGCCCCTGCAGCAGCTGCAATGGCTGTGGCTGTGGCTGTGACTGTGACTCTCTGGCCATCATTGAGATGTAAGTTAAAGTTGGCAACATTGTTTTGGCCCTGGGGCTAGAACAAAGGAAAACTGAAACGTTTTTATCAGCCATGCAGCATCACTCCTTTATTTGCCAAGTGCAAATTGCAAAATGATATTAGGATTGTTGGGGGTGGTTAACAGTTAGCTGCACTGCAACATCATCATCATCCACATCATCATCATCAATGTTGATTGGGGGTTGACTGTGTCTAACCGAGCAGCAGAGTGAAAGTGGAAAGTGCGTTCGGGACCAGCATCAGCACCAACAGCAGCTTTCCACTCTCTTCCCTTAATGAGCACGAGAAAAATTTAATGTGATTTGTGTGCGAAGGGTGCAACGCCTCTGTTTTCAATATAATGTGTGTGTGTGTGTGCTCTATTTGCTTTTGTAATTGACGTGTTGCTGCACGATACAAATCCAACACGCTTTCTCTCCATCCTCCCCTACGTTCTAACTGACTTTCTCCCCTTGCCCTTGTGTCCAGTCATCGACTTTAATAAATAATTGAGCACACCTAAAAATTGGTACGTGCAAAAAGAAGACAGAAAAATTTGTCATTTACTTTAGGCATTGTTAGATTAAGGACAGCTGCAAGGATCAGACTTGTCCCCGCATAATGTTTGTTATACTATAATGGTGTTATCCTTAAACAAAAGAAGAACATTATGGATGAGATATTAACAAAATTTGTTTGGCTTCATGTGGAAAATGGTATTTTTAAAAGATGAAAATAATTATTTTTATGAGATATCATTTATTTGTTATACAAATATTTAAAATTATTAGAATTAAAAGTTTTAAGCAAATAAAAAATATTTTTACATGTATAAATTATATTTATATGCTTTATTTACATAAAAAAATTTAAACATTATAGAAAATAAGTTAAAATAAAATATGACTATAAATAAATATATAAAAAAAAAATTCTACGAATTTCTACCATCTTATATACAAACATTTTCAATCATTCCCCATAACTTTTCTGTCCTCTACTTTATGATTCTTGTTGTCTGTCATTTAAGTCGCATCACTATGATTGTGTTGTCCGATAATGATGATTAAGTTGATGAATTTATTATTGAAATGACCACAACAACCTGACCGAGACAACTTGTCGCAACAAAATGCATTATAATGATTTATGAACACGAAAGGCCAAAGCAAAAAAAAAACAGAAACCAACAAGTTCAACCCCTAGACAAATTAACAAGGATATATGATGCTGTTGCTCTTCAGGCATGCCAAATTTTCTACGTTAAGTAGCCCGAAATGCTTCATTTTCCTCCCCCAACCATCTAGGAAAAAAAAACAAAAGCTGTCAAAGCCACAAAGAGACACTCGACCCAAGCGAACGCCTGAGGTGTTTTCTGTCAAGTTTAAACAAAAATTAAAGCACAAGCCCCAACCCAAAAAAAACATGAACACACACAGCCTTCCCCCACACAACAAAGTTTTGAGCTAATCAAAAATGTTACAAAGAAAAGGCCAAATAGAAGAGAATAACAGAAGGTTTCCAGGTCGAAACTTGAATACACTTACTGAAATGATTGGCAAAAAGAAAAAAAGGAATTTTTATTGATTATTTTTCAAACTTTTTCATAGAAAAATACATTAAAATCTAGAAGAAAATGTAAATTTTGATATGAAATCTTTAATGTTCTTAACATTGTACCAAGAAGTTGCCTTTTTTACATAACTTTAAAAACTGTTTTCAAAAACTATCTAGAAGATTTACACATACATCCATATCGATTGAAAACACTTGAAAATAAGCTGAACTTTCCATACTTTAATAACACTTAACCCGAAACAATTCAATATGTTTCATGTTCGAACTTTCCCTGTGATTTTTTTTCCACCATTTCCACAAACTTCAAGACAAAGTGTTGATGGCCTCTTTAGAGAAAGTTAAGATGAAGAAAAAGAACCCCCCCCCCCGCCAACATGTTGTTGTATAAGTGGAAAGCGGAAAAAAAGTTTTGCTCAAGCAGTTTGCTGCACCACCAACAACAACAACAAGGGGGGTCACAGAACGGTCACAGCCGGTGTGCGTGTGGCATATCCGTGTTGTAAGTTGTGGCAACAACATTGTTCCTATGATTAGCATTTTATCAGCTAGATCTTTTGCTCATCATTTTCGCTGTGTTAACGAACACAGAATATATATCTAATTTATGTTAATCCTTCAAGGCTTAAAGCGTCTGCCACCAAATAACTCTGATCCGGAGACGGAGACGGAGACACTTTCATAACTGGTAGCAAATGTCATATATGAGGCTGTGTAATCAAACAAAAAAAACTGTATAACGAGTGGCAAGAGCGGCGGGGGGTGTGCTTTTTATGTGGCAAGCCCATTAATTTATTGCTGCGACAGCGAGTGAGAAAGAGATGGAACGACATCTCACAACAAAAGGCGACATTATTATTTCATTATTATGCCAAACGCATTCAGCTTGTATCCACATTGTGCGTCAGTCAAAATCCCCACACCCCACACACCCCTGCCACCCGTCTAACACGTGCTTCAGATACTCTTCTCATATTACACATATTGTGGGGAGTGTGAAAGGCGGGTGGGGGGCCAGGACATGATTCATGCTAGATGGCAGATGGAGCCCCCCAACACCCGCCAAAACCATAAATAAATGAGAGAGAGGAGAAACATATGTTTTGTTAGCTAGACACACACAGGAATTTTGTTCAGTGTAACATTTACTCGTAATATTTTTATAGTCCATAGGCTGTGTGCTGTGCATTCCAGATGACTTGAACACAGCAGCTAGCAGCCGCCGCCACTGAATTCAATTTACTTTTTAAGACACTAAACAGGTGAGAAGATTGGTAAAGGGCAAAGGGAGGGGGAGTAAACTCACCTGCTGTCAGAATGGAGCGGCTGCAGCTAATCCAATCGGTGTGTTCTGTGTGTGTAAACCATTTAGCGGCAATTAAAACATAATTGCGGCATGCGCTGATAGCAATCAGACGGTAAATCATTTGGGCGCAAATTGCAGCGCATAAACACAAGCACACACACGCACATACACTAATACAAACACACGCACGCACACATTCGCAAACCAAATTGCGCGCGTGAATGGTAGACAATGCGGCGAGGACTTAACAACAATAATATTCCGAACAGACAAAAGCCGGCGAAAAACACAACAGAGATGCTGGCTGAGTGGGTGTTGGTATTTGGGGGGTATTAAATTTTGGTAAGCTCACTTTAAAATTATTGCACTGACGATTAAAACACACCACAGACACAGGAGGAGCTTTGGCTTTCGACACGTTTTAATTTTGTTTCGTCGTAATTCCAGCCAATGCTAACGATACATTGTGCAAATTGAATATCCTACACGTGCGACTGCACGACCCACACACAACCGTTAACCGTCGCGTACAGGAAACGACTACTAAATGTCCTTTTGTGCACAGGCCTTAGCATACTTTTTTGGGGAGAGCAATACCGAGCGGCACTGTTAGTTAACAGTTCAAAGCTAACAGAGTGAGAATCGACGTTCACATTCTGGAATTCGTTTTTGCCATTGAATTGTTTGCTATCAAAGTAGTTTCTTGAATTTGTAAATATATTTTTTGATTTAGTGCTTGGTAGTTTTAGTTCAAGCTTGTGCGGCTGTGCTTTGAAAATCAAAAATTATATTCTTATTTCATTGTAAGTATTTTTTTTAAACGCTTAAGGCAGCTCACAAGTCTAGTTCATAAAAATAAATTCAACTTTCAGTTTTATTATTGCAAACTTTAACATACAAATAAACAGCTTTTAAATATTGTTTCAATCGATAAGCTTATCGACTTGTGCTTATATTTACAACAATAAATATGGTCACCCTATAATTTGAAGACGCTTATCGCTATCGATTTGGTATTTTAAGTATTTAATCGCTTGCTGGCTACAGTCACACTTAGTTAGTTAGTAGCACATTTTTATACAAAGAAAAAGCGTCAGTTTTTGCTAACAAAATTCCCATAGATAAGCAATCAATTAATAATTAACAAGCGCGCTATTAAGCCATAAATAAATATGCCGGCTGTGGTGCGCATAAAACGGCGCATTGATGAGGAGCCGCACACGGCCTTTGTACTGAACGGCAAACGACGACGCCTGCTAAACGATGAAAATGCGCCCGATGCGACGACAGACAACAAAGAGGAGTTAAGCCAAGTGCTATTAAAGTTTGCCGGCACGCTTGAAAATCAGGTAAAGAACTCTTACTCCTCAATTGAAAAGACATAGAACAACAATGGCTTGCTTTCAATAGGATGACAGTGCGACCAAAAAGTTTGCAGCCGCGCGTCTAAACAAAGAGGCAGCCAAGGAGCTGCTGCGGCAATCAAGCGATCCAGCAATTGCAACAGCGCAACGGCGGGAAAGACAGCGCCAGGAGGCGCAGCAAACGGCACGCGAACAACGCTATCGTGTAGTCAACTGTTTGCGCACCACACTCCACGAAGAAGATGCAGCAGAGGAAGGTGCAACTGCAAATGCAGCTTGCAGCAGCAGTTGCCAACAACAAACAACGACTGAAAAGAAACAAATAACAATTGTGGACATTGAATCACAATCGCAACAGCAGACAACACAATCGCCACAATTGGAGCCGCAACAGCAGCCAGCCGATTCGGATATTGGCTATGTATATGATTTGTATGTGCCGGAGAATGAGATGCAGGCGGAATATGTTGATATGTTGGACGACAACTATTTAAGGTTCGTCCTACACATTGAAGAACAGCAAATGTTCAACATCACAAATTTCTACATGTAAAATGTGCAAAACAACAACAAAAGAAATAATCATTTGTTTAATTTCTGTATAAATCAATGTGGCCTAATCGATTGTAGTTCATATGTTTCTCATGTATGTATGTATGTGTGGTGTAGTGTGTGTTTATTTCTTGTTTCTTATACGGTGCTTTGTACATGTTTCCTTATGCTAGAGATGGACGTGTGTCGTGACACGCACGATAACTATTCAAAAATCAAAATGAAACAAAAAACGAAAAACAGAAAAGTGCAAGCAAAAAATGTATTGCAATTTAAAAAAAAAAAATATTATAGTAAAATTATTTTAAATGAATGATTCCAGTGCTGATTCTAACTATATAATAAATAATTATTTAAAATAAAAAGTATTCCAAATTGTAAGCACAAAACTAGATAAGTTAACGTTTCCAAATAATAAACGAATAATTTTACAATAAAAAAAATAAATGTAATGACGAGATTTAAATGAAAACTATTTGTTTTTGACAAACTATAACTTGTAAATATAAGAAAGAAACACATTACAAGAATATTCGTGCTTATTTCTATTTTCGTGTCGTGACACGCGTCCATCTCTACTGTACATGTTTAGTCCTTATGCATAGTTCAATTAGTTAGAAATTGATTGCTTCAATAATTGATGTATTTGTAATTCGTCTGATTCTATCTATATAAGGTTGTATTATCCGTTTAATTACTACAACAACTGCTACTGGTAACACTACTACAGCAACAAGAACAACAACAACAACCACGACTACAACTACAATACGATGTGATAAAGCCGCACTTCGCCCTTCCCCTTCAACTCGCACGCATCACAGATCAAAAATCAATCGACTTAATTAGCTTTTAGTTCGCCTTTCTTTATATACATATACATATATATACTTTTCTACATGCATAAATTATTTGCTAGTTTGTTGTTTATGTTTACTTTTTGCACCCTGTCCGAATTTGTTGCCACATTCCACCAAAAAAATACTTTGTGCTAAAGTTGAATTAAGTTCAAATAGATTTAGTAGTTTAGCTTGAATAAAGTAATACAATTAATTCAATTGCGCTGTGTTTTAATTCAATCGACTCAAATATTTCTTTTGCTTTTACAGTCTGCGTCCCGTGGATGAGGTCATCTTGGAGGATTGCTATAATGATCAGGATGAGGATTATGATTCGGAGGACTCCAATCAGGAGAACTACTATACTAATGAGTATCCCGATGATGATGAGCCAGGTGTTGTGGGTTCAGACGATGAACTCTGTCAGCAAATGAATAAATTTATGTTTGGTATGATTAAACCGAAACTTTATTTAAGCTTTAACTTACTTTAATCACATTTGCAGATGATGATGAGGATGAGTTTGCTAGTGGTTCCAGTGACGACGATGATTATAACACCTTTCAGGATCCATATATTCACACAATCAACACCGAAGATGGTAACTTTGTGGATGATATTGACTTTTGCAATGTGGATCGTCAGGGCAGTGCCTATGAACGCTATAAGCGTCGTATTCTACGTGAAGCTGAAGGTCTTGATTCAGAGGAATCGGACGATTCAAATGGCTCAGAGCCAGGCTTTGAAAGTGCCAATGAAAATGGCAACATGAGCGAGGCAGAGGAAGTTTAAAAGAAACTGTTGCAGCAGTGTGGGAAATGATATTGTATTCGAATCTATTATTGTCTTTTTTGATTAAATAAAAATTAAGTTATTAAAAAATATCTTCGTCAACACGAGCAAACTCTTTGTGTATTTAGTTTTTGTTCCATATTAACATTTATTATAAATAATCCTTCAACTAATCGGAGCTTTGACGTCGTTTTTTGTGCTTCTTCTCTTTGGAACTTTTGCTGCGTTTCGTGCGTTCTTTCTTTATGCTATCAGAACTGCGTTCATCTTTAGGTACAGTGGCTGGCATTTTATTCACAGGCTTTGGAGCACATCCTTCCATATAGAGTCGTAATGTTTCCTCATCCAATTTTTCATTGTCTTTGGGCGGCTTGTAGTCCGCCACGTGATCGACGCGCAAAGTGCGTTCCATGATTTTGATGCCATTTAAATTGTCTACAGCTAAGACGGTTGATCGCTGATCCTCGTAGCATAGGAAACAGAATCCCTTTGATTTGCCAGTCTTGTGGTCACGCACCAAATTTATGTTGACAATTTCGCCGTACTGCGAGAAGACGCAAATGATGTCGCCTTCGGAGAGTGTGTAGGGGAAGCCGGCTACGAATATCCAAGCGGAGTCTCTGTACATATCATGCCAGCTTTTGGCACTGGGTGTTTTAAGCTCAAGTTCGCTTAATTTGAGCACATTTTTCATATTTGTTAGTGGATTCATTTTTGCGGCTGCTTTTATTTGCAATTTGTTTATTTCTTGATAGAAAAGTGTGACCGTATATATTGATAGCCAAAAACACCTTTAAATATACCAGATATCGCATGAACTTAATTTATTCACTTTGCAAATATCGATACACTTTGGCAGAAAGACAACTCTGTTACTCGATACTGTTGGAAGGTATCGTTTAATTTGGTTTGGTCACACCACAATTCAGTAGTACTTTTTAGCCCGTCGTTGTCGGTTCGTTGACTGGTTGTGCGTGCGTCGTATTATTGTTTGTCGCGTTTCCAAACTTTAACTCTGCAAATTCACTAATGAAAACTGCTTGCAATGTTGTAATACAATTACAATCATAATACAAGTGCTTTAAAGTGCAATTAAGGTGTGTTTAATTATCTCAATTTATTATAAGCCGTCCAGGAAAACTCGCATGTCTGCTGCCTCCATATATATGTTGTGTGCGTATGCATGTGTGTGTGTGTTTGTGAAAAGCAAAAGAAAAAGATATGCTGCGAACAGCGGCGGCCTCAGCAGCAGCAGCAGAAAAGTATCTCTTCTTCTATTTAAAAATGTGTGTCAGTGTATGTGTATTGTGTTAAAGGCATAATAAATAAAAGACGCTTCTTGCTGCTTCTGTTACTGCTACTCTCAAGCATTGTTAATTGTGTTATTGTTTTATCGTTTTCCCATCAGACGCGAATTGTGTGCCAAAAATATGAAAGAAAAGAAACAAAACAGCATATTACAGTTACCCAGAGTGTTACAACAACGCCCTATTTAGGGGGGGTCAACAGCTTCCCCTTGCAGTACCCCGCTGACCCTGCAGCTGCTCTGTGCGCTTTCGTCATTCTTTTTTGTCGCCTCTGTTTCTCTTTCTCCCTCAGTGTGCGTGTGTGTGTGTCTCCTATTCCCACGCATGGATCGCCGCTCGCATGCTGTTGTTGTTGTGGTTGTAAAAAGGGAAAATTACATATATGTACATATGTATGTATGTGAGTGTGTACATGTATGATTTTGTTGCTTTTACACTACATTTATGTCACCCTGCTGCTGGTCACACTTACACACACACACCTGAGACAACTCCACCATATGCCTGCTGCCTGCCAGCCTGCCTTCCCTGTCTGCTCCCCAAATCGTCCGTCTCCCGTTGTGTCTGTCTTTCTATCTGTTTTAACACATTCCACCCCATTTCGCGTTGAAAATGCCGCCTGACTGCCTGCCTCTACTCCTGCTGCCTTTTCGTGCCGCGTATTTTGTTTTTTTGCTTTACAAGTCTTAGGCTTAGGTGTGGCCGTACTTTTCATTGTGGGCTTCCTTTTACACAACGCCACGGAAAATGGCAATAAAACAAATTTACAAAAAAAAAAGAGAGAGACAAAAACAAAATACAATGTTGTGCCCACGCCGTTGACATTGAACTCGCCAGCAATTCCACTTGGCCCTGTCTTCGTCTTGCCATCACATCCACATCGCCTACGTGTGCAATAGCTGCTTGCTTGCTCCTCATCGTTGTCTCGTTACTTTCCCAAAAAAAGAGCTAAACTCCTGTAGCAATGGCCTTTCATTTTTTGGCTTTGGCTGTCGCAACATTTACTTTTCGCCTATACACTACAAAAACAATATGCAAATCGGGTCCTCACACTGTGTGAGGATATTTTATGTAAAATTCCCTTTGTCTCTATTCGATTTAACAAGACGCCAAACATGTTTTCTTTTGATTTTAAAAAGCAACCCTTGCTTGGATATTTAATTCTTACCCTGAAGACTGTACTGATATTTAAATTATCCCATAAGTACTGGATCGATGCACAATTATAATATTCCTGTTCTGTGCAGGGTTAAACTTCAATCATGTTTTCTTTTGCTAAGGGCATTCACATTTGCATTTAAAAATATATTTCCCACACATTAAAGCGTATTGTTGATTCGTCAATTCGTTTCGTTTAACTGTTTTCTTCACTGATTTCTATGTGCAGTCATAGTTTTTTTTCTTTTATATATCTTACTATTTACATATGTACATTTATATGTATATATGTTGTGTTTTATTTTCTTTCTTTTTTATATATTTTGGGCAAGCTTTCTCATTATGATGATGACAGCGTATGAGTGTTATATGCATACGATATAACGAGTACTGTTATTATTATGTGCCTCACGTCTTGAAGCCAAAGATTCGCGTCGCGACTGCGCACGATTATGGCACATTTCATAGCTGCGCTGCCAAAGCGCAATGCCAAACCGATGAAAATGACCGAACTGCCTTGCTACACCCTCCCTCCCTCCCTCTCTGCCCCCCTTCCTGCCATTTGAGCTGCCCTCCGTCTTTAGCTTGCAGACCGAAACGTGTCAAGTTGCCAGATAACTACACACACACACACACAAACAACGTCATACAGTGCTGGTCATATAATTAGATATACTTACATTGTATGCGTCATGTTAAGTGAAAGCTATTCTTATTAGATGTGTACATAGTTGCATTTTCCAATGCTGGTGTTGCCAGATCTCAATGAAGATGTCTAGCTGGCATTTACATTTCGCCCCTTTTTATGCGAACAGCACTGTATGTGGTGGCTCGTGTTTAGAGCATAACGTGCGCGCATAGAGTTCGATTAATTTCGTTGCGCCTCGGTAGCTGTGCACTCAACTCAAACATCCGCTCAAAAAGCACAAACACACACACACATATATATGCACTCGTACACCTACACCTACTGTTATTGTTGTTGTCTTCTTTTTGTTTGTCTGGCATCGAATAACCACCAATGTTAAAACGCATCGTGCTCGTTGTTTTTGTTTTTATCGTGTTATTTTTTTTGTAACCCTTGCTTAAAGCCACAACTGACCAACTGGCTGCTGTTTGATGTTGTTGCTGCTGCTGCTGCTTTTGGTAACATCTGTTTTTCTTGTGGCTTATTAAACAGAGAATAACACCAGCAGAGTCGAAAAAAAATGCACTCGAAACGAGTTGCAAGTGATAAACAAGTAAATACTCCATAAATGTGTTAAATGTGATGCGAATAAATGTGATGAAATAAACTTTAAAGCTTAAAACAACATACCCTATATCATACCAAGCGTACAGGGTATAAATTTTTTTACCAAGCAAGTGCAAAAAGTTTGCTTTTACACCCGTCTTTTGTGTTCCTTTTTTTTTAAGTTTTGTCTTGTTGCCATGTTTGTAACTGCTGTTGTTATTGCTGTTTACACCTGTGCCTCGCGTTTAGCTATTGTTGTTGTTGCTGTTTATTGTTGACAGCATGTAAATTCTTAGCCACGCCTACTTATTCTTAACAATTCTATCCGAGGGCCACATACCAAAACCCCCACGCCATATATAAAATACTGAAACTTGTAGCGTGCGGGTTTTTTTATTTCATCTGCGTATCAAATAATTGAGCTCAATTGATTTTAATTGAAACTGACAACTTGACTCGACTCTTTGCTGCTGCTGTTGCTGCTGTTGGTTTGTTTATTATTATTGTTTTTGTTGTTGTTGTTTGGCAGTCGTTTGAAAAAAAAACCATCAACATTATGCTTATGATGTGATGTTTTGATGATGATGGAGATGACAATTTTGTGTGTGCGTTTGGGGTTTTGTTTTTTGATGGACTACGTCTTAGAAAATTGCAGCAATTTGAAGTAGTTGAGAAACAAATTAGATGAAATTTGAAAAGAAAGGGAAATGACAATGACTGGGGGCAAGTAAATGTCATGCCCCTATGTAAACAAGATTCACTTTTCATCGTTTCGTTTTTGATAAGAAAGTTTATTAATGCCATCGTGCATTTCTCGAATGCTTTGTAGTATGGCGCTAAGGTATCAGTATATTTGTTTAACATGCTGACTAAGTACTTTTAATATATACTTTAGTCCCTATTCTATTGGTTGTGGCACATTTGGGAATTCGCTGCAGGTTTCTACAATGACTCATCGCTGTGTGACACACAATCTAGATTCATTTTGCCTGATAAAGAAACAACAATTATTTTTAGATTTACATGTGAATCACTGTAATCGATTTGTTATTCAATACCACATTAGAAAAATTATAATAATTGTAATGAACATTCAATAATTGCCTGATGTTAATCATTGAAATAGATTACACAAATCAGCTTCGTAAATGTAAGGGCATGTGGCTTATAGATTGTCCAGCTTATAATTAATTATAGCACGCCCTTATATGGTATGGGCTTTGATATGGTTTTCTAACAAGTGTTGCCAATATTCCTATTTATTTATTATAATATAACATCTAAAGCCTTTAAAAAAACAACATCATTATCCATCAACACATTTGCAAACTATTTTTATCTACAAATAAATTCCTGTCTTTTAGTTTGTATCGATTTTTTTGCGTTAAATAATATATCTAAACATAGAACCCATCGAAATGCCAGAAAAACAAATAAACGGCACACGGCAAGAAGGAAAAAACGATACTGAAATTGTTGGAATATTTCTAGCTATATGTAGACATATATATACAGTAAACCCTCGGTTAACGAACGACGCAGATAGCGTAAAATTTCGCACAATAAACATATATTTTTGGGAAAACGAAACAGGGAAAACACCGAATCTACATTAAAGTGATGTCCAATGTGACCGTTTTAGCATTTTTTGGCATTATTTTGCATGCATGTGTCCTCATTTTCAATTGTGTTCGTCAACCGAGGGACCACTGTATTTGATTCAACAACCATAAGGCACATTTCAACTTTCATTCATTCGCATACGCATTTGTTTATCCATCTTTTTTGTGAACGCCAATTGTCTTTTCTCTCTCTCTCTCTCTCACCCGTTCTTTATTAAACAATTTATATGCGCTGCCCACACACACACACACACACTTACGCACATACATATTAATTTAATTTCATTTAATTTGCTTCTAAATATTTGTTTGTTTTTTGGCTCGCGCTTTTCTTTCCAGCAGCTGTTTCGCATATTTGTTGAAATAAGTTGCATTTTTATTGTACACTTAAGTTGTTATTTATATACATATTTTAAAACATTTGGCATGGCGCTACGCAGCTCCAATAAAATGCTAAACAAAATACCACACAAAAAAAACAGCAACAGCAAATATTTAGATATGCGGCATGTGTATTCAGCAAAAAAAAATTTATTATTATTTTTTAGACACTGGCGTCGTGCAAAAAACTTTCACTTCCATTAAAAAAAAGTTCGCTAGCTGTGTGTGTGTGTGTGTGTGTGTACCTGTACGCTTGGCATAAGCTTTAGCAAAATGTCGACAGCGACGTCAGCGTCGACGTAAGCGTCGTTAAATGACATTAGGTTAGGTTTTATGGCTCAAAAAAACACCAGCGAAATTCTGCACAAATGTCAAAGTAGAAAATTTACATGACCACAAGAAACGTTTTCGCTTTTTTTTTTTAAACATTTATAGAAAGTGAACAATGTTAATTTCTTTAATGTCGATCAGCACGTTTTCCAGATATTAAATAGGTTTATAACCAAAAAGTGCTTTGGGTATGATTTTAAAGGTTTTTCGGGTTAGTTTTCAAGCCTTTGATATAATAAGACTCTAGTGAATATTCTTAAGAAACTATTTTATCTTAAAATTTTGTAGAAAACTGTCTTAAAAACACAAATCTTCTAAAACATGAATTCTATGACCTGCAAATATTCCCTTATAAAATTTTTGAAGGTTTTTTGTCAAAACCGACTGATTCTTATGAAATTTTAAACAAACTTGGGTTAAATAATACCTTTAAACTATAAGAGGTTAATTTTGATTTATAAATCTGGTTAAATACTTAAAACAATTTATTTTTGTGAACATTTTTTTTTCCTTAAAATCAGTTTTACTTACCTTATGCAAATGTTATAAAAATGTTAAAACTTTAAAGCTGCTTTAACAACAGCTTAAGCCAGAGCATAAAAAGTTCGAATAGGCAATTACAATTAAAATGATTCGAGCTGCACCTGTTATGTGACCGGAAGCTGAAAGCGCTGCACAATTACGAGGTATGACTGTAATAAGAGAGTCGTCTAAATAGTTGATTGGCCATATACTAAAAGCAATGAAAGTGGCCCCCACTGTTGACTAACATCTCTGTACATAGACTAATTACGGTGCATGTCATGGACTGTTTCCCCCTCAAACTAAACCCACTTTAGTAAGTGAGTCAGCAGTTCAAAAGGTAGGGTTTTGGCAAAGGTTCAACACAGAGGGAGAGAGATATGTAAACAAATCCAACAGCTGTGAGTCAACCAAGGCGACAATGATCAGATTTCGCGACTGCTCGTCGTCGTAGTCGTCGTGCGTTGTGGCAAGTGTCGCAGAGATTAGCAGCAAACCAGTAGCTGAAGCGCAATGAAACCGGAATCGGACATCAGCAACAGCAGCAGCGGCAGCAAGTGGCAAGCAGCCTTGGGGGCATAATTTGGAAATCTGCGCTGTTGTATCTCGTTTTATGTATATGTATAAATATATATCTCGATCGCAGTGGGTAGACGAGACAATCCATAGATTGCCATCATATTTCATGTCTCATCCACTTGCTATATATACAACTAGAGTCAGTTTAATGACTTTTTATGCTCAGTCCATTAGTCACATTGCCCATGAGAAATTTGAACATTCAATTGGCGCTTAAAATGTATAATAGACGATATATATACCATACGTATACTATATGTATAGTTTTAATTGGCTTAAAAAACTGCAAAAGTGTGAATCATTTGTGGGTAAGGCTATATAGTCATCATTTGGTTAATATACATTTATTTCTGTTGCGATTACAAAGTGGTTGCATTTACCACTTGCTTTTAATTGTGGGTCGCATTGTGGTGCCGCCAATTCAAGTATATTTTTTATAATAATAGTCAAGTCGTGTGACTAAGGTCGTGTTGCTAATCACACAATTTAGCAATATTATTTAAGTGCAGTTTAAAATAAACCAAGGTTGCGTTTTTAGACCTTTAATGGTTTTGAAAGTGATTCAGTGTTGTACAACTTTGAAAGAGTTTCCAACTAGGAACGCAACGAAAATACATTTTAGTTAAAAAATTAGAGAAGGAATTATTTAATGATATTTTAGTTTTATAGGACCAATAAATCTTAACTTTCGGATGTAGACTAACAACAATTTTGTGTATAATTTTTTTATATTAATTTATAATAAGATTTGCTACACAATTTTAAAGTTAAACCTTATTTTAAAGAATGCTTATTAATATCTGTTTAACCGAAATGATCTACCTACACTGATACAGTTGCGGTCAAAATAATAGTAGTGCAAGTAATGTTTTTTCAGCTGCAACCAGCGCACTACTATTATTTTGACTGTACAAAATTCAGCGTGATCAACAAAACTTAAAAGCAACTCTGAAAGAAAAAAAGCTTTTATATCCTAACGGTAAATTTTTAACAAAGCTTTTCCAATACTATGATCTGACAAAGACAGAAAACAAAAGCTTTAATATACAAATGATATATCGAAGCTTACAAATTTTGCCTGTTGGCACTACTATTATTTTGACCGCAGCTGTATATCACATGACCTTCAAGGTTCAATGTTAAGGACAAATTTAGAGCATCAACTTTAAATTTTACATCATTTTAGTCAGATTTTCTTCTTTTTTTTTTGTTTTTAATCATAAAACAAACGCTTAAACTTAATTTATTCAAATGGATTAATGTATATTATAAAGTGTTTGAAGTTCTCTTGTCCTTTATTTTGCCATATTATTATTATAATACCATAACTCTTATGTCCGATTTCTGTTTTCCATGATTTTTGTCGTGGTTTAACAATATTTGTTCTTAAAACTTAGCAATTACTTGATGCCTTATACTAATAAAATACATATTTAGCTCTCGTTGTTTTAACTTTTTATCAACTTTGTGCATCGACTTCTTTTATTTTAGCAATTGCATTTTGTTAGTTCTCACGGTGTGCTTTGTCTTGTTTGCATTTCATTGTTTTGTATTTTTTTTCTCTTGTGCTTCCTCGAAACCATTAACACTTAATGGCCTAGAATCAGTGGAAAGCACTTTCCGGCCACTATAATCTGAGTCTAACACAAACTCCGCCCACTTCCTCTGCCCAGGCGGGATAGCACCCATTGTGTGTGCTGTGTGTTTTCGCCTGTCTCATTTGTTGCACTTGTTGAGCTCGTAAATGACTTCCATGACTGACTGACAACTGCGTTAAGCACATTATGCATCAGTCGTAAGTCTTATGTGTGTTTATTTGTGCTCTAGAAAACGAGACAGCGAGCAGTTTGGTGACCCAATTAGTGCCATAAATTAGCACAAGCAACTGACTTTGCCAGTTGCCAGTTACAGCAAACAGCAGCCCGACAATTTAGAATGTTGAAATGTGCATTGGACTTATTAAATACGGCAAGAACGACTACGAATACGAGATACGAGATACGAGCACGCATTGCAGCACAGTTAAGAATCTCGTTTGTATACCCTATAAAAGTAAACAAGCGGGCAAGATATACCAACCTGTTTACAGGGCATCTTGCCATCACGTATTACCTACCTCTTGAGCACACATTTATTAGGTCAATCGTGAGAGATTTTAAGAAAAAGGCAAGATAAAGAAAAAAGTAAAAAAAAAAAGAGCAGACTATTAAAAAGCCATCAAGTATTGTTCAATATTAAGTTATTTCATAGCATTAATTAGTCTATGATACACGCTGCAAGCGATTGAAATCGCTACCCAAACACACACACACACAAGTACTCGTTGCACATGCGGCTTAATTGATTGGAGAAAGTGACGTACATGTTTTGGCGGCTGGCGACTGACCGTTTCGTTTTGTTTCGTTCCGTTTTGGGGTTTGGAGTTCGTCTGTTGGCCCCAGCCTGGGAAAATGTCTTCATCGCTCGCTGTGGCAGCGATGCCAAAGTGCATGGCTAAGCCGAAAAAATAAAGCTGCAACTGCAACTGTCAATTGCAACACTCACACACACCACACTCCAAAACAACAACAAGCGCAGCTAATCAAGCGAAAGATTGCAAATGTGTTAAATAAAATTGATTTCGTATATGTTTGTCTGTATGTATGTATAGATCTGTGCACGCAGCATACAAAAACCAATCGGTGCGATGTAACGGTGAAAAAAAAACCGATTACGGCAATTGCAGCAATAGCACAAATTTGTGGCAAGACATTAAAATGGGCATTTTGTTTTATTACAACATTCGACGTATAATTTAAAAGCAAATTCAATGCCTGAAAAACTTACCAAGAGAATAAAAAAGTCACAAATCAGTTTTCAGGACTGTTTAATATTTTTTTAAAAATATATTATAACAGTTATATCACAGTCGCAGTTTCCGTATAACAAATATTTCAAGGAAACTACAATTTTAATTAAAAAACATTCAATGTATAGAGTTTTCTCCATAATGAAGCGTTTTTCTTGTCCCCTTAAAATACTTTACATAATATTTCGACTGGTTTAAAAAAAATTAAAGGATTTATTTCTATAACCTTTAACACCCTTAAATGTTTTTTATTAACATACAGCCTATCTAAATAAATTGAGAGAGTTGTAAAAACGCGGATCTATCTATTTTAAAACCATTACTTGCGTCCAAAAAAGTTAACCCGATCTTTTATATGCAATACATTTAAAGTCATTTTAGATCTTGACCAATTGTCTTGGGATTGGAAAAAAACTTTTATTTCCATAATGTCCTTAAAATTGACCGAATGATTTTCTAATACAAAAAGTCAAGAGCATTGTTTTCCGATATCTATTTATAATGCATTTCAATCTATTAACTCCATTTTAACTTGAATTTGTGTGTTCTTTTGCAGACTTGAGAGTGAAACAGTGTAACTTACTAATCGAAGTGTCAGTCTTTGTTTTTCCATATAACGGATTTTTCAATTTCCTTTATAAATATTTTTTTATTTCGAGCTTATTTTTAAGGTATAATACCTCTCTATTACTAATTAACACTCAAAATAAAAGTAATTTTTTTAACCAATCATCTTAAAACACTTAGAATTATTACAAACATTACTTATCAGATATTCCAATATATTTCCTAAAATATACATACAGTAGAATCCCACGACTCTTAAGATTTCTTAATATTCTACATAACTTTGATTTCAGTCACAATGTATGTTTCCAAAACCATAAGTTTCATATTACTTTTTTAGTAGATTAACAAACTACTTAAGAATTCCAGAACTAAACTGAATAAATATTTATATTAACTACGCCCAAAACAATCATGAGAACTAATTTTATTGTCTAATACAAATTTAATCGTAATTATATTACTGTATTATCCTCTCTATTATACCCCACCAAAAGTTCATAGTTTCATTTTGAACGTAATTAATCATCATCTTCAACTTCTGTTATACAATCAAGAAATTAACCCCAAAGCCCAATTATACAACTTGCACATTTAACTTCATTAGAGAACTTCCAAAAAGTTGAGATCTCAAAACAATCGAACACATACATAGTATAATGGACACGAAATGTCAAAGATATCATTAATAATGTTAATCTGACGCATTTATTCATGTCTTTAAATCCCGTTTCCCGTTTGGCTCTTCGGTCACATTACAGCTACATTTGGCCGCATTGATCTATGGTTTAGTTTGTTTTTTGTTTTTGTCTCTACACTTTTTCGTTGTTTGTTTTCTCAGCTCGTTTTGGCCGTTTATTTTTCTTTTACAGCCAAAAATTGTTTATTTTGTTTTGCTTTTTGTCGCTTTTGTATATCTATTTTTCTTATGTGCTGCATTTTCAAACCGTTAGCGTCAACATTTGTTGCATTTGATGAACGTACACGTTGCCCCCAGTTGTTGTTGTTGTTGCCGCCCGGTGTCCAGTACCTGGTACAATCATCTCACCTCCCCGTTTCAATCCAACACCAACTCCCACAGTTAAAACTCGTTTCCGTCTCGCTCTAGAGATTTCGCCGATGCCAACGGCTACGGCTACGGCCCCCTCTCTCTCTCTCTCTCTTTGTCTCAATCACAGTAACCAAGTGCGCTCTCCCCTTACTCTTGCCACTCCCCTCTCTGCTAGTTTAATTTATGAAAGTTTAAATGTTGCAAACGGTTCGTCGATCGCATTGCATTTGGCGCTGGTTGGTGTCGCCTGTTATAAAGTCAGAACTGCCGCTAGGCGATTCAATTGCTCTGTTCCTCCAACTGGTTGCTTATAAATATTTATTGTATCTGCTTATAGATGGGTCATATATATATGTATATATATACTGTACTTGTGCTTGGAGATATATGAGAGTGCTCTGTGCTCTGTTTGCCACATCCTTAAGCGAACGTCTGAGCCACTGGCCTTATTCCATATAAAGGAATTCCAGACACGGCTCACAACATTTTATTTTTGCCCATAGAGAGTTTTGAGCTGGCCGAAAGTAGAACACGCGCAACACGAGCATCGGTAATTGATATAAAAATACATATATAAATGTATTTACGTGCGTGGTGTTAGAAAGTAAACGCAAACGGCAAAATAAATATGATAATACACTGGCAAAAATAAAGGCACTACAGTTTAAATAAAGCTCATATATCTCGAATAATTGATGAAAATTATTTAAGCAGTTTGTTGGTTTTTTTGCCTTTTACAAAACTTGAATGAACTTTTTTTTTTGTCAGTGTTAAACGCTCTGCAAAATAAAAACCCAATTATAAAGCTGAGTAGCACTTGATTCGAGAGTCATGCAAGTATTTGAAAGAAAGAAAAGAAAAGAGCTTTTGTAGACGGCTTTCGTCAGTTATTTTGTTACAATCGTTATAGATATATATACACATTGTTTTGCTTGTAAAAGTGCCCCTATAATAGTATATTAAAGAAATTGAATGAGTAATTGGAATAATTGTAAACGTTAAATGCCCGAAAAATCAATGTTTCTTTCCATTTATTTTTGCAGATGTTTCAACGCGTATAAACTAGTGTCTAGCCTTTAACCATGTCCGAGAAGGTGAGCAGCGCTCTGGCGGCACAGTTACATGCGCATGCGCTGGCAACAACAAACAGCAATGCCACATCGTCCTCCTCCTCCTCCCACAATGCCACAGCAGAGCCAGTGCTTGCCACAAAGGATGCTCAAACGTTGCACTTTGAAACGGATGCACCGGCGGCTGCAATTAGTGCACAGCTCAACTTTAAGCATGTACCCCTTGAGAGTTTGGGTCTGGGCAACAGTTGTCGAGAGATGTTTGCCTCCATGAATGCATCACAAATCTCAAATGCGTCCACAGAGTCCAGCTGCAGTCCGCCAATGGCGCCGCCCAAGCCCAATCGGCATATGGCAGTGCAGCCATTGAATAGCGTAAGTAGCATACGATTTTTGCATATAAATTTTCCAACTAATCCATATCGTTACCTATCTAGAAATCGTGTCGCTTTCCCAAACTGGAGGAGTGTGCACACTTCCACTATGAACGTGTGCAGTTGGGCGCCCTGATGGTCCAGTTGCTGGATGACAAAGAGCAGATGGGCAGCAGCATTGCCTCGCAATCGATTGGCGGTGAACTGGCGCACAGTTCACTGCGTTCCGCATGCTTTACGCCGGAGAGCTGCTGGTTCATCATACGCGTGTGTCCGCAACGCTGTGAACCGTTTCTGATCAAGCGCAGCTACGAGAACATGCAAATGCTGGACGAGATGTTGCATCGTTGCGTCTACGATCGCAAGATCAGTGGACTGCGCAACATGTGCGAACTGGAGGCCGAGTCGCAGCTGCAAAGCGAACTGGATGTGGAGTATGCGGTGGCAAAGTATTTGGAGCGTTTTTCTAAAATCGCTAGTGATTCGCTGACCTGCGGCACCATACTCACCTGGCTGCAGCTGGACAACAAGGGTCGTCGTCTGCCGCTGGCCGATGGCGAGACGCAACGTACAATCAATACGCCGGCCGTGGGCGCTGCCTATGGTGTGCGACGGTATCAGGCGCAGGCGCCGGACGAGATAAATATTGAGGTGGGCGACATGATCTCGGTGATTGATATGCCCAGTCCGGCCGAATCGATTTGGTGGCGTGGCAAGAAATCGCATTTGCAAAAATCGCTCTACGAAGTTGGTTTCTTTCCCCAATCGTGTGTCGCCACCATTGGCGATAAGGTGCCACGTAATTTTCCCATGCCTGCACCACTGGTTGGACATCTGGATGCATCGCCCACAAAGCCAGTGCTGCGCAAGCATGGCAAACTCATTGCATTCTTTCGCTCCTTCATACTGTCGCGTCCATCGCGACGTCGCCTCAAGCAGAGCGGCATCTATCGTGAGCGTGTGTTCTCCTGCGATCTGTCCGAGCATCTGTTGAACAGCGGCCAGGATATACCCATGGTCTTGCGCTCCTGTGCTGAATTCATTGAGAACTATGGCGTCATCGATGGCATCTATCGTCTCTCGGGCATTACATCGAACATTCAACGTTTGCGTCGCGCCTTCGATGAGGAACGTGTGCCCGATCTGGGCAATCCAGAGATGAAACAGGACATTCATGCGGTTAGCTCATTGCTTAAAATGTATTTTCGCGAACTGCCAAATCCATTGTGCACCTATCAACTGTACGATAACTTTGTAGAGGCTATTCAGGTGAAGGCCGACGAGGCAGATGAACGATTGCGTCTCATGAAGGAGACCGTACTGAAGCTACCGCCTCCACATTATCGGTAAGTGTGTGTGTGGCGAGAATGCCAAAGCATTATCTATCAGCTTGAACTTTCTGTTTGTTATAGCTTAGATGAAAGCTACGTTTCAACTGTTATCAGCACTAAGATTATTGCTAGCACATTCAAATGATTCCATTTATTTATTTACATTCTAAAACACACTTAGTTCTTTGATAAAGAGATAAAAGTTAATTTCTTCTTCATTTGCATCTGCAGCAGTTGCAAAATCTTCATAGTTCTTAAAGAGCTTTACATTTGATTGCCTTGTAGCTTCAATAACTTGTTGCATTTTTGGCATGATCTCCGTTTTGAATGCCTTAATATATTCCGTTCTCTTTAGATTTGTATCTCTCTTGAGCTGTGCATAAATTCCATTGGTGCATAGAATCAAGCGTTGAAGAACGGTTGCTCTTCCCACTGGATCCATTGGAATAACCTGCATATTAATCATATTGCTCAGGGTAATGATTTCATCATCTGTGTAATTTTGTGTTGGCTTATTCAAATGACTTTCATATCTCAGCACAGGATCCATTACCGTATGGTTAACAATATTACATTTAAGAATCGAATCGTGCGTATATATTGTTGTATTCAATAGTAATTGCATATAGGGCTGATGCAACTGTACTTCGAGTGCCCTTGCCTCAGTGAGAACGACTCTATCGTCATATCGTGTGATCTTTGTGCGAAACTTCTTAAATGCAATCTCACGATTTCCGCTTTCTGCATAGATGAATGCCAGGAAAGCTTCATACATGTACAAATCCACTTGTTTGGTGTCATCGCTTATTTTTTTTATATTTGGAACAGCTTGGTGCTCGAAGGCATCCAGAATCTCTGCAGAACGCAGTATATATGTATCATATCTCTCCAGATACGTACCATTTGTGCACTGAACTAAACGTCCTTGAAACAAATACATTTCTTCACGCCTTATACCCAATTGATTGACAAACTCTTGAATTTCATCTTCCGTAAGGTTTCGAGTTTTAGAGAGGTTTAATACATTATTTAACGCGTTTTGCCATTTATTAACTGAATATGGACCCCAATTAAACGCCTTACACTCGGGCTTAACAGCCAGCTGAGCTTTATAGACATTGAATTCGAGTGTTTCCTGCATTATCTTCTTGTATGTCATCTCTGTCCATGATTCCACTTCCTTAATCAGCATCAAATCGCGCTTAGGTATCGCACCCACCAGGCTCTATGTACATATAGAGAGATTATTTATAATCGTATTTAGTTATATAACCTTTATATATTATAAATACCCAAAGCGCCACACTGATCAGCAGCAAGCAGCGCATCTTTAGTCAATCTGAAAATCAAATTTGATTATTCGTTTTATATAGCAATTGGTAGAGCTTCGCCTTATCAGCTCAAAGCTTGATTCAATAAATTTACACGTGTTACAAGCTTTCTTGTTATGATGTGTTTAGTGTTTTAGAAGATTTTTTGAATTGACAAATAAATCAACGTTAAACTTTACTATATAGGAAAATGTTTGAAAGTCTTTTTGGCTTATAAAATCTTTTTTAATCTTAAAAGAGCTAATCGGTGGGAATATATTGTCTTCAAGCTCTGCTCAACACCTTTATTTTAGAAAAGGTCCCTTGTTTTAATGCTTAGATATGTTCCGGGTACTTTTTCCTTACGTTTTTCTTTGTTCCTTTTACAACGCCATTTGCAGTGCTCAAAACGCAGCTTGACAGGTTCTCTAAGTTTAAATTCTCTTCTAAAAATAACTTAAAGACCATTTATATCATTTATATAGCCATAAGGCAGTTGTTTAGCTTTAATAATTCTTAGATCTTCCAATACATTATGTTCTTTCTGGACTTTCAGTTCAGGCTTCCACAATAGCCAACCGCATTTATAAGAATAAATCCTAAAATTGTTTAACATTATATCATATCTTATTCTTGTTCTTCTCTATCTCTTCATTAGCACCCTGAAGTACTTGTCGGAGCATTTGCATAAGGTATCACAGCATCATGAACGCACCGGGATGACGGACAAGAATCTGGCAATTGTTTGGGCGCCAAATCTGTTGCGCTCACCAGCTCTGGAATCCGGCGGCGTTGCAGCGTTGCGTGGCGTTGGTGTACAGGCTGTGGTCACCGAGTACCTGATACGCAACTGTCACAACATCTTCGATTCGCTCGAGGATCACAATGCACGGCTCAGCATAGTGGGTAACAACGCGGCAACGGCAGCGGCGAACGTTGCAACAATGAATGCCAATGCCACTGCCGCTGCAGAGTTACGGCTAGAGTCGCTCACAGACTGTGAGAGTCTGCTGGTGGAGCAGCGTGAACAGGATCAATCATTGGGCTTGGTGGAACGACCCAAGAGTCTCAGCACAGGTGGTGCCAAACTCATTAGTCTGGAGGAGGCGCAGGAGCGGCACTCGCGCATTGAGTGTAGCGGCGACCTAAAGCAATCGCTGCCCATCAATATGATGAGCAACAGTAGTGGAGCAGCGGGCAGCGGCAATGCTGCATCAAATATTGGCTCCTACATTGAGGTGGGCGGCGGACCCTCCAGTCTGCCGGATAAGTATCATACGGTGCTGTCAGTGCCACGCAGCTGGCAGAAACGTAAGCCGGACAAGACGCCCTCATGGAAGTCCATATTTACGCGCAGTCAGCGCCAGGGCGGCCAAGAGCTGCCGGGTCACAAGCTACTACACGAAGGTGCCGGCAGCAAGGAGCCCAATAGCAGCAGCATAAGCAGCGGTGGCGCCTGCTCCACGTCAAGGGTTAGCTTTGTGCAGAGCTCGCATCATGGACATCATGGCAGCAAGGAGCTGTCCAAGCACGACAAGCCCAAGTCCATTGAGCTGCTGGAGACGACACGCGATGCTCGAGACTCGTCGCTGGGCAGCAAGCCCATGGAGCTGTGCATACGCTCCAACTCCATTGATAGCCTGCGCACCGTGGGACACTCGCGCAGCGTCTCGCATGACTCCTACTTTGATCTGCTGCAGTCACCGCAGCGCGGTCACATGACCACCTGCCCATCGCGTGAGCTGTCCGAGCTGGGCCTGAACTTTGATCGCGAGGAGCCGGAGATGCGCATCTTCTCCGAGAGTGAATCGTTGGTGAGCTCACCGCGTGTGGGCAAAGAGAATGTGCCGCCTGCCTCGGGCTGTGCCACACGTCGCATTATGCGTGCTCGTCCCGAGGAGTTCTCCAGTCAGACGAACAGCGTCAATCCCAGCCCCAAGAAGCAACCGCGTCTCAATCTCCTATCGCCCAGCTCAGCTGCAGCCCAACGCCCAATGCTGCCCCATGTGAATCCGGCTGCTGGCTGCGGTCATGAGCCGGCTGGCGCTGAGAACTGTTGCAAACGCTATAAGCTGGAGGATCAGCTCTCGGACATACAGTTCATTGACTGTGGCACTCCGGAGCATCCGTTACCAGTTCAGCAGCAATTTGCCAGCGTTGAAGTGCATCCGCCACCAAAGCCGGCACGTGCGCAAACCCAGAACAACAGTCAGCAGCAGCATCAGCAGCAATCACAGCTTCCAACGTCACCCACTAATGGCTCTGGTGCGGCACGCTATAGTTATCCTTCGGTGCAGCTGGGCGCCAAGCGCAAGGAACAGCTGGCGGCCAAGGAACGCTTTAGCTACCAAGGCACCTTTGCGCAGCCAGGCTGCCATAAGCCGGAGCCAACAACACAAAGGCCCATGCAGTAAGTTTATTGCAAACAAATCAAGTTCTTAAAACTGATCTTTATATTCTTTTCTTGATAGCAATGGCAGCGCTTCATTGCGCAGCGTTGATCCCACAACGGTCAAGCTGTCTGTGGCGACACCTCCGACGCCCAATCACAGTCCACGCTACTCGCTGCTGCTGTGCGACACGGACAACTCGGAGAATAGCTCGGCCGTGAATACGCCACAGTACGATATGGAACCGCTAATGATGAACTCAACCATGTCAGTTATATCGGGCGTCTCTTCGAACATGCAACAGCAGCAGCAGCCCTTACTGCTAAACGTGGATGCAATCAGCAACAGCTACTTGGGCAGCTCGCATGAAAGTATTGGCCAACAGGTTAGTGTAGGATTCAGCTTTATTCGATCGAAAACACTTACATTTTTATCCTTTTTTCCCCACAGTTTAATCATCTGCAGGACGTGGAGCAGCGTGATATGCATGCATTGAAGCGTGAACTATCGCTGGACTTGCAGCCACGTCCGCCACAGCCAGCTAATCGTGCCGGCATCATGAAGGAGCAGCTGCAAATGCAGCTACAGCTTCAAGCCAGCTCGCCAAACAACTCCAACTTCACAGACAACACTAGTCAATCGGTGACGCCCAGCGAGTTTGGCTATCAACATCTGCAGCGTCAGCTTAGCATGCACTCGCTGCTGGCCACCGAGGAGAGTTCGCCGGTGTACGAGGACTTTGAGCAGACGCCCAGCAATGCATTGACGCCGCAAAAACTACAGCCGCCCGTGGTAGGCAGTCCAATCAAGTCGACCATCAGCATTACGTACAAATCACCGGAGAAGGAGAAGCCGCCAGCAAAGCCGGCGCTGTTATTGGAAACGAATTTCGATGAGCACACTGTCTATGAACAGGTTAAGCTGTTTCGCAATTCGGTTACCGAGGTGAATCAGCTGCTGAATGAGCAGCATGGTCAGAGTCTGAAGCAAATTGTAGAGGAGGATGGCAGTGGCAAAATGACGCAACAGCTGCTGCGACTTGAAAAGACGCATAGCCAGGAGGATGAAGAAGACGATGAGGCACAGCGACAGCAAGAGCAATTGCTCTATGAGAACATTGAACTGCGCAAGCCTCAAACAGTTTACGAGAATCTACGTGGCGAGGAGATGAAACTCAATACACACGAACTGGATATCGATTCAGATTTCGATTTAGAGTCAGTGACAAAGCAGCCTATAATCGTTGGTGATATTATCGAATTGGATAGTCTGGATAGTTTGCCCAGTGCCGAACACAATAACATTATGGAACACGAACAGCCGCAGCAACCAAGCAAATCGCCATCATTTAGCGTCAAGGAGTTGGCCACAAAATTCGAAAGCTCACCCGTTGAGCAGTTGCCCAATTTTGATTTCACACAACGTGGCGGCTCCATGAAGAAACCGAATGAGCTTAGCTTGTCCGTTGCAGTGCCGCCTAAGCCCGTAATGCCAGCGCCTGTGCCGCTCAAGAAGCTCAATAATACGCAGAAAATTACACGCTCACTGGATGAGAATGCGTTTGTGCGTGAGTTTGGTGGCAAGCAATTGCAAGATTTGACCACCTGTAAGATGCCCGAGCTGCCGGAGTTGCACAATCGTCGCAAGAGTTTTGATTTTACGCGACCCAAAACCTTGAATCCGCCCAAGCGTTTGCCGGGCATGTGCATCACCGAAGAGATATGCCCAAAGTCGGAGCAGCACATCACAACGCCCACCACCGAGAATCGCATCTCACTCATACAGCAAAACAATATGTCCAAGCAGCAGCCACAGACGAATGCCACCACACCCACATCAAATCTTCCAGCTGGTGGACGCAAAAGCGTGCTAACGGGCGTCATTCTGGACCGCGAACGCATTGACAAGATCAAGGAGGAGCGACGTCAACAGCTGACACAAAAGTACTATGGCGACAATGTTAAGTCGCGCTCCAAAACGGAACTCAACTCAGATGACAACAATTTCCAGGCTTCCGATTCGTTGCGCATCAAATCCAAGTCACGTGGCGATATGCATTCGCTGCAAAAGGACATGGACATGAATCTCAAGCAGCTGGCACGTGCTGGCGCTGGCTCCGAGAGCGCACTGCATCACACGGGCGACTATGCCACACAGCGGGTGCGCAGCATCTCCGATGAGAAGAATCAGAATTGTGATACTAGCAATGGGGCCACCAACAATCTGCCCATGCAATCCGTCAAGACAGTTGCCCAGAAGTATGCGGTCAATAAGGCGCCCATTATAACACCCACAACAACTGTAACATCGGTGCCAACATCGGGTCTTGGTAAATTCGAGCGGGGCTTAGGACGTGAACGACTCTCAAGAAACTCAATGCCCCACCCAATAACTGCAGAGAGCAATGCGACCGTTAAGTATGTATTCTAATTATATAAGATTTAAGGGTTTTATGCTAATGAATTTCCCTTTCTTTTTGCATTTGCAGCAACAGAGAAAAGATCTCACCACAATTCTCAATACGCGATGTGACTGCGATGTTCGAATCTCGTTCACAAAACCAATAGGCTTATAGGCAACCACATCGAATACAGATAATACAGATTACACAACACACGAAGAGATAAATATGGAATAAAAAAGCGGCCGCGTTATATAATTTATTTAGTTTTTAAAAATTCTATACATTAAGCGCATGTTTGTATAAACTATATGAATATTTCGGATTCTGGACCAAGCGGCTCCAAAGACATGTAACACAAACAAATGATAAAGCGAAAACGCCGCTGGATAATATAAGAAAGAAAGAGAACAGACAAATGATAAGAGAAGAGCAAAATTCAATTTTGTTTTAAGTGAAGCTTTTGAATAAGTTTCGAGCGACGATACATGACTAAAAGACCCAGCGCCAAATGCAAATTGTTATTGTATAAGGCGATCTTATGCGTTAAGTTTAACTATATTTACTATATATAATATTCGTTTATTTGTATGTATAATTATTGCATTTGTCTTGATTTTGATTTGTTTATTGTGTGATTTGTTTGATTTGAGACATTAAAAAATAAAATTTCTTGCGTTTTGAAGAATTTTACATTAATTATATATATATTTTATGCATTTTGACACAACTTTGAGCAAGTTGTCTTAAGTATATTATTATTATGATGCGATTATTTTATATATTTCATAACTCGATTTCTTTTTAATCTTAAATACTTGTAAATACTCTACGCTTGCTTGTCCTTCAATGCTCTTCTTGGCTTGCATAATATGAAAACTTAAAGCAAAACAAAAACTAACTAGTTTTTTTTATTGTACAATTCAATATCGCTTTGCCAAGCGGTCTTAACAAATTTGTCGAAATAAAAAGCGTAAAAATCTGAAGATTATGTAAATTTGTATCATTTTCATTATTGAGAATTTCTTTATAGAATAGTTCTGTGTAGAACCCTGGTAGCACACAGCATAAAACTCTGAACAAAAAAACACATAATGGTTGTTTATAGGCTAATTATGGTAACAGTTCGCTACGATACAATACAATAGATTCTATTGAATAGAATAAGAAATTTGAGCATTTAAATCGCTTTATGACCCATTTACCATGCATTATATTCGATTTGATCAATGAGATTCGTGTTTCTTATAGGCTCTTCAGCTTATTTCATTTATGCCAACGACAAATTTGTTAAGCTCCGCGCAAATGGCACACAAAAGTAAATAAATTATATAACAATAATACGTGTCCTATATACTATACTTAACTGACCAATAAAAACAAGAAATCAAAAGAAACTTAAGAAAAAGAAGAGAAATTTACTAAAATATATTCCAAATGTATGGATTTTTTATTTAAATTTTACTACTAGATAAATTTCAGCTAATCAAATTTTTATTAAATAACTTGAAAAGATTTTTTATTTAGTCCTGTGCCAGCTGCCAAATTTTTACATAATATAAAATTGTTGACAGAAAAAAATTCAAACAGATTTGTAATACACAAAACAATAACTAAATAGAAAGCTTTAAACATATAAGTTAGCATTTGATATATTTTGATAAATGAACATAATAATGATATTGAATATATCCTCAACTTAGTTATAAACAATTGTATTTGTATAATGACTGATAAATAACAAAAACAACAACAGCTAAAGGAAGCAGAGCAAAAAGCGGTTAAAAAAACTCTTGATATAAAATGATTTGAAAAAGTACATTATTTGCATAAATATATTTATTATACATAAACACGCATTACTATATACAAATACAGATATATTTATTATAAAGAAAACTTATCTCATTAAACAACAACAACAATCATAAAACTGCAGTCCAAAAAAGTTTGGAGCAAAAACAATTTTCTAAGTAACAAACACAAAAACAAGCAACAAATAACAATAAACGAGATACTTTAATGCATACACTTAAATAAGTTCTTAACTTTTTTTCTATTTGTAATTTATTTATAATTGGCCCGGCTGCATAAGCTGCCAGGCACACTAAAAAATTGAGTTTAGACTCATTAGAGTGCTCCTCTCCACGGAAATCTTTAGTAAAAGGCGAAAGATTTATTCGACAACTGAAGAGAAGCCAGAGTGATTAGACCACAAAAGACGGCCAGACCATACCCAAAGCAGTGCTAGAACACGTTGCGAATTATAAGAAAACCAAATACAAAAATGCCCCTAAGGTAGGCAACACTTTCTTAAAGAATAAAGAAGTCTTTTGAATTGAGTTCAGGTAATTTTTAACGTTTATCGCTTATAATTCACAACTAGTTCTAGCTGCAGCAGCATGCAATGCCAGAATAAAAACGTATTCCAGTTATCGCTTCTCGGCCTTATGGCTAAGATCAAAGTGTAGTATCTGTTCTTATCAGCTTAACATCTGATAGTTTCTCCATTGGAGAACAACAAATGTTAAACTGATTTTTGGAATCAGACGGAGTGCTAGGGGCTTGCTCCACCTCTGTCACGGGTTGGCCCGGTATTGCAGTACCGCCGGGATTTCGGCCCAACTAAATAATACATTTCATACCACATACAGTTTTTAGGAGGTTAGAAGCTATTGTTTGGCTAAAACTCTCGAAGGGGTTTTTTCAAAGCAATGTGTTTATTAACTCGTATCGTGTTTTGCATGCCCCGCTGTGTGTCGAGTGGCAAAAAAGAACAACACGTGAGAAACTTAATTTGATTAAATTGCCACAGAAACGCTCAGCAGGAGGATTTTGCTTTGAATGACAATGTCGACCTTATCGCCTTATAATCATCAGATTTTGTTGATGCTGTTTACCAGCCAGGCGGCAGCTAGCTGGCTACTTAACGAACAACAACAACCCCGCGGGACAGGTAGCTCCTGCTCAAAGGAAGGACCGACAGCGGCATGTCTGGCTAAGCAAATATGTGTATATGCGGGTTATTCGTGAGTACACTAAATGATGTGCATAAGTGTGAAAACGTTTGCATCCTGCTGTGCGTTTCAATATGTTCGTTCGTTCTCTCCCTTTCTGGTTGCTCTTAGTGTTTGGATTGATTGACGCTGATAGGGCACGTGTTGGCAATTATTTAAGAATAAACATGAAAAGCTCTCCTCCTGGTCAAATCAGATGACTTCTTGTTGTTGAGCACGCTGCAACAGCAGACTTTCAATCTTTATACTCAGTCCCAGACTGCCTTAACAATTTTTTATACCCTTAACCCATAAAATGGATAAATAAGGGTATAATGGTTTTGTGCAAATGTATGTAACAGACAGAAGGAAGCATCTCCGACCCTATAAAGTATATATATTCTTGATCAGCATCAACAGCCGAGTCGATCTAGCTTCTGTTTGTCCGTCCGTCCGTGTGTCTGTCCGTCTGTATGAACGCGCCGATCTCAGAGACTATAAAAGTTAGAGAGCTTCAAACTTTAAACTTAAGCTCTCCTATACCCTGAGCAGATCAAGTTTGCTTTAAATTTTCGATAACATTTCTGGTTTCCGATACACACATGTGATCGATTACAAAAAATCTTGAATTTCAATATTGTGAAAATGAGGTTTGAAACTACGGATAAAGTAATGAACATTTAAAAACATTTGATCAAAATCGGTTCAGAAACACGGAGGTATCGAATTTGAAGTTTGGTCATATTGGTCACTGATTTAATATACATAAGTAACTGTAATGGTTAAGTATCGGATAAGGTTATGTCCTAGTCGGGATTTTTCAACCACAATCCTTTTTTTTTCTTTCTCATCATTAGTTTTTTTTGGTGAGAAACGTTTATTGAGTGGGTTTTTTGTTTATTTTTCTTGTAAGGTCAACAAGTTCAACTGTTTGGGAGGGAAGAAATATGTGCTAAACGAATATTGTAATAATATATTTGTTTTAGAATATCCAAGATTCGTTATATGGAAGTTAGACTATATTAACTTAATATTTCCCAATCATAATCTTGATAATTATCTGAAAAGCTAAAATTGATTTTGTTTCTTTTATCACTAGAAAATATGATTATCAGCCAATTTTCTTTCAATTATGATTTCAAGGCCTTATTTAACTACATAACATTATACAGTGCAAGCTCATCATTATTTTTGTCCGCCTTCGGGAGCTGTCCGCTCCGCAAATGACTTACTTTTCCGAAGAATTAAATCGTAAATCTAACATTTAATTTAATGATTCCTTCCATAACTCATACAAAATATGATAGTCAAGCAACTTTCTTTCAATTATGATTTCAAGGCTTCATATTAAATTGTAAATCTAACATTTAATTTACTCATTCTTCCCTTAAGTCATAGAAAATACGATTATCAAACAATTTTCTTTCAATTATGATTTCAAGGCTTCATTTAACTACAAAATCTGCTTTCAAATGCTCTCGTCACGCCCTACCCCACCATAGCTAGTACACCCTTCTGCTGCAAACCCATCAAACATTTTGGTAAATCAAATTTTATGACAATTACGAGAGGATAATTAAATCAAAGAGCACAATGCATGGCCAAATCAAACAAATATATCAAATAAATAATAATATATGCCATATCGGTGCTTGGGTGCTGATAAAAATCATTGAAAAATGCCAGCAAATTACACTAGCTTGCCCCGAGCCCCCTCTCCTCCTTACCCCTGCTAGCGCGCCTCTTTTGAAAATCATCGTCGTGTGCACATATTTCGATGTAATTTAATATGTGGCACGCGTTTGGCAAACTTTATTTTGTTGCTTTTTTTTCATTGCTCATAGCATGGCAGGACGAGAGGCAAGGATATGTGTGTGTGTGTGTTTGTGCACTCTGGTTATGGGTTCTGGGCTCTTGGGCTGCGGCTCAATTGTTGCCAATGAGAGCAATTGTGTTGCCTGCAAACAGTAAACAGCGTGTGGGTGAGGGGAGGAGGGACAGGGTTTGCTGCTGATGCTGTTGGCAAACTGGTAATTGCATTTGTTAGTGCTCTAATTGTTTGGGTGAGCGGCACTGGGCAAAAGGTTACCACTGACTGTGCCTAGGATAACAACAAGAGGCTTTTAATAAGCATTGCACCCTTCCGCCTCTGCCCCTCCCCAGCACCGCTTCGCTCATCTCGGAACTGTAAAAGTGGCTCATGGATCGTGGAATCCTGAAACAAAAACAGAAACTATGTGCAAGGGGGGCGTATGAATTGTCCCACCCGGTCATTAATTTACAACAGTTTCAAAGGCTACAATTTTCGCTTAAATCGAGAGCCTACAATTAGAAACATGTAAAATCGTTGACAGCTATGTTGTATAATATAATTAAAGAGTTGTTACGGGTAAAAATGATGTGAACATTCGCATCCGGCTTAGATTATAGATAACTTTCATTACAACATTACTGATATGGAATGCTTCTTATAATATTTTCGGACTTCTATGAACCACATCCCTCTTCTCATATTGAATAATTTGCAGTCTAAATGTTTCAAAACTGTCTAATAGCCCTTAAAGAGGGTCTTCAAAACTCTCTTGTTGATTCGATGATAGAAAAAGCAAACTAAAATTTCAGGATAAGCATTAAAATGTGTTTAAATCCGTTGAATTCCTATTTTTTTGTGGAAAATCTAATCATTTTAATATTATAGTTCCAATATAAATTTGGTAAAAAATTGTATAACGGTTTTTTGCAAAAGTTTGTAACAAACAGAAGGAAGCATCTTTGACTCTATAAAGTTTAAATATTTTTGATCAAGAACAACAGCCGAGTGAATATAGTCATGTCTGTCTGTCCATCTGTCTGTCTGTATAATCGCTTGGATCTCAGAGACTTCAAGAGCTGGGGACTACTACCTTAAAACTTAGCTCTCTATACCATAAGAAGAACAAGTTTGTTTCAAATTATCAATAACTTTTTTGGTTTTCGATATACACATGGAATCGATAGCAAAAAAAGCTTGAATTTTAAAAATTACGAAAATAAGGAGTGAAACTATGGATAAAATAATGATTATAATGACTATCGGGTTAAGGGTATGTCCTAGTCGGGATTTATCCAATAGAACCTTCTTTCCTTTTTAACTTTTCTTTTATAAAAACCAACAACATCGTACAAAAATTAGGGAAAACTGTGTGTAGTGAATGCCGACATAATACTAAGGTAAGGCATAACTATAATTTTGAAAACTGGCTTAAATGAAAGTGGATAAGAAATAAATTCAAGCTGTTGAAAGCTTTATAAGGTGTTTGTGTTGCTTAAACTTAAAGAACTACGTAAGAAAAACATTTTTACAAAGCTAAGATTTTATTTAGCTAAGTTTAAAGTTTAAACTTTAAACATAGTTTCTCTCTTTCGCCACAATCCAAATAACTTTCTTACCATTTAAGAATAACTCACTCAAACTTTAAAAAATCGAACAAACATTTTAAAAATGCTTTCGACTATATAGATCTTATATCTAAGTTTCTTCTCCCACTTAAACTCATAAGCAAAGTTCTCTAGCGAACCCTTATACATAATATGTAAGTAAGGGGAAATGCCGCCTTTGACCTCATTTGCAAGGATGTTGCCACTTGTCGAGACGACCCCTTGTGGCAGTGTCATAAACAAAGTACCCCTAGTTGTTCAACTAAAGATATAAAGTTTATTTTGTTGCTCGTTTGAGAAGTTAATTTACCAAGAATCAAACTTATGATGCGGAAGCCACTCTTCGATCATCTGAGAAGCCGACATTGTCGAGTTGTAACCTGATCTTTGACACACTTCAGCGTTGATTTCAGGGAATTATAATACAAAAAACAGAAGAGAAGAGAAAAACAATGTAGAGGACGTCGCATCATGCGAAGGATTTGCCATGCAAACTGACACAAAATGTTTGTAATTGCTATAAGACAGGGGCCTGCCCATTCCAATCCCCTTCCTCATTAACCACAAAGTGCCCCGTTTTTTGCAATACGATGCCGCATTTTTTTATTATTATAAAAATTAGGCTTTGCACGTCTGATGGGCGCACGTGCAAGGAATCATGGATTCAAATTAAGTTTCCAAAGCGTTTAAATCTACTTCAGCTCCGATGGCCATAAGATGCATTGGACGCTCTTGAGGTGGCCAGAAATGCCTTTAAATTGTCCTATTCACATATGTGTGTGTGTGTCTATGTATGTATATTTAACACATAACAGCAAGCTCTTCCGCACGTTCATGTCAAATGGGAAAACAATGGAGTCCAAAAGAACTCTGAAGATGTCAGTTCCGGGGCGCACTTTAAGTGTGTGTGAGTGTGTGTGTATGTGTGCTTCCAACAAGCAGCTTGTGTCAGTTACTAAGGACATCAGTTGACAGCAGTGCCACTCCCAATCCCACTCTTACTTGAAGCTGGCCACAGGATGCAAAGTTTTACCTGTACCTTAAAAATAATGCCAGAGATTTTAGCTAAAGCGACTTAATTGCATGTCACAAGTGCACTGAGAAAAATTGAAAGTTTTGAGTAAATTATACTATATATGTTAATTTCAAATATTTTCCTTTAATATTTTTTAGAACCAAAACTTCACTTTTGTTCTTTTTCCTTTTTTAAACGAAATTTTATTTTAATATTTATTTTTTAATTTTTTTTTTATTAGTTTAACCTTTTTTGTGCAAATTTAATATTGTATTATAATAATTTCTAATATTTATCAACTTTAATAACAGTTTATGACAAGACAATTCAAAAAATCTTAGTATTGAATTAAGTTTAAAATAATTTTTCAACATAGCCATAAAATATTTTTGGTAAAAGCTTGGGAAATTTTGAATTTTCTTTAATTTTTCTTACTTTTGCTTTCCGCTCATATATTTTTTCCCCCTTTTTTTCTAATTAGAAAATTTTTTACTTATTTAATTTAGTTATCATAGCTGTCTACTAAGTACACACATATTTTGGCAGTGTAACTGCCTGCACAGCTATGCTCCCAGACTCCAACTTCAAACTGAAATATGTTCATATATATAACAGTGTGTGTGTGTGTGTATAGGTACATCTAATGCGCCCGCTTTAGGGCTTTAACCTAATAATGATGTTCGACTTACTTTGCGTGACTTATTTTATTAATAAAACGAGCAAATTTGTCTTGCTTTTTGGTCGCATCCACACACACACACACACACATAGACCTTTCTATGCTAGCTCGTTGCTGTCGTTATTGTTTTTCACAGAATACACCCGTCTCCTCCCACGCGATCCCCCCCTGTCGCACAAAGCGATAAAGAGAGAGGGAGAGAGAGTTTGCTTTTGCATAGTTACAGCATATGCCGGAAAAGGACGAACAGCTGTTGTTGCGGCAACCCCAAAGCGCAAAGCAGCCTGATTGGTTGGACGGGGCATGCATGCCACAGGACACACCCACAGCTGCTGCTTGGGAGGAGGACTTTAATGGGGTGGTTGTCCATTTCGGGTGGGTTGTGTAAGGCTATGCCAAATGATTGAATTACTGCCAAGTATTTTTTGCCTAATTGCCAGAGCTTACCAAGTAGAGACACAGGGGGTTGTGGAGTTGGAGGGGAGCTCTGGGCTAATACGTATTATGGCTAAATTAGGCGCTGATGTTCAGGGTTTGAGGTACAGTTGTGTATGCGTGCGAATAGCTAAGCAATAGTATTATTAAGTATACGCAGCATAGCCAGACATATAAAGAGAGGAGGCAGGCAGGCAGTCAGGCAGGCGCTCAAGCAAAGGTTGTCTGGCTGTCTGGCAGCACCAAACCATCCATCAATCAATAAATTAATTATAATAATTGTGGCATTTAATGAATTTAATGCATGCACACAACACAATGGCGGCCATGACACGTTAATTATGGGCAAAATGGCGGCTGACGTTGACGTTGGCGTCGACGTTGACATCGACGGCTGCGAGTTATTTGCGGTTAACATGGGCGCCAATTAAACTTAGCAAGTGCATAACCATAACCCAGTTAAGAACAAACATATCAGTGTATACTATATACACACACTTATATATATGTATGTATATATTGTTTATAGGTGGAAATGCCAGCATTACAGCACATATAATCAAGCGGTGCAAAATGGCTAAATTGCATTCGGCTCGTTTTGGCAGTTTGAGTTGAGTTGTTTGTCCTTGCGAGAGTGAGACAACCATATGCTTACATCGCATGCAAATGGGGGTGTGTTTATTCTATACGTATGTGTGTGTTCATTTTTTTTTCGGGTGCCTCTAAGCGAACAGCAACTGCATTGCAGCAGCAACAGTGGGGTTGTGTGTGTGCTGCATGTCCTGGGCAGTGTGTTCAGTTTGAGTCCGGGACATCGTTTAGAGCGATTTGCTGGTTGATGTGCGGTGATTTGCCGCAAACTCAACGCGACCGTCAACGAGTAAACAACATAAGCGCGACGGCAACATCCAGCAGCAGCAGCAACACATACCGAAGGACATATACATATAGACAACGCTAAGCCAGGACATGTCAACGCTTAATGAGCATAACGTCAGCCCAACAGCAACAGCAACTGCTGCAGCTGTAGCAGCAGCAGCGGCGGCGGCAGCAACGGCAGCGACTGTTGCTAGTAGTAAGAGTCCCGCCACAACGACAACCACAATGCTAACCACAAAAACGCCATTCTCCATTGAGCATATATTATTTCCAAAATTAAATAGTGACGGCAACAATAACAGCAACACCAACAACAACACCAATAACAACAACCACAGCAATCAAAAGTGCAGCAATAAATATGCAGTGAAAAGTGCCAGAAACAATCCAAATGCAAGCTCCATATCCATATCGAATTCCCTAACAAACGCGAGTGCAAGTGCCAGTGCATATGACAATAACCGATATTCAACAGCCTCAACGGCCTCCACACGCTCAGCAATTAGTCCAAATCATTCAGCGTCGGGTTATGCCAACGAGGATTACGTCAAGTCAATGCATAGCCAACGGTTAGTAAGAAACCCGAAAGCTTCTACCATAAATCCATATCTTTTACACATTTTTTGCCAAGCAAATCAAAGCTTATAAAAAAGTGCTTGTTCAGCTTATTGGAGTCTTAACTTGAAAGGATACAATAAATTTATAACGAAAAAACAACATTCAAGTGTACAAAAAAAGTATGCGAAATATTCGAATATTTTTTTAATAATATAAAAACTTGAAGTGTTTCGCAGAACGTTTCAACTGTATTCACGTTCCAACGATCAAAATACATAGTTAATTCCAATACTGTCTAGGTTAAATGAGAAGAAACTTATAAGAAAATCAATTAAATAAATAAATATGTTTAGGGACTGAGTGTTTAGAGTGTTTTACTTTACTTTTGTCCTGCGTATAATTGAATAGTCGTATTCAATCCAAAAAAATCCACAGCCCGGCGGCTTTGGGTTTAACTGTTTATATGGGACACTTTTACCAAAAGTTAATAAAGAATCAGCCAAAATTCTTTTAAGAGATGACTTTTTCTGTTAAAACATATCAGCATAACATTTTGACCCCTATAAAGTAGAGCTAGAATATTTTATGTTTTATTATTGAAGCGTAAATGATAAACGTGTCCACCGACTTATTGTGAAACAATTTTTTATTCAACTTTTTTTTAATAGTTAATGAAGCAGATAAGAAGAGCAGTAGAATAAAATTTCTTAAGATGGTTTTGCGAAAAGAGGACATTCTCGATTAGACAGAATTTTCACTTTGTTTGTTTCCCTAGAACTTTTAAGCCAACGGCATTTATAAAAAAATAGGAAAACATACTAATCTTCAATTAAATTTGGAATATGTTGACTATTCTGTTTTCTAACATAAATTTAATCAATACATGTTCTTCTTTCTTCTTTTATTTAATTATCTCAAAGTGTGTATTGTGTGATTTTATTTAGAATTTTAATTGAGTTTTTAAACATTTTGTAGACAGATGTGGATTGATTTTTGGACGGCTTTTTAGCACAAAGAGGTTTTAAGTAAACGAATATTAGAAATAGACATGTTCGACCATATGTATTATACATATATAATCTTGAAAAGCATCTCGAGCTGAGCCGATGTAGACATGTACGTCTGTCGTCTGTTTCTATGCAAACTAGTTCCAGTTGCGCTTTCGAGCAAAAACTTTCACAAAGATCTTCTGTTTGTTGCAGTTAGATCATTTGTCAAAATCTGACCCCTATATCATAAAGCTGCTATACAAATGCAAGATCTTTAAGAAGATTTTATTATGAAAAAAAAAAAAACAAGTCGTATTTTCAAGTGTATGCAATCGTTCATCAATACAAAGAAATTTTCTGCAGAACGCTGCGTTGTGTTTCTATCTGAAAATAATTCTTTACAACAAATTTTTCCTATAGCGAAGTTATTTTTCTGCCTCTGAGATTCATTATATTGAAGTTCGACTGTATTATATTTGTCGTACCAAATATAGCCATTTTTACTTGTTTGTATTAAAGTATAGAAGACTTATTCTGTGGTTAAATTAACTTTGGTCATTTTTTCTAGATTCGTACGTAAAAGAAGTCTATAATATTTTTATAATTTTATCTTTTTCATTATATAAATCCAAAAAATGTATTTCATTCCCAGTGCACATCAGCAACGGACACAACACCAGGCATCACATTATGGCCACGGCAGTGCTGGCCAAGTAAGCGATTCAAGTCTACAGCAGATGACATCGTCACAAGGACAACCAACTGCACCACCACCACCGCCGCCGCCACCACCAAATAGTGGTGCAAACAGTGTGCTCTATCCAAGTGCGGCATACAGCGATCATGGTTTTCTCCAGATGACTCTGGGCTATCTGTCACCATCGTCGGGCACATACAAGTCGGTGGATCCCTATTTTCTGTCCCAAGGTACGTTGCATTGTGTCAATGGCCATTAGCAACACCAAAACTTTGCACACACACAAAACTCTTGTTGGTCTTGTAATGCAATTAATATGAAGTCAACTCCATTTTTCATACTATTTGCAGCCAGCCTGTTTGGAGGAGCGCCCTTCTTTGGTGCGCCCGGCTGTGTGCCGGAGCTGGCATTGGGTTTGGGCATGGGCGTGAATGCATTGAGGCATTGTCGACGTCGCAAGGCACGCACCGTATTCAGTGACCCCCAATTGTCCGGTCTGGAGAAGCGTTTCGAGGCACAGCGCTATCTGTCGACGCCGGAACGCGTGGAGCTGGCCACAGCACTGGGTCTGAGTGAGACGCAGGTCAAGACGTGGTTCCAGAATCGTCGCATGAAACACAAGAAGCAGCTGCGAAGACGCGACACGGCCAATGGTGAGTCTTGAGTTTTGAGTCTTGAGACTTAACTTTTCTTTGTGTGCAACTTTCTTTGGTAGTTGCAATGCTTTTGGCCAATTAGGCAGCAGCCCTTTTTGGCTTTTAGCCGACAGCATGAAAGTTTTGCTCAAGTTTTTGCCCCAAATCAAATTAGTTGTTTAAAATGTTTGCAAAAATTTCTATCGCTGTTCGCAGAACCCGTTGACTTCTCACGCACGGAACCAGGCAGCAAACAGCAAGGCGATGCCGCCGGCGCCTCCACATCTTCCTCAACGGACTCCAAGCAATCCAAGTTGGGTGGTTCAGTGGGTGGCACACAGCAAACGAGCAGTCAGCAGCAGTTGCAAATGTGTTTCCTGCAACATGGTTACTCCACGGATGACTATTCAGATTTGGAGGCGGATAGCGAGGATGAGGATAACTCCAGTGATGTGGATATTGTTGGCGACTCCAAGCTCTATCAACTCACATAGACTTTAGGTGGGTTGTAATGAACCAAGAGAAAAAAACACAAAGCTCCAAAAATCATTTGATGATAACATTTTTAAATCTTGGTACTTTGATTTTCCCATGTAAGGATAATAATAAATGAAATGTGTACAATTAAGGTAATAAATCTGTAAATAATAATCATTTGAGCGCAAATCTAGTCACAGTTAAACTTAAGTTCAATATCGTATAATATATATAAAAACATAGTGATTGTATTCGAGTACTTCCATTTTAAGATCTCTCTAACACACACTTTCTCTCTCTATCTCACTCTAATCTTTATAGTTCTATATAAATATTAATGTGTTTAGCCAGCTTAGTCTTAATGCTTTCAATAATAAAACAGAAAACTCATGTAAAAAATGTGAATTGAGAATTTAAAATTATTCTCAACTCGACAAAGTTAATAAGAAACGTGCAATCAAATCCAATTGAGTATCAACAAAAAGTAGGCCCTAATCAGGTTAAACTGTTACATTGCCATAGGGTTGTTGCTGAATACTGCCACGCCCTCAACCCCCATTCCCAACGCCTGGTGTCTGGCGCATGGTCATGTGGATTGAGGGTTAAAATCCTGAAGTGCTCTTGACAATGGCAAAATAATTGCGGGTTATTAGCAAGCCATTTAGTGAGACACACTTTGTTACACAACTCAAAGTGGTTGAATCCCTGGCAAATTGACTTGTTATTCGAACCGGAATACCAGTTCCGGAACTACTTACGCATGACAGCTATTAAGTTCATGCATATGTTTGCCGTAAAGGTAAGTAATTCATTGCCTTTTTAACTAATAATATGATTACATATAAACTTTTTTATTTTAATCAGTTTTTTGTTGGGATATTTTTGTCAAACAAAGTTGAAATAAACTGTTTTCATTAGTAAAATTTAATCTCAATACTAAATTATTTTTCAGACTGTAGTTTTTCCCCTACTCCCAAGTTGCAAAGTGCATTATTTGTAATAGAAAAACATATTATTTAATAAATACTACAATCATAACAAAGTAGCGCGTGTTTTTCATAATATACATATTTTTAATTCATAGACATGTTCTTATCAGCAACATTTTAACTAAAATCGAGAGCGAATTCAAAATAAAATTCAATTTAAGGTCACAGCAATGACAATAGAAAACATTTTCATACAAATGCACAAAACTTACCATTATCTAGTCTATCTATTATAAAAGTGCATATGTGTGTGTTAATGTTATCAAGAGCATTGGCATTTGGTCAAAACCCCAAATTAGAGCCGAGCCTCCAGTCTAATCAGCTGGTAAAAAACAAACTGATTTGTGGTTAAAGTAGTTCACTACCAGACAGGGTGACTCAGACGGATGATTCATGTTTTAAATCGAATAGATTTTATAAATCTATTTAGTACTATTGAATATAATCTTATTGAATATTGAACTAAGGGCTAAAATATTATTGCATTCATTCGTTTAGAGAGTGTAAAATTACCTTTTTTTTATAACAAGTTCCAAAGCACCCTATTTGTATGTTTTGATAACAGACAGACACATATATGTTTGTATGTTTTGATAACAGACAGACTCATATATGTGCATGTAGAACAAATAAATAGTATAAATAAACAGCAAGTGTTTCCAAAAACACTTTAAATGTTTTTATAAATTTCCACTGCGGTCAACTTATCTTTTTCTCAAAGTTTATATGGGAAAACTGCAATTTTGTACGCACATCATTTTCTTCCACAGTATTTGTGAATATTTTACGCCTCTTTTTTGTTGAAGACAACTCTGCTCATTAGCTAAATCAGCATACACACATTTAAATAAATGTATATGCATACATATGTATGTATGTATGTATATATGGCTAAGCTGTTTCTGTGGGGGCATGTCTCAGTGTTTATGGTCCCTCTTTGTGACTCTACTTCGGCCTCTCCCTAACACACAGGCGTTGATTGCGAGTACATTTACATGTTATCTGTTATGTACACCCTAGAAGTAAAAGTAAAAGGTGTATATTAGTGCTTTGTTGCTATTTTAAATAGCCAAAGTGGATTTTAAATACATACAATAAGCAGATTTATTATTTTATTATTCTGCATGTTAAAAGTAAAACCGACTTACATCGGAGAAAAACACTATTTTGTCCTTTTTAAAATTTTAAACGCCCTTCTACCTTTAACAGGGTGTTTTATGAGTCGATCAGCGCAATGCACTTGTTGTTTTCTTGTGTTTTTATTCCCGTCTGGCAACAAATATAATGTTATGACGTTGCCATTGCTTGCCGTTTGTTTCCATTGCCAGCTGAAAGTCAACGTCGCTCAGTCTCTTCAGTACAGCCGTCGATAGCGGTTCTTTGGTGCCCACTCTCTCTCCCTGGCTCATCAGTTTTCTGTTTTGATCAGTTCATTTATTGTTGCCTTTGCTGTAAGTGAAAGTTCTTTTGCATTGTTGATGTTACATACTCATCGAGAAGCTCCACAAATGTTGTGTGCCGGCATACGGCTAGGTCAATAGGGCCGATACTTATAGATAATAGCACACGTAGCAACAAATTTAAAGCTCTAGATAAGTATATATCTAATTTTGTGTGTATCTGAATCAAATCATGTGTTAAATTTGTTATTTTTTTTATTTTTAAAAAAAAAAAAGGGGGACGTGTCTCGACTCTAAAAAATCGCCAAAAACTTTTCACTTGTTCCGGTTTCTATTCAATATTTTTTCAAACACAAACAAAATAATAAAGATGTTTGTACTCTATGTAGAGAGTGAAAACAGGTTATCACTAGCGGGGTAACGACATAAGATCGACGAATAAGATCGCCAGTACAATTTTTCGGCGATCTTATGCCGGTTTCTCTTCGATTATCTTTTGTCGTTTCAAAACGACATAAGTTCGCGCGAAATAATGACGTGTTGAAAACGGCGAGATAGTGTGATCTGCTCCGGAACATAGCAAAAGTGCCTTAGCAGTGGCGTGAGCCACAGCTGTTATCAAAACGACATAAGACCGCGCGATCTTATGGTTCGTTTTAAAAGGGAAATTAAGCTCGCCGTCGGCGATCTTATGTCGTTTTTTTCTCGGCGAACTTATGTCGTTTCAAAGACGACATAAGATCGCGCGGTCTTTATGTCGTTTTGAAAACGGCGATCTTATGTCGTCGATCTTATGTCGCTATGCCCAGCTAGCTTGTAGACTAAAAACACGTACATACATACATACATACATACATATGTATGTATACAAGTTTTTTGATAAGTTTCTCATGCAACAACCGAAACCGGAGCGTCTCGTATCTTTTAATTTTTGGTAGCTGCCTTCTGACCTTCACACTCCCTGGAAAGGCATTGCCTTTATAATTGTGTGTTATTGTTGTTATTTTTTTTTTTGGAAGGAGCCACAGGAACCACATTATTTACAACTATCCCCAAACGATGGCGGCCAGTAACGGTAATTGTAAGTGAAAAATCAAACCTCTCTTCGATGCCTGCCTTTGTTTCTCCTCAGCCTGCACCACAAGTTTTTTAATTAATAACTTACCCAACTAGTTAGCTGCCCCTGCACCAAAGTTTATGATTTTTTGAGGTACCCAAAATGCCTGCTTGCTTGTATGTTAAAGTGTAGATAATAAAATTTGATTTTTCATCCTTTTTTGCATTTTTTTTAATATATATATATTTTTTTCTTTTGCTTTTGTATGTTTAAATATTTGTACTAACAAACATTAACAAACCAGGGATGAGCAATACTTTTTTTTTGTTAATTAACTGTAAAACTCAAAAGACAATTTGCTCATCCAATATTAAACACAAAAAAGCTTTTTCTAACTTTTTTTGTTTCTCATAGCAAAAATGTCGCAACAGGGACCCGCCTTTGATTCGAACGCGATGACGCTGACGCGTTTCGTGTTGCAGGAACAGCGCCGTTTCAAAGAAGCAACGGGAGATTTGTCCCAGCTACTCAATTGCATACAGACGGCCATCAAGGCAACGGCGTCGGCAGTGCGCAAGGCTGGCATTGCCAAGCTGCATGGCATTGCGGGGGATGTGAATGTGCAGGGCGAGGAGGTGAAGAAATTGGATGTGCTGTCCAATGAGCTGTTCATCAACATGTTAAAATCATCGTACACCACCTGCCTGATGGTCTCCGAGGAGAATGAGAATGTCATCGAGGTGGAGTTGGAGCGACAGGTGAGCAACGAACTAATCCTTTAAGGAATTTTTCATCAATTTTCTTGTTGCTTGCAGGGAAAATATATTGTTTGCTTTGATCCGCTGGATGGTTCGTCCAACATTGATTGTTTGGTGTCCATTGGTTCCATATTTGCCATCTATCGCAAGAAGAGCTCCGGTGTGCCGACTGTACAGGATGCACTGCAGCCGGGCAATCAGCTGGTGGCTGCCGGCTATGCGCTTTACGGCTCAGCCACGGCTATTGTGCTGGGTCTGGGCAGAACCGTTAACGGCTTCACCTATGATCCAGCGATTGGTGAGTTCATCCTTACCGATCCTGATATGCGTGTGCCGGAGAAGGGCAAGATCTATTCCATCAATGAGGGCTATGCCAGCGACTGGGAAGCAGGCGTTGTCAATTACATTTCAGCCAAAAAGGATCCCACCAAGGGTAAACCCTATGGTGCTCGTTATGTGGGCTCCATGGTGGCGGATGTGCATCGTACCATCAAATACGGCGGCATCTTCATCTATCCGGCCACGAAAGCGGCACCAAATGGCAAACTGCGTCTACTCTACGAATGCAATCCCATGGCCTATCTCATGATCCTAGCCGGTGGCCTGGCCAGCGATGGCAAGAAGAGCATACTCGATATTGTGCCGCAAAAGATTCATGAACGCAGTCCCATCTTCTTGGGCTCCAAAGCTGATGTCGAGGAGGCGCTTAGTTACTTAAAGTGATGTGAAAATTGACGATTTGTGAAATAAACTTTTTTTATAAGAAAAATTGTATTTTTTTTTTAGGTCATAAAACGTTTTTATTACATAACAGTCGACAATAATATGTAATATTTATAACGGATGTTATATATATATTTATATATGTGTCTACATTCGTTAACAACTTATTCTTATCAGCAAAACTAATAAGCATTCGCCTTGTGCTTGGGCACAAAACTAAAACCTTCAGGCACTTTTCCAAGCAACATTTCACTGAGCTTCACCCAGTCGGAGGCATTGCCGGAACTCATAAGCGTTTCCATTTCATCGCGTCCACGATACTTTTGGGGTCTGGCATTGATCTTCTGAGGCGGCGATTGCTGCAGCTCCTCGGGTATGTAGCGATATAGGAACGATTGCCATTCGAGCAGAAAGCGTCGCGTATTCTCCACGCCTTTCGTATCGGAACCCCAGTGCTCCAGGCCGTAGTTGCAATAGCGACGCAGCAGCTCGAAACGTTGTGATGATGTCGGCTGCCAGGCCTTCTGTTGCTTGATCTCTTGGAATATCCAGGGCTTGATAAGTGCACCGCGTCCAATCATCACAGAGCTGACATGTGGCGCCATTGCACGTCTCTCCGCATAATCCTCATAGCTAAGTATATCGCCATTGCCAATGACAGGCATCCGTTTTGCTTGCGCCGCACACTGCTCAATGTACGTCCAGTTGGCCGACTTCATGTAGCGCTGTTCGCGCGATCTTCCATGCAATGTTACTGCCGCTGCACCCCACTCCTCGACCATGGGCACCAGCTCATGCGCCACACTCTTGTCCGCATAGATGCCTGTGCGCATTTTCACCGTAAATGGCAGCTGGGGGGACAGAGATGCACAACTGCGCACGGCTAGCTCCAGGATGTTGGTGCGTCGCATTAGAGCACTGCCACCGCCCTGCTGATAGATGAGATCAATGGGACAACCAATGTTCAGATCTATGTAATCCACTCGGGACGTTTCGTGCAGCACCTGTGCTGCCTGTGCGATGACATTGGGATTATTGCCGCACACCTGCACTCCGAAGATGTCCTCGCTCTCGTGTCGCTTAGTCAGCGCCCATTCTTGGCCTAGACCCTTTAGCAGGGGCACTGCACATGCCATTTCGCCACAGGTGATGTCTGCTCCGAATTCCTTGCATATGCGTCGAAATGGCAAATTGCCAACGGTGGTCAGCGGTGACAGAACAAGCTTCTCCCGAAAATCAATGACGGGTTTACGCTCAGCATCACGTCCCGCTGGAGACTCATCGATGGCCATGCCAATTGGCTTTTCTGTTAATGTACTTTCCGCTGGTTCCTCTGCGGGAGTTTCAACCGTTGTCTGTTGCTGCTCCTCCGCCTTTTCCTGTTTTCTTGCATCGCGAATCTTTTCGGCTTGCTTAATGAGTTCCCTGCAGCGACTAAAATCGTATTCGCGTTTACGCAATCGAATCTGCACATCTACAAGTTAATATTTGATATCAGTATACATTCGTCAGTGAGAACTTATTGACTTACCTGGACTTACACCATTAAAGGTAGTTTGTGCCGCTTTCTCATCATAGTTATCCGCTTTCATATTTCTGCCCTGCTCATCTGTATGCGCCTTGGCAAAGCGACAGGTGACGCCACGAGCACAATAGCCTTTGGTTGCGTACACATAGCATTCATCGCCCAGTTCGTCACCCTTGCCTGCCAGAAAGACATCCAGATCGTGCACATAGCGACAATTGGGCAATGCACAGGGTGCTCCGCCGGGTCCATCGATAAGCGAGTGACAAAGATGTGAGAAGCGCTCGTCCTTGAATATGGGACGATGCTAAAAAAACAATCGTCATTAATACATTCTGTATTTCAGTTTAACTATTAGCTTGCCTTATTTTGACCACGCTTTCGCTCTTTTTTGCCATCGCGATTGTTTCCATTCTCATTTTGAGTATCGTCTTCTTCCGCGTGTTTTCTTTTGTTTGATTCGCCTGATTCTGAGGATTTTACATCGCCACTATTAGGTTCAGTAATTAAATACCTGTTTGAAATAAATAATCTAAGCTTAATAACAATTTAAAATTATTTAAAGAAATTACATACTCTGGCTTAATATAACAAATGCCGGGCTCCATATTGTTATTTGTGTTTGTACTAAATGGAAACAATGATTTAGTACAACAAACAAATCGCACGTGCTGGAATCATCTGTTCATATCGATAAGCCACTTAAAATACTATCGATGTCTGCAAGCACGAAGACTGCCAATCTAACAGGTGATGCAATTTAAACCCTTTTTGCAGTACCTCATTTAATGCAGTAGACTAGAAAAACTGTATTTTGAATATTTACTATCTATGTTTAATTTCAGAGATAGCAACACGATGTGCTTTTACCTCAATGCATTTGACTCATCTTTGTTTTGCTTGCATGCCATGTGAACAGCATACTATGCCTCATTGGTCAATCAGCTGTGCGCGATGGTGCAACTGTTTAAATTTCTATTGAAATCTACAAAATTGGTAAGTATACAAAAATATAGAAATGTATGCATTTATGTAACATATGTATGTTTATTTTAGCCGGCCCGTGCACATTTTCGTCCCACTTTTTTGGACACACTTCGTCTAACAGTGCGCGGCGGACATGGCGGCAACGGCTTACCCAAATACGGAGGCGTCGGCGGACAAGGCGGTTGCGTTTACTTTGTGGCTAAAGAAGGTTTCACGTTGCGCAAGGTAGCTCAGAGTCTTAAAGACAAACGCGTGATCGCTACCAGTGGCGAGGACAGCAGCAAAGTAAGCATTTTCGGACGACGCGGTGCCGATCAGCGCATTGAAGTTCCGGTTGGCGTACAAGTCTACGATGAACAGCAGAAGCTGCTGGCCGATCTTAATGAGCATGAAGCTACTTGCATAGTAGCTGGCGGCGGTACTGGTGGTTGTACGGGTAACAATTTTCTGGGACGTCCCGGCGAGAGTCGCATCGTTAGTTTGGACCTGAAACTGATAGCAGATGTGGGTCTGGTTGGATTTCCAAATGCTGGCAAAAGCACACTACTAAAAGCCATTTCCAATGCCAAGCCCAAAATAGCAGCATATCCCTGTAAGTTTCAGAACTATCTAAAGTGAAAATAAAAATAACAATACTCTTATCCTTTCACAGTCACAACAATTCGCCCGCAGGTTGGAACAATTGAGTATAGTGATTATCGTTCCATTAGCCTGGCCGATCTGCCCGGACTCATTGAAGGTGCACATGCCAATTTTGGCATGGGCCACAAGTTCCTCAAGCACATTGAACGCACACGTTTGCTGCTCTTCATGGTGGACATCTTCGGGTTTCAACTCAGTCCGAAGCATCCGCAGCGCGATTGCTTAACGAACATCTATGCACTAAACAAAGAGCTGGAGCTGTACGATCCGGCACTGCTGGAAAAGCCCTGCGTGCTGCTGCTTAACAAAATGGACAAGGAGGGCGCTCAGGACATCCTCACTAAACTAAAGCCTAGCATTAAGGATCTATCTGTGGGTTTGGCAGACTGTCCAGAGGAAGTGCGTCCCAGTCGAGTAATTAAATTTGAGCACATACTGCCCATATCTGCAAAGAATTCAACACGAATACACAATGTAAAGAAACAGTTGCGCGAAACGCTCGATAAACTCGCAGAGGAGCATATGATTACTGATGGACAGTTGTTGAAGGAGCAGCTGCAGCAGCGGGTGGGCATAAGAGGACCAAAAATCACATAAATAAAACATAAGCAATATTGTTAATTGTTCCATAAATTTTTTAAAATAACTTTTGAATTATTCTTTTTGATCGCAATTTTATTTTTACGCTTAGAATTAGCAAAACTTTATTATGAATGATAAACATTGGCAGTCAAGTTAGAATCTAATTCAGCAATTAAAAGCAATTAGTGTAAATTCATTCCAATCAGATATAATTTTTCATATTTTACGCATAAATTCTTACTGGTGATAATGTTTCCCATTTGAAATTCCCTCAACACTCTCATCAACGATATACATTTAATCGATTGCACAGCCTGAGTAAGAAAACATCGAAAAGTTAACAAACCATCGGCATTCATTACATCGCTAGGCAACCACACAAACACACATGCACGCATGCAAGAGTTTGTTGTGTCGCGCGTCGCGCTAAAACAACGAAGCGAAAAATGTTGAAAAATTTATTGCTCGCGCCCAGTGAAACATATTCCAAATGGAACAAAGCTAATATGGTGTGCATAAAGTGATAGTTATTAAAAATATGTCCAGTTGGATTAAAAGTGCCGTCTAATTATGTACAAATCGTAATAATGAGATTTCAATACATACACACACTCATGCAAAAATCTTAAAAGACAGGGGGGCAGAACACTGAAAAACTGGTATATAAAAGACGACGCCAAATGAAAAAGACAGAGCGTTCGTGCGCGAGCGAGAGAGAAAAGAACGCTGCGGGTGTTTTTTTCAGCACCCAATTGTAACTAAAACGGTATTAAATTGCCAAAAGCAGAAACCAAATAATTTAATAACTATCGTAATGTCACAACAACACAACAACCCCCCGCATCACCAACATCAACATCACTACTACCAGCAGCAGCAACAACAACAGCAACTTCATCATCATCAACAGCAGCAGCAGCAGCAACATCATTTGCAGCATAAACAAATACAACAACAACAACAGCACAATTGGTACTCACATGTTGCTTCCTATCCGCCCCCGCATGCCGCTGCCTTTGCGCAGCCCTGCAAGAGCAGCAGCAGCAACAACAATAACAACAACAACATTATGAATGCATACGGCGCGGGTGCAGGAGCGTATTATGGCTCTCCGGCAGCGGGTGTTGGTGGTGGAAGTGGTGGTGGGGTTGGGGTTGGCTATAACCTTGAAGCCAATACTGTGGCCTATGCGCACAACCAGCTGCTGCAATACCAACAACAACAGCAGCAGCATCAGCAACAACAACAACTCCAACAGCATCAGCAGCTCGGTCAGCGCTCTTATATGCCGCCGCATGTGATGCACAGTTCGTATCCCTACATTAAGAGCGAACCCATGGACCTGCCCGAACGACAACAGCAACAGCAACAGCAGCAGCAGCAGCAGCAGCAACAACAACAGCTACAACAACATCAACATTTTCAGAATCCTATGGCACCGCCGCCAGTACCCGCCATTCCCAATCGTCACTCGCTTGATGCCAGCGGCGAAATGATAATAAAATGTAAGTATCGAGCTTGAGGGATATCGATATCCATACTCCACGCACTCATGTAAATACTATTAATGCAATAAGTAGAGATGAACGCGTGCCAAAAACATAAATTTGAATAAATAGTCGGAATGAGAAATGCGTTTATGACGATTATTTTACTTTTATGCTCTTATATACAGTGTGGCGAGTACCTAATAGGAGTAAATACTTTATAATAATGTTTATTTTTGTATAGCTCCTATTGAAACGTTTTAAACTGGTCACTAACGGTAAAATAAATAAGTTTTACTGTCTATTGAGACACGGTTCCAACTCTAGTACAAATAAGTAATTGGTACAGAGGCACTCACACACATATACTTAAACCAAACAAGAGAGTGAATGTTAGGGGCTGAGAGCGAAAATACAGTTACAGTTACTTTGGTTGCCCATTTTCCTATAGCGTAAGTAGCCGTAATTTTAGCTCCGTTTTTGACGTCGCCGAATCAATAAAACGTTTTGTTACAGCGTTGAGATACGCTCAGGTTTTTAACGCTTGTTCGTTCGGTTGGTTTTCGTCCAGGGTTTTCGGTTTTCAGTTTCAGTTTTCGGTTTTTCGGTTCGTCTACGTTCTGTTCTGTATCTCTGTTCCTGAGTGCGTTTCGTCTGTCTGCCCGTCCCAGAGTATGTATCCATATAATAAAAGTTTGTATGTACGAAAACTTTTTACATATATGTATTTGTATATACAATAGATGCTTTATATTACCGGCTATACCCTAAGCTTTTGTACACACACTTCCATTTATTGATGAAATTTCACAGTTATGTGTGGTTGTGTGTGTGCGTGCTTGCGTTGATTCTCACTTTTAAGTCTCGAATCTTATGTAACTTGTACGTTCCCAAATAGATTATAACTTTTGTGTGTGTATGAAACCGTCTTTCAAACCACCTAAAGGGCGGGGCATGTGCTAATTAATGTATACGATAAATATATGATATTCAACGAAAGTTATTCGATGATATAAGAATTATTTTGTTATACCACGGCAAAACAGTTTGAAATTTTCTTAAATATAGTTTTCTTATGTTTAAAAAGTTAAGAAACATAAATATATAAAAACTTATTTTCCTATGTATGTATACATAAGAAACGCAAGGAAAATGAGAAATACTCTCGCTCATGTTATCTCTGTATTCATGCTTATCAAACCAGCCACCAGAGAGCACAACTCAAAACAATTAAATCAAATGTATGTACATTTGTATGTTAGTATGTGTGTGTAAATACGTGGAAAGAAAAACCATAGAAACCATAGAAAAACAAAATTGAAGTTTTCAATTCTTAAATGCTTATAAGTAATCTTAAAATTGAATTTTCTTCAATTTTGTTGTGTTTTTCACGAAGTTTTGTAGTGAAATTTATTAAAGCTCAGAGAGTAATCAATTTTTCAGTTGGTAGACATATTTTTCATAAGTTATTTTTGCTATTACCTAATATTACGATTCCTGTTTTATTTTATTGTTAAACAACTTCTCAAAGCACACTTCCGCTTGGTTTTTCTTTTTATAAAAAAACATTATACAATTTTCCGACACATTTGTTCAGCGCCTGCCAGGTTAGGAGGGTGTCTAAATATATCAAAAAAAAAGTATAGAAAATTAGAAGAGATTATTTTTTTCGTACAACACGTATAAATTTTGCACATACGATCTGTGTCGATAAGTCTATAAAAATAGATATCTAAAATTAAAACTAATTTTCATTAAACTGCATAAAGCGAGCAAAAGTAAAAAAAAAGTTTAGATAAAGAGTTTCGACAAGTTAATTATTATATCTGATTATTTTTTGCAGCGGAACCCATTGATGAACATGCTTTCAAGTCCAGCTATATCGACGATAATACGCCCTTTGCCGATTTCAGTAAATATCCCGAATTCGGCGACGATATGCTAAGCCCCAAGGTTGAGCTGACAGTCAAAGATGAGGGCTATGGAAACCAAAAAGTGAGTAGAATAATCGAATCGAAGCATAGAATCTTGTTTGAACTCCTTAACGTTTTTACAGAATCCGTTGAATTATCCACGACGCAAGCTGCAAACGGATCGCGCTGCCGAAAATATGCCTATCTGTCAGCGCTGCAAGGAGGTGTTCTTCAAGAAACAGATTTATCTGCGCCATGTGGCCGAAAGCAATTGCAACATACACGAGTATGACTTCAAGTGCAACTTATGCGTTATGTCCTTCAGGGCCATCGAGGAGCTGCACAAACACAAGCTGCTTCATCGTGCCGACAAGTTTTTCTGCCACAAATACTGTGGCAAGTACTTTGACTCGATTGCAGAATGCGAATCTCATGAATACATGGAGCACGAGTACGAAAGCTTTGTGTGCAATGTAAGATGAATAATGGTGGTTAACTCTAGTGTACTTGTACTAATTTAGAATACTTTTAATAGATGTGCTCTGTTACGTTTCCGACACGGGAACAGCTGTATGCGCATTTGCCGCAACACAAGTTCCAGCAGCGTTATGATTGCCCCATATGCCGCTTGTGGTATCAAACGGCATTAGAGCTGCACGAGCATCGTATGGCGGCACCCTACTTCTGTGGCAAGTATTATGCACCAGCACATCAGCAACAACAACAGCAACAACAACAGCAGCAACAGCAACAACAACCTCAACAACAGCAACAACATCAACAGCAGCAACAGGGCAACTATAAACTGCAAGATTGTCATATGGGCACCATAGAAAGTGAGTTGCAGTCATAAGAAAAGCTTTACAATTTATTAATCAAATTTATATTTTAGTGACTCCACCTCACCACAAGGCAAATACAGCATTGCCGGCAACGGCAGCGCTTAATTCACTGCTGCAGCAGCGTCAGGCAAATGCGGATGGCGCTGCCATGTATGCTTCTTCCATGAAGACGGAAGCAAATGTGAAGCTGGAGCGCAGTTTTAGCAACTCCACCAGCGAATCGGGATACAGCATGCAGGAGAGCAGCTATAACAATGCCTACGGCAGTGACAATTCGCTGCACGGTGGAGGCGGCGTCGGCGGCGGTATTGGTGGTCCTCAGGCGCATTCCTCGACGCTGGACGATTCGGATGATGCACTGTGCTGTGTGCCGCTGTGCGGTGTGCGCAAGAGCACCAGCCCCACACTGCAGTTCTTTACGTTTCCCAAGGATGAAAAATATTTGCATCAGTGGCTGCACAATCTCAAAATGTTTCACATTCCAGCCTCGAGCTATGCCAGCTTTCGCATCTGCAGCATGCATTTTCCCAAACGCTGCATAAATCGTTATTCGTTGTGCTATTGGGCAGTGCCCACATTTAATCTGGGTCACGACGATGTGGCCAATCTGTATCAGAATCGTGAGCTAACCAACACATTCACCACTGGCGAGGTGGCTCGCTGCAGCATGCCCAACTGCAGCAGTCAGCGTGGCGAGAGCAATCTCAAGTTCTACAACTTTCCAAAGGATATCAAGAGTTTGATCAAGTGGTGCCAAAATGCACGCCTGCCTGTTCAGGCCAAGGAGCCGCGTCATTTCTGCAGTCGTCACTTTGAGGAGCGCTGCATTGGCAAGTTTCGGCTTAAGCCTTGGGCTGTGCCCACACTACATTTGGGCGCTCAGTATGGCAAGATACACGATAATCCCAAGAATCTGTATGTGGAGGAGAAACGTTGCTGCCTCAACTTTTGCCGTCGCAGTCGTTCGTCCGATTTCAATATGTCTCTGTATCGTTTTCCTCGCGATGAGGTGCTGCTGCGTCGTTGGTGCTACAATCTGCGCCTGGATCCGGCCGTGTATCGTGGCAAAAATCACAAAATATGTAGCGCTCACTTCATAAAGGAAGCATTAGGTCTGCGCAAGCTATCGCCAGGTGAGCTTATATCATAATTTATAATAATTACTTTCTCTAATCATAAGTTTTATTTGTTGTTATAGGCGCCGTGCCCACGCTGCATCTGGGTCACAATGACACCTTCAATATATACGAGAATGAGTTGTGGCCACCACCAACTCCATCTACACCCACGCACAGCCATCAGCAGCAGCAGTTGATGCAACATCAGCTGCAGCAGCATCAGCAACAAGTGCATCACAAGTATCAGCGTCACTCGGCCGCATCCACATCCTCATCGGCATCATCGGCATCACACTATGTTGATCCGGATCTGAGTGCATCCTACATGAGCATGGGCGCTGGCGGCTCATCATCCAGTCTCAACGTCAGCGACAGCATGGACATCTGCTGTGTGCCCAGCTGCGAAAGCAAGCGGCACAACAACGAGAACATCACATTCCACACAATTCCAAGGCGACCAGAGCAGATGCGCAAATGGTGTCACAATCTCAAGATACCCGAGGACAAGATGCACAAGGGCATGCGCATATGTAGCCTACACTTTGAGCCCTATTGCATTGGTGGCTGCATGCGTCCATTTGCTGTGCCCACACTCAACTTGGGCCACGACGATGAGGACATACATCGCAATCCGAATGTCATCAAGAAGCTGAACATACGCGAAACATGCTGTGTGGCTGTGTGCAAGCGCAACCGGGACCGGGATCATGCCAATCTGCATCGTTTTCCCAGCAATGTGTCATTGCTGACCAAATGGTGTGCCAATCTGCAGCGTCCCGTGCCGGATGGCACGAAACTCTTCAACGATGCCATCTGCGAGGTGCACTTTGAGGATCGCTGTCTGCGCAACAAGCGTTTGGAGAAGTGGGCTGTGCCCACGCTCATACTGGGACATGAGAACATACCGTATCCGGTGCCAACGCCAGAGCAGGTTGCCGAGTTCTATGCCCGTCCCAGTGCACCCAACAATGGCGAGGAGCAGGGCGAGTGCTGTGTGGACACGTGTAAACGTAATCCCAGTGTCGATGACATTAAGCTTTATCGGCCACCCGAGGAGTCGCAAGTGCTGGCCAAATGGGCACACAATCTGGAGATAGAATTAACCAAGCTGACCAACATGAGAATATGCAATCTGCACTTTGAATCGCACTGCATTGGCAAGCGTATGCGTCCTTGGGCCATACCCACACTCAATCTGGCCAGCAACATTGAGAATCTCTACGAGAATCCGGATCGTCAAATGCTCTACAAGCGACGCACTCACCTCAAACCGGAAAGAGCCGCTCGAGGTTCCTTGGCTGCTGCTGGCATAAAGCCCACCTGGGTGCCACGCTGCTGCCTGCCGCATTGTCGCAAGGTGCGTGCCACACACAATGTACAACTGTATCGCTTCCCCAAACTCAATCGCTCCACGCTGGCCAAGTGGGCGCATAATCTGCAAGTGCCAATGGTGGGCAGCGCCCAACGTCGTCTCTGCTCCGCCCACTTTGAGCCGCATGTGCTCAGCAAGAAGTGTCCAGTGCCACTGGCGGTGCCCACACTGGACCTCAATACACCACCTGGCCACAAGATCTATCAGAATCCGGCCAAGCTGAAGGCTAAGAACCTTTGTCTACAGCGCGTCTGCATTGTGGAGAGCTGCCGGCGTCAGCGGGCGCAGGGTGTGCAGCTCTTCCGGCTGCCACATAGCCCCACCCAGTTGCGAAAGTGGATGCACAACATCCGGATGCGTCCCCGTGGTGCTATGCGACAACAATATCGCATCTGCTCCGAGCACTTTGAGACACACTCGTTTAACGGCAAGAGATTGAGTGCGGGTGCAATTCCAACTCTTAATCTGGGTCATCAGGATGAGGACATATTCCCGAATGAGGCACAATCCTTTGTAGAGGAGCACTGCACCGTCGAAGGTTGTGAATCAGCCAAGGAGCAACCGGACGTACGTCTTTTCCGTTTTCCCAGCGACGATGAGGATCTGCTCTGGAAGTGGTGCAACAATCTTAAAATGAATCCCGTCGACTGCATTGGTGTGCGCATCTGCAACAAGCATTTCGAACCGGACTGCATTGGACCCAAGCATCTGTACAAGTGGGCAATACCCACACTATGTCTGGGTCACGATGATTCCGACATCGAACTGATATGCAATCCCAAGCCGGAGGATCGCTATATTGATCCGGTCTTCAAGTGCTGTGTGCCAACATGCGGCAAGACGCGCAAATTTGACGAGGTGCAAATGAATAGCTTTCCCAAAGATCCCACACTCTTCCATCGCTGGCGTCACAATCTGCGCTTGGAGCATCTCAATTTCAAGGAACGCGAACGCTATAAGATTTGCAATGCACACTTTGAGGACATTTGCATAGGCAAGACGCGCTTGAACATTGGTTCAATACCAACACTGGAGTTGGGCCATGACGAGACTGAAGACTTGTTCCAAGTCAATCCCGAGGAGCTGCAGAGCAATCTGTTTGGACGCCAGCGACGTGTGCAAGATGCCCTGAGAGTTGGCATCAAACAGGAGCCGCATTCTGAGCTAGATGAAGACATAAAACCGGATATAACCATGTCGGAAGCCACAAATACAAATACAACTCAGGTAAGCTGGCATGGAATATCCTTTTTTTTATATGTTAATTCTTTGTTATTATTCACAGGTTAAAATCAAGAAATCATTGGCCGAGTTCAAGTGCTGTGTGCCCAGCTGTGGTCGCAGTCGCTTGGAGCACGGTGCCCGCCTCTTTCCCTTCCCGAATGGCAAACAACAACAGACCAAATGGCGTCACAACCTTAAGCTATCTGTTACGGATGTGGACAAGTCAACGCGCATTTGCAGCGCACACTTCAGTCGTCGCTGCATCGATGGCAAGCAGCTGCGAGGCTGGGCAATGCCCACACAGCAGCTGGGCCACCAGGAGCAGCCGATCTATGAGAATCCAAAGAATATACCGGGCTTCTTTACGCCCACATGTGCGTTGGCGCACTGTCGCAAGCGGCGCAGCATTGACAATGAGCTGCGCACCTATAGGTATCCACGCAGCGAGGAGCTGCTAGAGAAGTGGCGTGTAAATCTGCGCCTGTCACCGGATCAGTGTCGCGGACGCATCTGTGCGGATCATTTTGAGCCGCTGGTCAGGGGCAAGCTGAAGCTAAAGACGGGAGCTGTGCCCACGCTTAAGTTGGGGCACAATGAGGGTGTGGTCTTTGATAATGAAGCCATTAAGGCGTTGCTGCAGCTGGACGAGGAGGAGGAGGATGAAGAAGCAGAAGGAGAGGGAGATGTCAACTTTGGGTCGTTGGTAAAAGTAAAGACTGAAAAGAAGGAAGAAGAGCAGGATGTTGAGGACGAACAGCAAATGGATAATGAGGATAACGATGAGGATGAGCATCCGGATTCAGATGATCATGGCTATTTTGATCCATTGGAGCTTGTCGAAACCTTTGCGGAGCGTCACAGCGATGATAACTCTGGCGACGAAGATGATGATGAAGACGGCGATGATGATGATGATGATGAGGATATTCCGGGCAATGATGATGAGCTGCTTCTGCCTGAAACACGTTCAATGCGATTAACCCTGCCGCCGCGTCGCGAAAAAGCTGTCAACAATGTGACACCCATTTGTTGCCTGAAGCATTGTCGCAAGGAGCGCACCGCCATCCATCATCTGAGCACCTTTGGCTTTCCCAAGGATCCGCAACTACTGCTCAAATGGAGTGCCAATCTGCAGCTGCCGCTGGAGGATTGTATGGGTCGTGTATGTGTGGAGCACTTTGAGCCCGTAATGCTGGGCACACGCAAGCTCAAGCAGAATGCTGTGCCCACTTTGAAGCTGGGGCATGCCACACCGCTAACCTATAGCTGCAATGGTCGGATGCTTTCGGGTATATATGATGAACAGCCGCAACATTCGGTTTTTCGGCTTTGGAGCCTGAAACACTGCCGCAAAAGGAAACCGGAATCGGAGCTTGAGCTGGAGCCGGAACAAAAGCACAAAGCACAGCAGTCAGCACCAGAGACTAGGCCCATACGTCGCTGTTGTCTGCCCAGCTGTGGCAAGCAATCGGAACTGCATGGCGTCCAGCTGCAGCGTCTGCCCAAGGAGCGCATGATGCTGCGCAAATGGCTGCACAATCTGAAGCTGCCGCCAACCACAGACTGCACCCACATGTTCCTCTGCAGCGATCACTTTGAGCAGAATGCACCGTGTCCCACTCTCAAACTGGGCCATACGGACACCAACATTTATAGGCACAGCACACCCAGCTCCATCAGTGCCGGCTGCCTGGTGCCCAAGTGTACTTGTGCGCGTCTCAATCTCTATCGTGGCTATGAGCTGCCCGCTAACCGACTCGTGCAGGAGGCTTGGCTCAGTTGGCTACAGCTGCCGCAGCCATCGCCCCGGCACGCCCAGCTGTGCGTCATGCACTTTATGCAGCTGTATGAACAGGTGCCGCTGCCGGATTCAGTGCCCGATATTGTGCATCGTCAGCTGCGTGAGACCTATGAGCTCATATCCAGCTCCAGTATGGCCATGAAGCTACGCTGTGCTGTGCCCGGCTGCTACTCCAAGTATACGGACAATGTGCGTTTGACCAAGCTGCCAGTTTGCTCCCAAACCTGCGCCAAGTGGGTGCACAACACCAAGATTGCATACGAACCGGCTCGACACTATGTGTATCGCATCTGTATGCTGCACTTTGAGCCCAGTTGCCTGGGTCCTGTGCGTCCCAAGGTGTGGGCCATGCCCACACTTCAGCTGCATCACACCGATAAGAATATTTATATGAATCCCAAACTGGAGGACAGTCCAACAACACAGCCTGTGGTGCCGGTGCCGCTGGAGCTGCCGCTGCGCATTAAAACCGAGCTGCCCATGTGCCATAGTCCAAGCTTTAGTGCCAGCGCCAGTCCCAGTCCGCGTGGCAAACTGCGCATCTGTTGCATCTCCAGCTGCGGACAGCAGGCTTCCGCTTTGACACGTCTCTTTCGCTTTCCCAGCGCCGAGACGGCTTTGCTCAAGTGGCTGGTGAATACGCAGCAACAGCCGCGCTCTGTCGATACACAACGGCTGTTCATCTGCCAGGAACACTTTGAGGCGGAGGCCATTTGCCAGAATCAGCTGCGCAGCTGGGCGGTGCCCACATTGAATCTGGGTCACGAGGGACACATCATTCCGAACGCGCGGCACAATGGCAACATTGCCGACAGTCAGGAGAACAAGCAGACATTGCAATTTATTTGGGCCAACTACTGCTCGGTGCTTAGCTGCTTTCAGCAAAAAAGCGACGAGCTGCGTCTGTATCCATATCCAATGGATCGTCCCATTATACGCAAGTGGGCTGCCAATTGTAAGCATCGTTCTATGCAGGCCAGCAGCGATGGCTTTCAGGTGCGTTTAGCCACATTTAATTATAGCCAAATAGTTTAATTAATTTTGATCTCTTAGGTTTGCCAATCGCATTTTGCGCCGGATTGCTTTGATGCTGAAACTGGGGAGTTGAAGGAGGATGCAGTGCCCACGCTGGCGCTTAATCGGCTTGTGAATGAGATGCGTTGTGTGGCGAATGGTTGCGTCAAGGATGAGGATGCACCGCGTCGTTTGTTCAAGATGCCGAAGTCAGCTGCGCAGATGACCGATTGGTGCCACAATTTGCGTATAGATCGAACGGCCATAAGCGGCACGGATCCGCATGTGTGTGAACGCCACTTTGAGGCACAATGCTTCAATGTGTATAAAACGTTGCGTCCGGGAGCTCGACCCACCCTACATCTAGGTCATGAAGACTTGTCCGACTTATTGCCAAATCCAGCCAACTTCGAGGAGGATGCCTTCATGTGCTGTGTGCCCAATTGTGGGCGCACCAAGGATGCGGATAATGCGCTACTGTTTGGGCTGCCAAAGGTGCGTCAGTTGGCAGAGAAATGGCTGCAAAATATTCGCCTAGATCCGAGCAAAGAACAATTCACTTGCCTGCGTATCTGCAGCGTGCACTTTGAGGCCAGATGTTTGGAGAATGGACGTCCCACCTACAGTGCAATGCCAACGCTTCATCTGGGTCATGAGGAGCTGCACGACATTAACCAAATTCTCGAACCGTTGCCAACAAAGCAGAAACTGTATTGCAATCGAGATGGCGCCAGTCACGACTGCTGCTTTCCACAGTGTGTGGAGCTGCAGAAAAGCTATTTGCGTGTCACCTACGAGCTGCCCCAGAAGCAGGAGCTGCGCGAACAATGGCTTGCCTATATGGGCCTGAAGGAACCGCTTGATGAGCAGCAGTTTCCCAAGCTCTGTCCGCTACACTTGATCCTGCTCTATGATCACAGTGTGGAGAACTTTTCGGCACATGCGGGCGAGGAGCTGCTGGATGCCAACTATGAGGCATCACGCAATAGCGTGCGCATTCGTATTGTCAGCTGTGCGGTGCGTGGCTGCAGAACGCTCAAGCCACGCGATGGAGGACGTCTACATGGCTTGCCCACACGTAGGGATTTGTTGGAGATGTGGCTACACAATATGCAACTGGTGTTTTATGAGCAGCAACGTTATATGTACAAGATATGCATCAAACACTTTGAGCCCAGATGTCTGACGGAGACAACCAAACGCTTGAAACCCTGGAGCATGCCAACGTTGGAGTTGCCGGAGCGTGAGCCGGGCGAACTGCCACCGTATCAGAATCCCACAGAGGAGGAGTGGCAGCGTATGAATGAGCTGCATGCCAATGCCAAAGCTATTGAGGTGGAGCCACCAGAGCCACCGATGCTTAAGCTTGAGCCCGTCTGCAAGATAGAATCGCCGCCAGAGCAGCCGGAGCCGGAACAGGAGCAGGATTATGAAGAGGATTATGACTACAGCTCACAGCCGCCACTAGAAATGCAACCGCTGGAGGTACTACTCGAAGTCGGTCATGTCGAGAAGTGTGCCACCTACGAGCAAATGGATACCGAACCAAATCCCAACTTTGCCGAGCCGCTCTCTCCCCTGGGAGCACCTGCACCTCAAAGCCGCAGCAGCATTGTGCCTGCCCAGAATGGTTTCCATTACAGTGCACGTGTGTGCAGCGTGCATGGCTGCAATGTGAACACGAATAACATCGACAGCAACATCAAGCTGCACAAGTTTCCCGTCTCCATGGATGCCATGCAAAAGTGGATGCACAATACCCAAGTCACAGTGGACGTTAAATTTGCTTGGCGTTTTCGCATCTGCAGTCATCATTTCATACCAGATTGCTTTCAGGGCTCGCGCATCAGGCGTGGCGCCATGCCCACCTTGCGTTTGGGATCGCGTCGACCTAAGCATATCTACGATAATGAATTCAGTAGCCAACTGCAGCTGGAATTGCAGTCCAAAGAGGATGCCAATGAAGCGCTCGAGTCCGCACCGGTCGAATCTCAGCAACAGTTGCAATCGGCCAATATTGGCTTGCGCCTGCCACGTCCTGCTCCGCCACGCAAATCCAGCAAATACTGTCAAATCGAGGGCTGTTCGAATCATTTGACCAGCGAGAATGTCACACTACACAAATTCCCGCACTCGGCGGACATGTGCGCCAAGTGGCAGCACAATACGCAAGTGCCCTTTGATCCAGAGTATCGCTGGCGCTATCGCATCTGCAGCGCACACTTTGAGCCCATTTGCTTGGGCAATGTGCGGCTGATGCATGGCAGTGTGCCCACGCTTAATCTGGGACCGTTTGCGCCCAAGAAAGTATTTGAGAATGATTTCATTCGTCTGGACAAGCCCAGAAGCAGTTTGGAACTTGGCCCCATGGATCAATTTGATCAGTTTGATGGAAATGATGATGATGAACAGGAGCAGGAGGATTATAGTTTGCTGGAGCCAGAGCTGCAGCTACATGAAGGTAGCGATGACGACGACCAACCCTACGACAATCATTTAAGCCGTAACAATTCAACCTTCAACTGGAGCGAGCAGCAGCTGCGTTTGCCCAGCATTAAACAGGAGAAAAGCACCAGTTTCAATCCAGTCAAGTCGGGCTATGACAAGTGCTCGTTGGTGCACTGCCAGCGTCATCGTTCGCACCATGGCGTTCACATCTATAAGTTTCCACGTTCGCGCCAAATGCAGCAGCGTTGGATGCACAATTTGCGCATTCAATACGACGAGCGACGGCCCTGGAAGACCATGATTTGTAGCGTACACTTTGAGCCGCATTGCATACGTTTGCGTAAGTTGTGTCCGTGGGCGGTGCCCACACTGGAACTTGGGGAGAATGTGCCACAGGAGCTCTTCACGAATGAGCAGAGCCAGCATATGTATGCTCAGTCCGAGGCAGGTAGCGAGGGTGATGAGATGGATGTAGATATAGAGGATACCATGCTGGAGGACTCGGAGGACGATGAATTTGATGATCAGGATAATAATGATGATGCCGATGACGACCGCTTACAGGCAGCTCCATATGTTAAGAGGGAAAGACGCTCACGATTTGATCCGCTGCCGCCGGGACAGTTACCCCCATGGAAGATCAAAACGTGCTGCTTGCCCTACTGCCGCAGACCACGCGGCGATGGCATTAAGCTCTTTCGTCTGCCTAACAACATCAGCTCCATACGCAAATGGGAACGGGCTACAGGCATGCGCTTCTATGAGTCCCAGCGCAACACAAAACTCATATGCAGTCGTCACTTTGAACCGTCGCTAATAGGCGTGCGTCGTCTCATGTCGAATGCAGTACCTAGTCTCCATTTGGAACCAGAAGACGCTGATGATGAGCTGCTGCCGCCCGTTGGGCCACGTTGTTGCATTGCCGATTGTCCCGAGGATGTTAATGCTCAGCTACACAAGTTTCCAAGTGGTAATTACGATTAAAAACATTTTAGCTACAAACTATTCTTAATTACTTTTAATTCATTTCCAGATCCCATGCTACTGGATCAATGGTGCCACGCTCTAAATTTGACGGATGCTGAAAGCTACACCGACAAATATGTTTGTGACACACACCTGCCCACCAACACGCTAAGCTGCCTCATATGTGGTGTCGAGGATGTGCAAATGCCAATGCTTGATTTTCCTGCAAATCGTAATCAGCGTACCAAGTGGTGCTACAATCTGAAAATCGAGCCCCTGCCCAAGTGGGACAACTCAAAGCACATATGCTGCAAGCACTTTGAGAGCTACTGTTTCATTCAGCCGGGCCAATTGCTGCCAGAGGCAATGCCCACACTACATTTAAAGCATAGCGACAACAACATATTCCTTAACGATGATACCATAGACAGCAGCAAGATGCTGCGCATCAAGGACGAGCCCATGGAAAGCGATGACCTGATGCTATAACAGACAACTAATATTGTGTCATTTTATGCATCTCTGTACATGTGCATAAGCCACATCATTTTAGCCTAGTGTTAGTCACAACTAATTTATAAAACTTGATACCTTAGTATCTGAAATATTTTATGTACGAAAGTAAGAACGTTCGTACTATAATTAAGTAATCCACATCTTCCCTCCCACCCTAACCAACACATCACATAACTTAGTAGCTAATATTACACAATATTCGAATGTAGTTCTTGTGGTGGTAACCCAGTGAAGTTTGGAGTCAGGCCATATAAACATATTTTTAAACATTTCACCCAAACCCACACATGTTCCTTAGCTATTGTTTTAATTGATTTTTTTTGTTCATTTTAAGTAAACACATCACACATGAAGATTTTGTTTGATTCCCAGAACTAAACGATAAACATACCGTGTATTCAAAATAGTAGCTATAAGCATTAAGTTCAGAATTGAATAAGCATAATCGGTATGCAAGGTTTGCAATGCAGTAATGTCTTCAATTCTGCAAACTACGCCATAAATCACTAAAGACATTTGTTTATAAACAATATTTTAACATTTTTTTTTTTTGGATCAACGGACATCCATGTGGAAACTTTTGATTCCAAGACATCACCGATGTTTTCTTTGACAGTGGATCTATTATTATTACAATGCCCATCGATAGTGTTGCTTTCTCAAGGCAAACATAATGAAAAGAATCTGCCAAGATGTGGCCAATGTAGAAACAATTTTTAATCTGTGAAAGAAGTTTTAAAACATTTGAAATATAAACCAGAATAAAGTAATGAATATCTGAATCATAATACACTTTAATATATATATATAAATGTATGTATAAGCATATACAAATATGTAAACCTGTAGAATATACAAAAGTACTTGGTGTCTTATAAAATATGCATATAAAATGAACCTATTAAGCTACTTGCCATAAAAGTAAAACTTGACTTTGACTATTGACTCTATATATAGATGTATATATATATAATGTGTAAATAATATTAAACAAAAAAAAAACAAAAACTATTCACCATCTCTTAAATCCTAGATTAACCCGCTGTTAAAGGTTATTGCTTGCCAGCCTCAGTGCCATCATCAGTTTGCATATAGTTGCTGTCCAGAAATAAATTCCGATCCGATTTATTTGACTGAAATAAAGCAATATGGTAAGTGCTGCCTTCATGGAATACAAATGCGCTTACCTCGCGATATTTTTGTAAATAAACGGATAGAGGTTCCACATAGTTATCAAAGCCCAGATTGCTAAAGGCCACCAGCAAATCATCCCCGTTGACCGTTTTGCGGTTTTCAGCAACACTGCGCTCAATTGCCTCGCTGCTAATGAACGATATGAACTCGGAGACGCATTCCTGTATGCACTCTCTGGCATCTTTGGCTATTTTGCCATTTTGTGGCACTGGCACTTTCATTATTTTGATGATGTTGCAGATAGGCAAGAAGCGATCTTGTTCGCGCAGCATGCTTCCATGGCCGTCCTGTCTGTCGGAGTCGTCTGCAAATTGAAGACAAGAACATTAGTTATGCAGAAGGGATGTTTTGTTTGATTATCTAACCACCCGACGCCTCATCTTCCTCTTTGACTAGCATATCGTTAAGGTATTGTTGTGAGTCCTCGCTGTTGCTCATTGTTTGTTTTATGTTTGTAGAATTTCAAAAACAAACATTGATTTCTGCACTTTCCTATGCTGGGTACGACAAGCTACCCCAGCAGTTAAATGTTTTTCTGTCTGCTCAAAGTTAATGAATCCGTATTCCGTAATGATATTTTCTTACAAACATTAGTAACTGTTTACAAACTACGAAAACTGTTGGTTTTATTGTTTAATAATGCTGCTAACATAGATTCTTTCGTATTGATTTTACAGTTCTGTGTTAAAAATCGTCAATTGTTTGCTTTCGTTATGCGATGAGCACGTTAATTTATCGATGTATCGGCAGAGCAACACGGTCTATTGTTCGATATGCTTTTTTTTGGATAGCGTTCGATTGCTATTACTGATCGCAGCGGTAAATTATTTTGCGCACTTTTTTTTTTGCTTGCGAGATGGACGAGGAAATTGTAATTAAAACGGAGGAAATTGAAATAGATGACACAAAGATTAAGCTTGAAGTCGATGAAGATGAAACGGCGTTGGAACTTTCTTGCGGTAAATGAATTAATCTTTGTATTGTTTTTTGCTTGCGCTGCGCTATATGGGTGTGTGTCTGTGTGCGATCTTACATGTGTTGCGTCTATATTTATATTACGCACTATACCGTTAGCATTGTCTTTAGTTATGCATGTGAAATTGTTTATTTCATTGCAGCTGGCAGCTTTATGAGCATTATTGAGGAGCAGCCAAATATGATAACGGTACCGGTGCATGACATCAAGTCCGAGGATGAGCTTAAGTTTATTGAGAGCCTCAGCACGCTAGAGCAGCAACAAAAGGTATAACCTAACCTGATCACACATATATACATACATACATGCATGCATATCGGGGCTTTTAAGTGTGACTGTAAACTTTTATGTGTTACAGTTATTTGTGACGTCATCTGCTGAGAGTGTTTCATTTCCCGTTGCCGGTATAAGTGCATTTGCATGCCAAATATGTAGTTATACGTGCGAAAATCATTCGGCGCTGTCCTCGCATCAAGCTAATCATCAACTAAACAGGCTTTTCTGTTGTCATGGCTGTGGCTTTTGGTGCAACACGCTTGAAGACATTTTGGAACATGAATATCGACAGCACATGGATGGACCGAACAGCACTAGATGCAGGGTGAGTGAGAAAGAAAGAGAGCAATTTCCTTTTTTTGATCGTACAAGTGTGACCACATATTGTTTTTATTTTTGAATCTTCATTCCTTTCATGCAGATTTGTCAGTTTGATTGCAACAATGTAGCCAATCTAACAAAACACATGAGCATCCACGATTATGTGCGTCGCTTTGTCTGTTCAATTTGTCGGCAGCATTTTGAGTCGCCGCAGTATCTGCAACTGCATCGACAGAATAGCACGGAGATGTGCGGTCGGCTGAAATATAAGGATACGCCAGGAAGTGTTGGGCAGCTAGTTGCAGTCAGTAAGCTGGTTACCACGCAGCCAACCGAGATGCTGTGTGACGTGAAAATTAAATCGGAGCCGCAAGATATCGATGATCAGCAGCCAGACTACAGTGATATTGCTATTAAAACAGAGCCCTTAGCGGATGAAGACGAGTTTATACCGGAGCATGATGACAGTTGGAGCAAAAACTGCATGCCTGAACAACTACGTGGCAAATTGCGTTTGCCAGCATTGAAACAACCGGCGTTGGAGGAAATCGTACCCAAAAAGAAACCATGTAATTCATAACGTTAACATAAAATGTATAAAATAAATTATGTTTTAAATTACTTCTAGCTGTGCCGTCTGCTAAACGAAAACCCACGTTGATGCCAAATGCAACACCATCCAAGATGAGTCCTGTTCCGGCAAAGCCAAAGAGTGTTACCAACCAGCCCAAAATTATTCCCAATAACATTTCCAAAACGGATTCAAATATTGTCACAAATGTCTTAAAAGTGCTGCCCAGCAATTGCATGGTGGTCAAACTGCCGCCAAACACTAAGCTTATGAAGCTAGCGCCCACCACAGCAGCTAAAAATACAAATTGCTTCACCATCGGCAGCAAAATTATAACATTACCAAATTCCATGACCATCAGCTCTAGGCTATCAACAACAGCTGCTGAGCAAACAGGAACACATCAACCTCAAACTGTATCTGTAACCATAAATAGAAGCTCCCATCTAAGTGCCATAGGTTTGTTTGAGAGTTTGCCGGAATCTCGCAAGATCATTTCAGAATTCCAAAATCAGATACGTAATATTGAGCAAACGCTGCCACTGCCCGGCAGTGTGCTGCATCCCAAAAAGTAGACCACTCAATTTGACGCTGCCTTGGCAACTGCAGTTGCTCAAGATGCCGCTAACCAAAGCAAGCAATGCTAAGCTGCGCCAAATGCGATATGCGTATGATGGTTATCACTTCCACTGGGAGTGTCCGAAATGTGCGCGATGCTTTGAACAGTTTGCAGCTTTTTGCAGGCATTTGACAGTCAGCCACGATATTAAAGAGTCCGAGTTTGAACATTTGGAGGTGGAGGTTAAGACGTATAAGAGTAAGTAATACTTATGCCGGTGGCTCTTTAATAATACAAAAGCATTTTTCACATTTCATTGAATTTTTACAGAATCAGATAAATCGATTCCTGCAACCTCTGATGAAGCGTTTAGTGTGCCATCTGTAAAGGAAACAGTTCCAGAGTCTCAGGCGCCATCTGCACATGAGGCAGCCACTCCACAGCAGGAGGCTGTTACGGCTCCAGCACCAGCTTCACTAACTAACGTGCTTAAAGGTGTAGCAGAAGCTCAGAAAAACTCAGCTACTGCACAAATTCCGGCGACCTTAGCCAAACCAGCATCATCATATTTGTTAGCTCCGTATGAATGTACGAATTGTTCAAAGTGCTTTACAACTAAGGGTGGTCTGCGCATCCACCAGATGATACACACCGGCGAGCTGCCGCATAAATGCAACTACTGTGACAAACGTTTTCGCACACCTGGCCAGGTGCGTGTCCACCATCGCCGGCACACTGGCGAAAAACCATTCAAATGCACGGTAAGTTGGTTTAAGCAATTTCCAAACCGTATCTCAATACAATATTTGGTTTATTTGACAGGTTTGCTCGCTTGATTTTACTCATCGCGAAACGCTCATCTCTCATCTGTCTCGCCACATTGGCATGAAGCGCTACAAGTGCTATGGGTGCGACAAGAACTTTGTGGTGGTCAGCGGATTGCGTGCACATCGCCGTTTACGCCCGGACACCTGCGGCAAAGTGAAGTTTACGGCTCGCGCACATGGTCCGCGTGTACGCGTAATCCGTGGCAAAGTCTTTTTTGAACCACATCCTGAACACAATGGCTACTTGCGAAGCGAGGACCCCTTAAACATAATGTCTGAGATGAATCAGGCTTCCAAAGATCCGACTGGGGCCACCGAGTCCAGCGATGAATAATATTATTTTTCTTTTTTTTTGCCATTTGTATACATATATATTTACCAATACTGTTATGATCGTTTTTCGGCACAAATAAACACTTTTACAATTTTAGTTACGGTCTTGCTAAGCATTAATCTTTTGACATTAAGGTGGTTTTCTTGAATAAATAATGGTACAAATTAAATAGCGTGTCCCAAAAAACAAGTGCTTCAATTTGTTGGTTTGAAACTCGGATAAATTGGCACACACATCCATTAGAAAATATGATTGCTGTATTGGCTAAATATTATGTATTTATTTATTTATGCCAATCTAATCGGAAACTGAATACGTTTGAGTTGAATTGACACAATCTGTAGGTATAATAGGCATCCGTGGTATTAGTATATTTTTACCTCTGAACTTGCCGTTTAAAATCCTGGCTTCGATCACGTTTTTCATTAATTTTTGAATGCCTAATCGCGTACCGTTGCACAGCCTAGGTGGGTTCAAATTACGAAGCAAGATAATTGGGGATCCAACCTTTAATTGTAAATAATGCGGTGGCATGCCTGGAAAATCCAGTGAGTTCAAAAATGCTGTGGGAAAATTTACTGCTTCGCTGTCATCAATAGATTTATATGATACCAAGTTCCCTGGCAACAACATTTGTATATTCAGATTTAAATTGTCAACGTCTCTTTCTGCAAGCCACTCCATTTTATGACTTGGCCGCTGATTTTGAATGTATAATTGAATTGTTGACCATTTGCATTAGTATTTCGAACTATTTCTGTTGCTCCGAACGATGTCATTTGAAAGCAGGAATTGAATCTTCGAATTGACTTTAGGAACACGTTAGAATCTGGATCCGTGCCAATAAGTAAGCCGTTCAATGGTTCAGGTGGTGTTTTAATTTCAGGTAGTTTGCATTTTTCCTGACGCGCAACACATCCCAGCTGGCTCATATTTGAATTTCAGAGCATGACAATACCGACATTCCTTGTCCATAGAACCAATTACCACTTTTGAATGAGCATAATAATCAATATCGGGCTCATACTGGAATGCTAGACGCAGGAATGAATCAGATATTAATGCTCGATGTACCTGTTGTCGTTGTTGGTCATTTGTTCTTCGTCTTTTGACTGTAAAACGGCTTGATTGTCGTTGTTCTAATCTTCTGACTTCATTGCGTTCAGCTCGTGTATCTTCTGGCTCTTCTTGATGCAATTGCGCTATTCTGACACGTGCATCATTTTGTTGCTGGATTTGTTTTTCTGTTCTTTCTGATCTGCTATTTCGCAAGTTTCGAGCATTTCTTGTACTGCGGCCTATGGAAGCTCCTCTGCGTCTTGCAGGCATTTTAAAAATTTACGATTTAAAAAGATAAAACAAAAACTGTTTTGATTTATATGACGAATTCAATTTTTAGTTTTTTTAAATTTTTTTCCCATCTTTATTTTAGTTGCTTGCTTGCGTACAAACGCGCGCCGGATAACTAAATAATTTCATTTATATGTTGAATAGAATTATTTTCCTACTGAACTTTAAATGTAGCCTACTAAGATTTAGCAAAACACAGCTCTAGGGCTGGTTCAACTCTAGCATGGCTGTTTTAAACTACACCTAATTTAGGGGGATGAAAAATAGATGTGGGACAAAGTTGAGATTTGAATGCAGTATTTTTCTAGAAGTAAAAATACAAGACTTTTGAGGTATAACATTCCAAAATCGAGTCACTTTTGACAAAGTTATGCCAAATTGAAAGTTTGTTTCCTGAATCCCCAGATTTATTTTATAAATAAAATACAGACAAACTTTATTTTTATATATATAAGAAAAAGAAGAAAAGCAGATAAAAGCTGCCAAAAGAATGAATGGCTACATATTTGGAGGCATATTTTTAATATAAAATCAACTATGAAACAGCACCTTGTGCAAAAATAAACTAGTTAACGTTTCGTTTTTTTTTTTGCTAATTATTTAAATCCAGGCATAACTCCCCTTATCATATTCGCTATATCATTAAAACAGAAGCTCATCACTTTTATAATATGTATTTTATTTCGTCTTTTAATATTCACTTTCATTGGTTTTTGAAAATTATATATATATATAATATATATATTTCTGATACATATATTCGTATAATAATGTTTAACGTTATATCTTTCTTACTTAAACAATTATGTACATACATATATCTCTGCCAAATATAGATCAATGATTCACATACCTCTTTGGACTTTTGAGTTAGGAGCAGTGTTCTGTAGATTATTCGTCTTAGTTTGTAGCTGTATTTAGATATGCAATTCGCAAAAGCTGTCTTATTTTGTCCAAGCTCCTGCATGTCTTAAAAGGCCAAATTTTTCAGAGATCTAACTTTATTTAACCGAGCTATTACCGTTTGAAGTAATTTCCAAATGCTTTAAACTTGTACATACATGTGAGTGTAAATGGAATACGATCTCTTGCGTTAAGCTGGATTCATTTGTAGGGTTCTGTATGCACCATTAAAATTGTTTTAATATCTGACTAATTGGTAAAATATATATGTATGCGTATGTAAGTATGTATGTATGTAATTTATAAACAATTTCATATAGTATTAACAAAATTTGACAAGCCGACCAATTTTTTGTAATATACAATATAGATTTGTAATTGATTTATATAGAAGTATGCTAAATATGTTTGCAACGCTGTGGTAGTATTTACCATTATCTATTAGACATCTATTGTTGCTATTCGTAATCTTTAACGCTATAATTTGTATTTATTTAAATATATTTATTCCAAATATATGCCCCAAACATTCTCTGGGTATTGGCATACGCCAACTTGTCAATTTACTAGATCCTAACTTCAATGCTTCCAATTTTATTTCTTTCTTCAGTGGGCAACGTTCTAAATTTTCCATGTTATAACAGATAGTACATGTGTATATAATGTGTTTGTGTGATTTATATATATATACGTAATGCATTATACGGAATGCATTACTATTGTTGTTTAACATGTGTTCTGGCTAAATAATTATTATTTAGGTTATTTTTTTTTGTTTGCTAACGTCTTTTTATAAATACTACTATTGGCCGATCGATAAGAACAGCGTATCAAATATGTATATATACATTATTATTACTCTTAGATCATAATGCATTTTTATTGTTGTGGTTTAGGGTAATAGGTATAAATGTTTGTTATATATATATGTATCTATATAGACGTGTCATCATATAAATATTCTACAATACATATCTACAGTTATAATTATTATTACTGTTGTTATTCCCCATTCTGTTCTTTTGTTTTTGGGATTATTATCTATGCTTTCCTCTTTTCATACACATTAGGTACCATAATTTTCTAGCTTTAGGATCCTAGTTACTCATACATAAATCTGGAGGGGTTCCGGTATATACAGGATAATTATCATAGAACAAATTTAAAAGTAAAAAATCTTAAAAAAATAATCAAGGACAGGAATGACAATTTCATAATTATAAATCTTCAAAGCGAGAGGATTAAATGTTTACAAACTGGACAGCATATATGTATGTAGAGGGAATGTTGGGTATTGAAATGATAACATGCCTGATAGCTAAACTATAACTAGAAACTAATTAATAACTAGCTGCCTTATAAGATATGCACTACGCAAGACTTTTGACTAATTGCACGGATTACTTTTTTTGTTTTTTGTTTTTTTTTTTGCGTTACATAAGTTATAAAACCTAAGCGGACCTTCACGTATTTTCCAGTATATGTATGTATAAAAAAAACCACATTAAACATATTTGATTGTTGATTGTTGTACACACAAATACAAATACAAGTACACATACGTACATACTTGTCTCTAGAATGTAATGATAATTGGATTCGTTTGCACATCGTTTGCTTTACATTTCGTTTAAGTTCAAATGGCAACTACTTGACTTCGTTTTAAGCTTATGTTGTCTCGAGATTCGTTTAGGCGGTAAGTTTAATAGCTACCAAGTCCTTAGTTCAAATATGTATAGGTTACCAAGTGGTTCGATGTCGCACCACAACAACAAGTTGATTGACTACTTTGATTAGTTCGAGCAAAAACTGTATGCATATATACAAATACAAATACATTGACATATGCTATACATATAAGGATATACATACATATGCACATAAGTATAAATTACTGATAATTAAACGTGTAACAGTCTTTTTGAGTTCACATTATTTTAAATCAAGAACAAAAATCATTCAAAGACCAAGGCAAAACAATAGAGCACGTTAAACTAATCAAAATAGGGTTAAAACGGATAACAGCTTGAATACGAATACGAAATTTGAATTTGTGTTTCTTAAGTAAGTTGATTAGTAAGTAAGTAAGTATGTGGGCAGTATCTGGCTATAATACTTTAAAGTTAAGGTATCCGTGTATATCATAAATGCGTATTATGCGTACAGTTGTCAACATTATTGCTCTGTAGCCCGGACTCCAAATTCTACTCAGTTTGCATAGTTGTCAAATGAGCCCAAATACTCCAAAGCAGCGCGATAGCAGAAATGATATTGATCCTGTCAAACAGAAAAACATATTAATTTGATATTAATTATTCCGACTGTATTTATTGCAGTTACCTCTGTTTGCACCATAGCTGGTCGCTGGGAGCGCAATATGCGCACGGTTTGGAACACATCCAGCACGCCCTCATATTGCATACGCTCCAGCACAATGCTAAGAGTGATAAAGACGCCGGTGCGGCCAACGCCAGCGGAACAGTGCACTGTAATGGGCCCATCCTGGCCAAATTGTTCTTTGGTCTTGTGTACCTGCCCAATGAAATCAATGAAGCCATCACCCGACTTGGGCACACCCTGCTCGGGCCAGTCAATGAATTGGAACTGACGAACAGTGCGCGAGGATCCATCTCGAGCATCGGTCACCTGGGAAAATAACGTTAGATTATTGTCATTACACAAATTCCGCATAAATCCATACCTTAAATTCACGCAGCTTGTACTGTGGCATATTGTATTCGGCAATTGGATCGACAACATAATACTGATAGCGTACAGAGCGTTCATGGGGCCAATACTGAAAGCATTTCTCCTGCAAAACCACACAACATTAGAGGAGGCTTAAAAAGTTTATAGCTGTATATCTTACCCTGCCCATTTCTTTGAGCTTCGTCAGCATGACAACAATGGTGGAGTTGTGCTCCCAGAGCATGCGCCAAAAGTCCTCGGCGGTATCCTGCACGGGTCCCTGAGCCGCAATATAAGCGGATCGATAACGATAACCATCAATAAAGCTAGCGTTGACATAATCGCTGCCCTCAATGCCATGGATGGGCGTCAAGTACACACGACTCGACTCATAGGGCAGAATGTGCACCAGGCGATTCTTATGCTTGTTGCATGCCAGATTAGCGGTCACAAACTTGGAAGAGTCCATTTTGACATTGGATAGCTTCTTGAACTCTACTTCCATGCCCGAGATGCTCTCGCCGGGCTCGGTGGTCAGGAGCTTTTGCAGATGGGTGTGCAGATTGCGAGCGGCAACCTCGGTGAGTCCACAGATGATGGCTTCTATGATGGCATCGTGTATAAAGATGTACTGATCCTCTGTCTGCACCATGTAGTTGCGCTGAGCACGCAGACACGTGACATGGCCATAGATATCAATGATCTTCTCATGCTTCATGCGCTCCAGCATCGAGTCAATAACAATATAGCAGCCCGTGCGACCCACTCCAGCCGAACAGTGCACCACAACGGGTCCCGATTCGGGTGGCGTCAAGGCGCGACAACGTCGCAAGAACTGCAGGAAGGGAGCAGGATGATCGGGTACACCGTGATCGGGCCAGGCCGTAAACTGCAGCTGCTTAATCTCTCTGCGATCATTAAAGCCCTGACGTACCAGCTGGAACGTGCGTATGCTATAGGTGGCCAGCTCCTGCGTCTCAGTGATAGTCACAAAAATCTGTCCGTATGTCTCGGTGCCCCTTGTTGGCCAATACTGATCACACTTGATGCGCGTACGCTCCTCCAGCCGTGTCATCATGACAATCGTTGCCGTTTTCAGTTCCCAGCACATGCGCCAAAAGTCCGCAAAGGTCTCCTGCAGCGGACCCTGGGTGGCAACATAGGCATTATGTTTCCTATAACCATCACAGTAATTGGCATTGATATAATCCGAGCCGACAACGCCCTCCTGAGGCGGCAGTTGCACACGGGAGTGATCATAGGCGGTGACGTTGGCATAGCGATTCTTAGACTTGTTGTGCTCGCAATTGGAGTTATCCCATGTAAACTGCTGACCCGGCTCAATGCTCTCGTACTCCTGCGAGAACTTTTGATTGTCATTTGATTTCAAGCGCTCAATGTGATTGGCGAATTCCGAGATGGGGATGGGCGGATGTGAGATCATGCCGGGTGTTTGAAAGTTCAGTCTTCGCATATCCACAGGATCACTAGGCGTCGGACCGGCGCCCAGATCGGCGGCCATTAGAGGACGTGTTACGGCTGCCTGATCGGGTGTTTTGCAGGGTTGGCGACGTCGTCGCACCACGTACAGCACAATAAGGGTGGTGGAGACGACAAAGGCGGCAATCAGTGGCAACACGACCCATAGAATTTCGGGTTCATCCTTGTTGCGATTGACCGAAACCTCCGGCTCCGAGGGCCAGTTGGGATCAGGTCGATGCGGACGTTCGCCGGGCGGCGCCTCGCGCATGTCCAACGACAGAAACTCGGAAAAGGGACTCGAAGTATACAGATGCTTCTGTGGCGTATCTACCACGGCACGCACAAAGATACGATAGCGTTTCTCCCGCTCCAGCTTGCGGTTGGTAAAGTTGTGGTAATCATCGCCAGAGCCCAGGTGGAAGGTGAACGGTATGGAGCGCTGTGGAAACTTGGCGGCTATATACGGTGCATTGGGACGCTCGGGCTTATTGCGTCCGGGCAACAGGTCATCGGTAAGAAATTGATCCGGATTCTTGTGCAGATTGGATTTATCTTCGGGCACGACAACGAGATAGTAATGGGATATTGGACCATACTCCTCAGATGCTTGCGGTAATATGACTAGTATCTCCTCCCCATTAACCACGCCATAGAAATCTGGCTTCACCATTGGCTGTGGTGCGGCCATTTGTGTGGTCACAGTAATCTTTGTCGGTGGTCTGTAGGAATAGTCCGAAGGTATCGCACTCACATTCACATTGTAGGTGGTAAAAGGACTCAGCTCATTGATCGTGTGCGTCTTAACAAAGTGCTTTAGAATGATCTCACGCTTTGTTACCCCTTGCGTCTGCGAGAAACCCTGAGAATCCACAAACACCTTCATCGCATCGAAGCTGATCTTATAGTTGACGGGATTGAGCCGTATGGGCGGCGACCAGGAAAGCGTCATGGAGTGTGTGCTTACGTCATGGGCACGCAGATTCAGTGGCACATCCTCGGGCTTGATGCGCACCGTAACCTTCTCGCTTAGACGTCCCAATCCGTTCTTAAACCTTGCTGCTATTGCGACAGCATATTGAGCAAACTTCTCTAGGTTAACCAGATCCGCTGACTCCGTTAGACCCACCGTTTTCGTCTGCCAATCATCCAGATCCTCCACAGCGGTCATGGTATAAAAGATCTTATAGCCCAGCAGCTTGCCACGACTTGGCACAGGCTCCCACCAGATCTCGGCGGTCTGCTCCGAAGTGGCTACGGCTTGCACCGACATTGGAGCACGTCCCATATCACGTTCCGTTTCCACACTTATCTTTTCGCTAAATGGACCTGCGCCCTGTTTCGTGTAGGCGCGCACTCGAAAGATGTACTCTGTGTTCTCCTCCAGGTTGGTGAAGACTGCCTTACGGAGTGTCATGTTGCGTTCGGAGCCCAGGCCGTGATCGATCTTCTTGTGAAATTGCACATCGTAGCGCGTGATAATGCCATTGCGATTATCACGCGTCGGTGGATCCCAGGTGACACAAACGACATCGGGTGTCTGGAAGCGTACGGTTATGTTTGACGGCGGTCCGGCAGGCGTGCCTTCGGGCGTCTGGAATATCTTGACCGTCTCTTGGCCAATGCCAATGTGATTGCTGCCTGCTACACGGAACTCGTACTCCACACCACGTTCGAGATCGTTAAACCGTTTCTTGGTCATTTGTGGTCCCGAGAGCATTTCCTCCTTAAGCACCTGATCCTTGACACCCCAGCGCAGGCGATAGCCACGCAGCTCACCGTAAGTCTGTGCCGGTCGTTCCCACTCCAGCTCAATGGACACAATGGGATCCCGCTCCATGATCTTCAGACTTACCGTCGGACGGACGGGCACACCCCCAGGTGTTTTCACAATAACCGCCGCACTTCGATCTCCATCGCCTTTGCGCGTTAGGGCAGCCACTTGAATCGAGTACTTGGTATCCGGCTGCAGTCCGGTTACGCTGTATTCCAAGGTGTCCACAACATCAAACTTAAAGGGTTCGTTAAGAAAGCCCTTGCCCTGTGGTTGATATAAATATAATTATATTAGAAAGTAAAAAGTAAGAAGTTTATCCTTTAATCCTACCTCATCTCGCATTTCCTGGACGTGTATGTGATAGCCTCTGATGATGCCATTGCGATCCTTTTCCAGTGGCGGTTTCCAGCTCACGTGTATTGATGTTGAGTTCAGAGGCGTTGCCTTCACATCCTGCGGATCTCCAGGCACTAGACCGACGACGAAGAAACAGAAGATTAGCTTAGGGCCAACACAACGATATCGATTTGTTTCAAAATGGACTTTTCAAATACTTATAAGAGAGCTTAAGAATTAACTTAGACTAATTTGAGTTTTAATTGATTTGGGCTTGAGCCCTTAGAACTAATTTGCTTAGCTTAGAGACATAGACGGTTCTAAAAAGACAGTTAACACTAAGTTCTAAGGTTGCTTTAGACCCTAGGAGCAATATACAAAACCAGAACGAACTTAGCTCCAAGTCAACCAAGTCACCACATCACAGTTAGAAAATCAAAATATATATAAATATTTATAATTGCAAAAATTGAAAGAGAGTGCTGCTTAAGTGCTATATGTGTATAGAGTTACAATTAGGTAGATAGGTAGGTAGTAGGTATAATAAATAAATTAAATGCTTGCTCAGTAGTAGGTGCGTCAAAAAGTGAATAAGAAGTGCGGTTTGATACCTTGCTAAGTATGTATATAGGATAAATACTTATAGAGTAGCTCAAAAAATGTACACAAAAACTTGACAATCGAAACAAAAGTGTTTTTATTGGACCAGTTTAGTTAATGGTCTCCAATTGTTCAGTTCTTTTGACTGCGCAAAAACAAACATGTAAGCATTCAAAAAAGTATTTACTGTTCGTGTGCAAAATGGAAAACATATAGTGAAAATAAAATATATATATATATTTATATATGTATGTTATATCAATAAAAAATTTAGCTCTTGGAAAAAAATGTCAAGAGCCTTTATACAAAAAATCCTTGCTGACTTTGTGGGTTTCAAAAATGTTCTTTTTTTATTTGGTGAAATAGAAAAAAGATGTCAAAAAAACACAAAAAGAGATAATTGATTCTTTAGTGATAGGTCAACAATATTTTGGACCAATACAAAAGAATAGTATGGAATAAATATATAGATAGGTAATTATATAGGTTGCTATTTGGGCATTCTTAAACATTATAGTCAAACCATTTAAAAAATACTCACTCTTTTTCTCTAAATAGTTTTTAAAAATGTTTTATTTGTATTTGTATTTATATTTTTAACCACCATCCATTAAATGTTGCGTTCAAAAATCAAATTTCGCAATAATTTTGTATTCACATCAAAAAAGATTTCAAAATTTTTGTGTTACAGTTTTTCCATTTCGAGTTTGCATTCAAAAAAAGGTGCACGAAACAGAGCAAGTAGTGCAAGGTGCGAGTGGCCAAGCAAAGATATATTTGGTATTTTTGTTTGTTATAGTATATGAAAAAAGATATAAGATATAGCTCTTTAGTTTACAGTATACAGTTTCAAAAAGATTTCAGTGCATATTACGGGATGACATTTAAGACGAAATCATAGCTCAAAGATGGGAAATTAAACTAAGGTGGACCAAAACAAAATTATACATACTACATATATGATACAAAATATACATATTTGTTGGCACACCCGTTTTGATACTCTACAAAAGTGTTGCATTTGTAGCAGCTTATTAATTTTTGTACCATTTATCAAATATGCTGTGGTATTTTGTAATACTTCTATAACTTAAAACTAGCTTAGGACTTACAAAATAACTTATGTTTGTATTTGATAAGGTTTAAAAATGTTCTGTTAATTTGATTTTCCTTAAATACCTCACTTTAAGTCTTAAAGCTTTAAGAGTTGTTCAATTTATTCGAGTTTTCTTTTTTTTTTTTTTTTGGTCAGGAGTTCATTAAAATTTTGTTGAATACCAGCATAATACAATTTATTCAAATGCAACTCGAGGCTCAAGTGTTAAGTTATGCATCATTAGTGTTCTCCGATGCACTGCACAGTGGCACAAAACACTAAGTATGGGTACGCAGATGGGCAAAAAGGAATGTCAACTGTGTAGCACTTTGCTGCAGCTTTTTGTCTGTTTCTTGTCATTTCACATGCATTCACACCCACACACTCGCACACACAAAATCTGACAACACGCGCACACTAAAAGTATATAAAATAATTAAAATGCTAACGTTAGAAGGTGAATGTGTATATATTTTTTTCTTTTTGTGTGCTGCTGAATAGAAAGAACGAAGCTACGTGCAGCAGATTCTAAGCTAAGCTGAAATTTTTCGAGGTGTTTCTTTTTTGTAAACTTATCTGTATGCCCTGTAAACCAAGTAACCAGAGTATAAGATTGACTACCGATTAGATAGAGTTCGATACGAATTTGAATAGAAAACCGAAAATTGAATTGAACTCTAGCAGTTTTTCTATAAGATTTGAAGATACTGAAGCTTGGTCTAAAAGGAATAACTTACAAGGTAACCTTTAGTCGAATAAATTCGTTTGCACATTATTTTCTTCCTTTCTTTTTTGGTTTTTGGTTACTTGTAATACACTGCACGGAACGTGTGTGTCGACTGATGCACACACACAAAGCGAGTGGTAGAGTATGTGAAGAAAAAAAGAAGCAGGCAAGTGCCCAGCTTTAGGCCAGGTGCAATTTGCATTTCACATTTCGCATTGAAAGCGATGCTCAGCGAAGCTAACAAGCGCATCATCATAACGAAATAGACTACACGAGTGAAGGAGTATACGAAAATAAAAAATTAAAGAAATAAAAAATAAATATGTATATATTTTCATGGTATAAAACTTACTTATATATGATGACCCTTTAACTGTGAAATGCTACAGCCGCAGGGATATCAATGGAACTGACTTAGAAACACACACACACACACACACACACGCACATACACACGCTTTTGATTGTGCTAAATGGAGTACAATTAAAATATATAGAATAGACGATACAGACAAGAATAGAGCTGTGTGAAATAGCATACAGTGCGGACTAGACACATTCAAGTGCTTGAAGGTGCATTGTTCATAATAAATTCATATTTAGTATTTATCACTTGAAAAAGAAATGAAACAAAAAATAAATAAACAAATAGTTGCCATATTTATAAGTAGATTTCACCTGACATTCTCTTTGGGCAAAATGTGCAAGGTGCTTTTTTGTTGTAGTTTGCTTTTCAGGTGCTGTTTCAGGTGCTTCGTTTGTGCGCTTACTTAAATGCTTAAATAATCAAAGTGGCTTTTGTAGTGTGCTTAAGGCTTAACTTAGTTAGCGATTGCCTGACTAGAGACGTACAACTACATACAATAATAGTAGGTGCTTAACATTAAGTAAGTAAGTACATTTCATTAACTGTGCTTAGCTAAACAAATTAAATTAAGTGAGTGCCAACACTTTATCTGAATATTCTTTTTATTTATTTCGTGTCGAGCATCTTTTCTTCAAACACAAACAGAAAATTTAAATGGTACTTTATAAAGCATGAGAAGTGTTTGAACAAGCAAGTTTACAGCTAACAAGCAAGTTGTTGGTCTAAAAAAGTTAAATAATAAATATGTTGAGAGTGGATATTAAAAAAAAAAGAATGAAAGGCAAGCAGCGATTCTGTGATGCTTTAGATTAAATTGATTTCTGAATATGATTTATATAAATGAATATTTTTAATTGAAATGGCAAACTATTTTTTTGTGGCTATTAAAATAGTCGTTTGACGTTTCAAATGAATTTATTTTAATATACCACACTGATTTTTATTAATTATCTCGCATATCTTTATTAACTAGATATTTTTTCTAGCCATTGGCTCACTTTGAACCGCGTACTTCAAAAAAATAGAAAAACAGAAAGAGTTTGGTGCACAATATTGAATAAAACATAAACAGTGCATTGTTGCCTTTACAAATGCAACAGCATCAACTCAGAGGGGGGTTCAGGTCAGGCAAACAAAAAAATAAAAGAGAAGTAAAGAGGTCAAAAGTGTGGGAGAAGTGCGATAGTAATGGTAAACCAGATGCAAATGTGTTAACTGGGCAAACATGCAGGTGATGGCAAATAAAACTTAATCAAATGTGTCAACAGAATACAAATTAAATACAAAAATCAAATAATTTTTATGCGAAAATCAATTTAAGGATTTTCCCCATGTTGTTTTTGCTGTCCATGTCGCGCATTTGCATAGCGATAAAGATGAAAAAACAGAAATAACAACAATTTGAGGGTGGGCTTGGGTCGCCAAAGTGCAAAATGTATTTGTGGGGCCATAAAAAACAATGCAAATAGCATAAAAACCAAAAAACAAACTCGTGAGCGAAGGCCCAAAAAATATATATCACACCGAGCTGTTGCAAAAGTTATTAAATATGTATGCATACATGTCAATATATACGTATGTATGTGCATGGGTTAAACTATAAAAACGAGAAGAAAAAAACACAAATAAATGCAACGAAACGTTTTACATTATTTGCCTAAGGTACACAAGAACCAACAAAATATAAAAAATGATAAATAGGAGCTTATGTTGCGGTAGGAAAAGTCGAGGTTTGGGGCATGTTTTATTATGTATGATATTTGAAATCAACTATGTTTAGGCTTGTTAGTGGATAGGGTGGGTGGATGGGCGGTTTGTTTACATTTATAATTGCATAAATTTAATTATGTAAATAAATCAATTTAATATTTTATGCGGTTCTTTTGGTGGTCCACAAAAAATGAGAGCAAAAACAAACAACAACCAACTAACTAAATTCACAAAAATTATAAATTGATATTATTGCGTATTTGTTTAGATTATATGTAGATATATATATAGATAGGTGTGTGTAAGTAGTATTAAGTATATCTGGTGCGCTTACAAAAACACAGAGCACATTGGCCTTTTATTTTATTTATTATATATTTGGGTGCTATACAAATTACCACAAAAAATATGATGATGCAATTATATCAAAAAGTTATCATATGTGCGTATTTATAATATTTGGTTTTGTTCCAATTTGTAATTATTTGGTTTTGCATATATATTCAGACGGTTCAGAAAGTCAAGAAAATAACAAAAATTTATTCTTGCATATAGTTCACAATATAGGAGTTGTGCTAAAAGAGTCTGATTTTTTTTCATAGAGATACAAGTGCAAAAAAGTAGTCAAAAATTGCGCCAAAAAATATGCAATTTTATAGTACCAATAATAAAATTTTCAAAAATTTTTTTTCTTAATATTTTTTGATTGAAATGAACAAAAAATATAAGTCAAAATCTTAAAAAAATAATAAAAATATAAATTAAAATTCGGAGAAGATATGTTAAGGAGGACAGAAGATAATTTTGGGGTATGATACTTTTACACTACTTTAAATAATATTTTACATAAAATAAAAATGGGGTTTTGAAGATTTTTTTAAATAATTTTCGGAATACAAATTGCTTTAAATTTTTTTTCTTAAAATGTTTTGAGTTTCTTGAGCTTTAAGAGTAATCAAAAGCTTTCAATAAAAATTTTTAAGTTCTTTGAAAGAAAGCTCGTAAAAAAACATCAAACATAAATTCCAATTAAAATTATAAATATTTCTTTGAAAATATCAATATCTTGGGATATGAATAAAACTACAAAAGAAAAGGATTATTTAATGTATAAAATAAAGAGCTGCATTCTCAAAAATTGATATATGTTTGCAGCTATATAAAACATATACATATATGTATGAATGATATGTGTGTTTTTCTTGACAAACACACACATACACATTCAAACAAAATTTCGGTATAAAACAAAAACAAAAACGCTCCATCGCGTCGTTCCGGCAGCTCCTGTGTTGGATGCTCGTTATCAAAATTCAAAATTGTACAAAATATTTGTTTTCGATTAGTTATGAGGCATAAGTTAGGTAGATCAAATGTTTACGAAATCAAACTTAAAATTCACTTCAAAAATATAGTATATGTTTATGTATAAAATATGATTTAAAATAAAATATTTGGTATGAGAAACAATAAGCAAAAAAAAAACAAAGAGTATACGATTTGAGTTAAGACTTACGCATAGGTAAGAATTGTCATTGGCATACATACCATCCTCTTGAGTGCGTATTATGATCGGATGGGAGCGCGGACCATCGCCCACCGAGGTGCCGGCTAGCACCCAGATCTTGTACTCGGTCCAACGCTTCAGTTCGTCGAGCACTATTTGGGTCATGTTCAGGGTGAGTGTGGTCGCCTCGTCATCATCGCGACCCACCTCAACGAACAGCACTTTATAGTATATGATGCGCCCGTTGGAGCGATCCGCAGGCGGTGGCAGCCAGCTTAGAGAAATTGTTGTCGAGCTGTTTGCAATGGCCGTGATATTGCGTGGCGGTGCACCTGGTACTAATTACATAATATAGATGGGAACGGTACGTATTTTGTGTGGTTGTTTGATGTTGTGCATAGAATTGGTTGCGTTATAGCCAACATTAGGTTGAGAAATAAGATTTTTTTTTATTTCATAGCGTTCAGCGATTAGCGTTAAAACCAAAACAAAATGTTTCAAACCCAATAAAATTAAACATGTAACGAAAGAAAGCACAAAAAAATAATGTTGAATAAATGACATAATGGATAGGCATAAGTATATAAGTAGGCATATAACATAATTATTCATGAAATCATAAAGCAAAACTTAAATTCAAGACATAAATTTGATTATTATTATATATATCCAATGGTTTATGCAAATAATGTTGTCGCTTTCACATATTGATCAACAGTTGCGTTTTGATTTTTGTTTTTATCGAGAAGTTTTTCCTCTTCTCTCTTAAATTAAATTTGTGCATATTTTTTGGTAACGATTTTGAGCTGAAAATTTGCTACAACTACAAGAAATACGCTAAGAGTGAGCGAGAAAGTTATTATATATATAAAAATAATATTTAGTGCAAGACATGCGTTAGAAAACAAGTTATACAATAGGATTTTAAGGTGCAAATGTTTAACACTTATCTAAATTAAGTATACACATCGAAGACACACATGATATACGAATTATATTGAAACACTTAATTTGCATAAACCATGTGGCTGAAGGAATTTATCACAGACAGAAAAAAGAAAACACATTTAACTATAGCTGAAGCTAACTAGCAGCTAATCAAGAATCTATTATTAATGTACTTTCTATACATATATGTAATAATATGTATGGCATGTATTTATAATATTTGTATTTGTGGTATTATCGTCAAGTGCACAAAATTCATTTAAACTAAGCTCGCAACATTCATGCAAAATAATAATGTTATGCACTACACGTAATTGAAACGTAATAAGTAAAATTATATATCAATTAATGTTGGCAGAAACCAAAATTGCAAAACCATTTCAAATAACTCACGACAAGTTGCAAGAAGTAAGTCAATTTAGTCCATTGAATAATCCACATGCCAAACTCATATCTCATTTAGCTAAACGTTTGCTCAAACTCTTTGCCCCAATCCCAACCACAACTTCTCTCTATGTCAGTGTCTCTTGGTGAAGTTTTGTCGAACAGTGCAACAATTTATGTGGCAGCCGCAAAACAATCGTTAAGCCAGGAACCACTGGAACCACTTAAACTTTAATTATGCACAAAATTCAAACTACAAATATGCAAAACGTGCAAATATGAAAACCAAAAGTGATACAATACTTGAGTAGATATGTTAAAATATGTATAACTATATATGTATATATATATGTATTATGAACAGTTACTAATACTAATACAGCTGGTATTTGCATTCCACATTTGTCTTTGCGCGTTTCACAACTCAAAATCAATTACTAAATACTGAGACAGAGACATAGAGAAATGCAAGGGGGAGAGTTAGGGGATGCAGTTAAAGTAGAAGTTGAGAAATGTTGAGAAATTTTTGGGTTTGTGGCTTTTTGTGTGCATTGGTGCAGTTGCAGTTGCAGTTTAAACTTGCAGATACTTTCAACCATAATTTGCATAATAACAACACATGAAATAAAAGAGATAAAAAGTATATAAAGTGCAAGCACATTCCCTAAACATATCATTCACATACAAATTGTTATAATTAAAAACATTTAATTCTAGACAAATAATTCAAATTTGTTGCTGTTTCATTTGTGCTGTTGTTTTTGTTGTGCAAGTATGCTGACTAACTGTCATGTGGTGATGTTTACAGTGTTGACTAACGTGAAAGTTTGATTATGGGCTAATGTGTTTCATCAAAAGATCACATATTGAGTGAATCTTCTGAGATCTTATGATAAAATGCTTCTCCATTCTTACAAAGAATAGATAGTTTCATGGTTTTGTATAGATGTTCGTATATATAGTTTTGGATAGTATGCCTAACTAAACTGTTGTATGTATGTAAGGTTTAATCTTAAGCTAACTATATGTGGATTGTATATTATGTGTATATATAAACTGAACTAAGTATTTGGTATAATGAAGAACTTGCAAGAAACTATATTCAATCACATATCATACATTATAATATAGAAAGTATAATAATTTATTTGTTATATATATATATAAATATATTTTAAAGGTAGGAAAGTGCATATCCTTATATTCACACACACATATATATTCGTTCACTCATACACACTTTTTCATACATTTTTTTACCTGTCTCCTCGGAATTGCCATAACACACACAACAAAAGAAATCATACACACAGACTTTCGCACACAAAACATTATTTCAATAATCGACTACATTTATAGGCATTATGAACATAACATATATAAGTTTTTATATAGTTTTTATATATATATAAATGTATATATCAGTTAAGAAATTATTGTTTGTTGTATTTTTGTATATATTTTACTTAAAACTATAGAAAACTCGTACGATTGCTACGGCTTATCATTGCGTTTGGGAGCCTAAACTTAGTACAAAAGTTGTGCCAATCACTTACCATATTGCTTGGTGCGAACGGGTATGGGCGGTGTTGTGGCACCCTCGCCACGCTGCGAACGTGCTGCCAGCCAGATATAGTACAGGGTATCAGGATACAAACCATCAAGCGTATAGGACTCAGAGTTGGAGATGCGCCTGCAAGGTGAATGCAAGATTAAAGATATTGCGCATATATTTTTTTCGATGATAAGTGCAATGATGTGATTTTAATTGTAAGTGTTAATTGGTGCAAAGGGCTTTCAACTCACTTGTGATGATCCTGATTGGCGTATGTGTCATTCCAGTAGAGCTCATAATGTACAATATTCTCGCTGGAATGCGTCGGCTTGGACCACTGCAATGTGACTGCGGTCTCGCCGATATCAGTGGCCCGGAAATTGCTCGGTTGTGATGGCACACCTGCACACACAAACACACGCAAGCACGCAGGCACAAATATGTGTATGTATCCCGGTATCCACGTACGCACATATTTGGTTTACGGGTTTTGGTTGGTTTGGTAATAATGAAACGGAAATTACGGAAATTAAATAAAATACAAACAAATCAATGTGGCATTTATTTATATGCGTCCCCATTCAGATACTAACACACACTCACACACACAAACATCCATAGCATTATGCAAAATTCTTGCCAGTGGAAGCCATCTGCCTATGGAATTGATTGAAATGTTTGCCTCCCCCAAATATTTAAATGCATTGCGTATTGTTATCACCATAACGAAGAACTGTCCACAAATTTTTGACCACATTCCATTGGCCCCAAACAAAGCAATATTTTGCTGTCTATGTGTGTATTTGTGTTTGTAAACCATTTAAAATGGGGGGACATTTTGTTATTTTCTTGATAATAACAGCTTTCAGTTTGAAGAACGCTTTTCCATTTGAGGCTACACAAACTGTCAATTAACTTTTAACTCAAATTATATGTATTTTAGAGCTTTGTATATAATTATTTTTGATATCTTATTGTTGTTGTTCGCAATGAAAGTCAAATTAAATTCATGTAATCCCATTAAAAGTCCCATCACATATTAAAAACTAACTCATACTTGCGCTTCAAATCTAAATGAATGCAATTTGAATAGATTTACATTTGCAATTGCGAATGTGAATGCAAATCCTGACCATTGCAATAGAAAAGGACTTATGGCCAACGAGTGTGCGTGTATATGGGCCCGAATGAGAAGCTAAGCGCATTAGCCTGCAACATCTGCAGGGTCAATATACCAAAGCAACAACAAATTTAAAGTCACACCATAAACTGCTGGCCAACAAATCCATCCACTGATAGCCACTCGACTCTACTCGATTCAAGCCACAAAGCTGCATAACAGAGTATGGCAACTGGCAACTGAAGACAGCGTTGCCAGACTGTTAACACTAACTTAAGCGCGTTAAAAAAGTCTTCAAAATAATTAGTTTCGTATTGATTTTGCATGTAACTAATTACTAGTATATGCCAATGGCATCAAAATTTCAAATTCTAATTAAATAATTGGCGTTATCTATGCGGGTTCGATTAGGCCAACCAATTAAGCTAAGCACAAATTTGTGTGTGTGTATGTGTTCGTACTAGTTAATTGGATACGATTGTTCAATTAATTTTGTATATAAAGCTACAACACTTACCTTGCTGTGTCTTCACCTGAACCGGCGTGGACATGGGACCGGCTCCCATTGAGGTGTAAGCCTGCACGCGCACCGTATAGATGGCATGGGGTGTTAGCTCTGATACGGTTGTCAATTCGCTATTGTCAATCATTTGTGAGTTCCACGAAGCCTCCGGTTGATTCGAATTGGTCGTGTAGTACACCTTGTAGCCCTGTAGAATGAGTTAATATGAAGCATAGAGATTACTTAAATTGTCATCTTTGCGCACTTGCAACAAGAATGAAATATGGCTTGTGGTTTTTGGATTTGCGAACTTTATAATCTTGGCATTGTGGCTGGAGCACTGTTTGCAGACTGCTTGTATGCAACATTGGAGACCACAACAATTGCGGCCTAGCACTTAGACTCGATCAACGTGCACAGACACAAGGCCACAAGGAGCAAGGATCTGAGGGTATTGGCTGGTATAACTGGTAGCAAACTGGCTAACTGTGTGGCTTTGATTTCATTCGCACATTTGCATTTAAACGCTTTGCTCTGGGTCTTCGTTTCCTCGTCTCGCAGCATCTCACCATCTCTGTCGTGCCAAACACAACTAACGTCATTTGGCAATTTCCTTGCACCCCCCCTTTAGCCACCCTCTCCTTGTGTAACGTGACAAAGTGTCGACCCTTGGCTGGCTCTGCACAGACTGCAGTCGATGTCCCCAGTGTATGCGGGGGGTAGGGGGTTTTGTTGTTTAATATGCGTACTCGATGCCAGGTACTTACGGTCACTTGTCCATTGGGCGTCTCTGGTGGCTCCCAAGTAATAACCATTGTTGAGGAGCTCAACGGCCGCACTTGGACATTACGTGGTGCACTTTCCATTTCTAGAAAAAGCAGATAATGCGAAAGATTACTATCATTGTTAACACATAGCAAGGAAAGTCAGGAGCTTTTGGGGATAGTTTTTTATTTGTATGAGCTCAAAGTAGTCTGTAAATTATTGCGAATATGAAATAATTCTTATTTTCTCTTAAATAATGTATTAAATGATGCCTTTAAGCGACAAAATGCCACACAAAAGAAACAAACAAGCCAGCACAAATTGTTTCTTTTGTGTTGTCAGAATTCGTCATGCACAATATGTCATAAAATTCCTCGAAAAATGCGATAAAATTGAGTTTATTGATTCCTTTGAATATTAACTTATAATTTTCACATTTTTATTGCAAAAGAAAAGTTATTTTTCTGCTGAAAAATATATTTTAATTACAAAGAAGGGAAATATTTTTTAAGCGAATCGACAAAGCCATAGCTATAAAGCAACCCGACCTACCACACATATTCATATATATTTGTACTTAAATCTCGAGCTTTCTATAACCAATAACTTCTTTATATCCTGATTCAAAATTTCTTCTTCAAAATTGTTTATACAAATTATATTTAAATGCACGCTATAGCCCTTTATATCAAATGAACAAAAACCTTGAATACCAAACAAATTGATATTTATGAATAAATAAAATGGTTCGTGTTCGTTGGCTTTTCATCAACTTGTTGTTGCTGCTGTTGTTGGTAGTCTATTAGATAGTCGATAGTCAATTAAAATAATTGCATGTGGAGCAAAGTTATTTGGCTCTTTTGCAGTTTGCTGCAGCCCTACAATAATAAACTCACAATAGTTTTCGATCATTCACAATCAAATGCACTTTAAATATGACTCGGTAAAACCCTCTCTCCCCCAATCCTTTAGCAGCCTAGCCGCGTTGTCGGTCATGCATATGCAATTTTGTTAAATGAATTTTCGGCATTTGGGCAATAGTCAGGGTTTTAAATCAAATGCAGACATGACAGCATAGGGTTAGTCAGACGGACTAAAAACGGGGGGAAAGCAGGATTGAAAACGCTAGCGGTATTACAGGGGGGCTGCCACACACACAGACACAAACACACACACGCAAATGTTTTGCAATGCAAACAATCATCCATCACAATTGCTGGGAAAGAACTTTTGCTAAATGCATGTCCGTCCGGCAAAGCTCTATCTCTCACTCTCTTTTTGGCTTTGTCTCTCGTCATTGCTGCCATACGTCGTAGTCCAGTTGAGTTGAGTCGAGTCCGGCGCATTATAGTGCGAATTTTGCATTTATAATGTGAAACGCAATGCTGCAAGAAACACATACACATACACAGACAAACAATAACTGATTTTTGTTTTGCGGCAAAACAATACCAACAGCAGCCCCAAAAGCCCCTCATTCACTGCTTCTATGCGGTATATATATATACATATATATGTAGGCCTGGCATATGCTATATGACCCTTTAAATCCCAAACTCAACAAATATAATAAAGTAGTTTAGTAGTGCAAAAGATCAATGAATTTACAAAGAATGCAACATAAAACACTTAAACATTTTCAAGCACGAAGTCTCTTAAAATGCCAAGAATATAAAGTTATGCATTTAATTTTCCATGTTTCATTAATCAATCTTTCATAAATGAACTCAATACACAAATTTTCTGTTTGTTGCTTTCCAACAACTTTCTATACTCATATGGTTTCCTTAACATTTTTGTGCTTGCCAATTTATTTGACCCTTTTTTGATAATTGAGCCTTGGTAATTGGGCAAATGCATTGCAATATGGAGATGACTAGTAATAGGGCATTTGAAAGTCGTAGAAGCGTATGCCTGCATACAAAACCACATTCGTTCATGTTTCAAATACATGTGCGAGGCGTGAAATTGTTGGACAACTGCAACATGGGCCAAAAAGGGGGAGGGGTGGGAGCAGGAAGCTGGGGTAGAGAGCGGCAACTGGCCGGATGAAACTCTGCTAATTAGTGGGAAACAGCATTGGATCGCCTCAATTGCTGACAAGCGTCGGTTGCAAGTCGGTTGTAGTTGCAACTGCTGCTGTTGCTGTTGCTGCTGCTGCTGCTGCTGCTGCTGCTGCTTTATGCGGGACACTGTGGGGGTGGTTAGGTAGGGGAGGGGTGGTTTCATCATTTTCCTTTTCTTGTGCTCCTCAATTGGTTAATGGCCAATCAATAAATTCCAATTCTCACAATTTTACTGCAATATCTACATGTGCCACTGCAGCGTTTTACCCACAATTTATATCTCATGCATCTCATCTGTTACACACAAGTGTGTAATGTGTGTGCGTGTGTGTGTGCGAGTGTGTATGTGTGTGTGTGGCACGGATATAGTCCTGGTTGGCATTGCCATTTGCCGGGGTCTAGGCTAAGATTTGCATGCAGCACATGGGGCACTCAAAAATTGCAATAGCTTGCCTGGGCAGACACATCCTAACCGACTGCTCCCCTGCCAGTTATCCTGCCTAGCTTCGTTGCCTTGTTATCCTGACTGCCTGCCTGCTCCTTGTCTCTGTGTATGTGGCAGCGTCACGTAAGCTGCATTTAAGAGCATATACATTACATACGGATACGCTCCATTAATATGTATCCCTTGCAATGCCATCCTCACGCCTACATTGCCTACATTTGCCTGCACATAGCACTAAATTCTTAGCAGCATCCTCCCACACACATGGTTGAGAAGAAAGACATCGTTGCCATGTGCCCTATGACCTATTACATGACGAAAGGAGCTGTTAAAGAGTTGCCAACACACACACACGCGCACACGAACACTTGCCTCTGTGTGTGTGTGTGTGGGGCATGCATTAAAGTTAAATGTATTAGACCCTATTAGATGTATATATTATGGGCAAATTGCAATACACGTTAGCAAAGACTCTTTAGAAATCCTTGCGGACACGCTGTGCATATCCTTATAATTGTTGTTGCAACTCGTAAAACTCAACGAAAGCATGTCCGTCTGGGCTTTTGTGTGCAAATTGCCCAAGTCTCAGATGTGATCAAGTCTCGACCTGGCTAGACTGACTTAAGCTAAATTAACGAGCAGCATAACTAAACCATTCGAATCTATAACAAAATCATAACAGATGAAAATATGTCTTAACAGAGAGAGGAAAAAGTCTACATTGATATGTTTAAAGATTAAACAGTATGATTGATTTGAAACCTGAATTTTTTTTAATGAAATTAAATAAATTTTAAGCAAGAGCTCTAAGACCTTTTCACTATAAGATAAGTTATTAAAAGCACCAACAAGTTAGCAGAAATTAAGATATTTTCATCATACAAAACTCTGATACTATGAACAGCTACAACTACAACCATCAGGTGCTAAAGATAGAGTTGTCAACTGTTTCAGGTGCCACCTTAAGCTGTCCAGTATTTACAGCTCTCGGTTGTTGGACTTCAGCTTACTGGCCATAAATAGCAATTTGTCAGCTCAGCTGCTACCTGAATTGGCCAAACTCAAAAACGAAAACCAGCTGACACGTGTCATTATCCAATGCGTTACAGGACCTGCTGTTCCAGAATACTTGATTTTACTAGTTTTATGTGTGTGTGTGTGTGTGTAAACGTTTGCCATCGAAATAATATTTCGAAACGATATTGGGCAAGCGATAAGCATAATTGCAGCAATAAAAGTTTTCAACTTTTATACGACAAGCAACATACAGAAAAAAAGAATTCCCAAAAAAAAACCCAGACAAGCATGAGTTTGTGTGAAACGTTTGCTTACGCGCAATTGCCATGGCTAAAATGGCGTTGCATATACACAGAGGCGCCACGCATCAGACCAACTTCTGCACACACACAGACACACATACAAACACACAGATATATATGCAAGGCACTTGTAAGCTTACAACGACATTGATGCGCATTCATATGAACGCATAACAATGCAAAGTTTATGCGTTGCCAGCCACGTTCAAAGAGGGAAGGGAAGTTAGGAGGAGATTGGTATAGACGTGAGGCACCTGCTGCTTTAAACGCACACATATGTACACACATGTGTGTGTTTTTTGTGGCAGCTGCGTATGCAACATGGCTTTCTTTTTTTTCCTTAAACATTGCATTTACCTTTGATTCTAAGAGGAGAAGGGTTTCTTTTTTGGCTAATGTTATGTGAATGCTGCTCAAGAATTGTTATTGAAATTGTTTGGGCCATAACATTATGTTGGCCCGCCCAGCAAGAAGGGCTAAAGGCATACTTACTTGTGCCACCAAATGAGAAATCGCCTAAGATGCACGAATGTAAGCATGAGAAAAAGAGATAAAGGGGGAAAGAAAAGACATAACAAGAAACGGGTGAGTACCGCAGTCAACATAAACGAAAGCAAGACAAAAAAACAAAAACAAAAATACAAAAATCAAATCTCATAAAAATTCTTGAAAAAATCCTTTTTTTTTGTTTTTTTTTTGCAATGCATGTGGAATATATAGAGAGAAAGAAAAGAATGTGATGCAGTTAGTGGGTTTATCTTTGAATGTTTGGGTTTTCAATGGACTTTCACTTACTTGTCTCACCAGTGGTGCAAGTCGCCGGAGCCGAAGGGGGACCACGTCCAATATTATTCACAGCTATCACATAGAACTCGTATTCCGTATAGGGACTAAGGGCGCGCACCACATAGTACATGGTGATGATGCCGCTGATCTCGCTGAAGGCCTGATTCGCATTCTTCGGCTTGTACTGGATGACATAGTATTGCAGATCTTCGGGTCCCTTGTACGACCATTCTAAACGCACCGAAGTGGCCGTTACCTCAGAGATTTGTACATCTGTCGGCGCCGTGGGTAAAGCTGTAGATTACACCAATTAGTTGCAGTAAAGACGTAAAGTTGTTTTTTGTACTTACATTGCACTTTGACCATTGAGACGGCTTCAATTTGACCCAGCGAGGAAGCAGCGATGCATGTAAAATTCGCGCTCTCCTGTATATTTGTCAGTTCCAGAACATTTCGACCTATGGGTATATCATTCTCCGGCGTTAAATCTTGTGCGCCTACAAGGGTAATATATAAGTAAAGAAATTTTATATATTAAAATATATTGTATTTACCCTTTATCCACTTGACATGCGGCATGGGCGAGCCAACGGCTATGCAGGACAGATTGAGATTTGAGCCCAGCATTACTTCACTAATGGACTCTGGTGGTCGCGAGAATGTGGGTGGCACACGACGTACTTTCACATAAAGATTTGTGGCCTTCGAATGCTCTGTGCCTATTGAGTTCTCCGCAACGCATTCATATTTGCCTTGATCCTCCTCTTTGCTGTTGTTGATTTGCAGGACACCTGGAAAAGAGTTCAAAAACAGGTAAATTAGTAAGAGAAGAAGAATGCAGTTCAGAAATATGTTTAACCCTTTTGTGGAGGCTTAAGCTAAGCTTAAGAGCTACCTAGGTATACTTATTCTTTAACATCTACCTGATACTGATAACCTATATAATACCGATTTTTCAAGGAACACATCTCAGTTACTTATTGGCTGCCAAACAGAAAGTATTAAAATGTTTCATTTACTCCTTTTACCATTCCTGATCGTTTTGGTGAACGTTGAGGGCAGCTCATACTTGACAGTGGAACAACCACTTGCTGAACAATTCGAGATTCTCGATCTGTTGGATTTGGGTGACAGACCCAGACGCATGGCACAGCCGGAGCTGCACAATTCAGCCTCCAAGTTTCTGCTGGAGGTCTACAATGAGATCAATGAGGAGCAGGAGCCATTGGAGGTGCTGCATCAGCGGCACAAGCGTGCCATAGAAGATGATATACTGGTCACCAGGGAGGATCGTCAGGAGATAGCCAGCTGCAATAGCATTCTAACCTTCTCCAGTCGCAAGAGGCATGTTGGTGATGAATTGGATTTGCATATAACATTTAATACAAATGATGTGTCCATGGATTTGATGCTTATGCAGGCCATGTTGCGCATTTATAAACAGCCCATGTTGCAGGAACACAGACGGAATCTGACTGTATCCGTTTACAAGACGATTCACAGTCACAATCAGGCTGGAACGGCATATCACATACTGCAGTCGGTGAACACAACTCTACACTACAAGGGTTGGCTGGAGTTTAATCTGACGCAAACGTTGCGTTCCTGGCTGCTCACCAGAAACAACAACCAGCAGCAACGTCATGAGCTGCGCATAGCCTTGGAAGATGCTGAGCTAAGTGCCTTGGGTGCTGGCCTGGTGGCGCCACAGGAGCTGCGCACAAATCTGGAACCCTACATTGTCGGCTACTTCAATGGACCCGAGCTGCTGGTCAAGGTACAAAAGCTGCGCTTCAAGCGTGACCTGCAAAAGCGCAAGGCAGCTCTGCCCGTTGATAGGTATCAACGAATGCCGCCACCCGAATTATACAAGCCGCCGCAGTCGTGTGAACGTCTCAATTTCACCGTGGACTTTAAGGAGCTGCAAATGCACAATTGGGTCATTGCGCCCAAGAAGTTTGAGGCATACTTTTGCGGCGGTGGCTGCAATTTCCCATTGGGCACCAAAATGAATGCCACAAATCATGCGATTGTTCAGACGCTGATGCATCTGAAGCAGCCGCATCTGCCCAAGCCTTGCTGTGTGCCCACTGTGCTGGGCGCCATTACCATACTGCGTTACCTTAACGAGGACATTATTGATTTAACCAAATACCAAAAGGCCGTGGCCAAAGAATGCGGATGTCATTAGAAATGCGATGACAAGTGCAGCATTAAAAAATATGTCAATATTGAGCACGGGTTCCTTACATAATGAATCAAATAGATCCATAAGACCAAGTCAATGATGGTAAAAGGTTTTGCTTTCTAACATGCTTTTTCACTTCCCTTTATTTGTAAGCAAATTTATATTTAAACACACAACACCAACAAAAAGAAGCTTTAATGATTTATATGAACCTTTTATGAACTTGGAGCGCACACGCATATGTAAGTAGTCTTAAGATCTTAGATTTACCAATAAATTTAAAAGTCAAAGTACGGCCTGAGCGTCATTTTTATACACTTTGTTGCTGGGCTTTAATGGTCGCAACCCGCATAATACTCATTGGCCCATAAAATGGCGAGAGAATTTACCTTCTTTTTATGTGAGTGTGTGTGGAGAACGGTAGTCAACTGGACTGGTGGGATGCACAACATATGAAAATTAACACAATTTTTATACGATTTTAAAGGCCATATAAAAGTTATGACAGTGTTACTGTTGCTGCCAATCTTTTGGGTCTCGCCTCTATTAAATATTGAGCACCATTTTTGTATATTTTTTTTCGGCATATTAAGCTAATGTGAATGACACATATAAAGGCATCGTAAACTGTGTCGCATTATATTTATATGAGCAATAAACAATGAAATACGTACTCCACAACAAGCTAATTCTGTTGGCCATAAACAAACATAGACACTTGGAAATACATATAAATATAATCAACAGTTGATTGTTAGCGGAAAGTTTCTGATGGATTGTTTATTTATTATATGCATGTCACATTTTAACATTTTCTAATCGAAAAACTCAATAGTGCATGCAATATTAATTTACGTTAATCATCTTAAGTTGCGTTTCAATTTACACAAAGTTGGGCAGCAATTAATCAGTTCGGTCTTTCATTTTTCAATATTTAATGTTTGCTGTGAGTATTTGTGAGTCAATTTGAGAGATATTTATGGCGAATACTCGCATGAAATATGCATAAATATACACACATACATATAAATGGAAACAATTCATTTGCACATTGCCACATAAAAATACGTTAAAAGAAAAAATATTTCCAGATTTTAATCGTTTTATTATTTATAGAGCACATTTTCAAGCGATAAAAAAAAATGTCCCAACGTTTATGTAGCCAGATTTGGTTGCAGTGGTTTTTTATCATAAATATTTTGACTGTTTTAAAGTGTGAAAAAATGTTCCATGTTTACAAATCTTATTATATGACAAATATGAATTTGGCTCGAGTAAATACACTCTTTAAAAGAAAAAGAAAAGATATTTTTGTGTTTAATGAAAAAAACAATTCAAAAGTATTTGACTTTAAAGTTTAATTTTATTTCTTTTATTTAAAAAGTAAAAATGTTTTGGTAAATGGCTGCAACTAATGTAAATGTTGTATTCATGGCTATAGATACTTGGTTAGACAAAATTGTTTTTGTTGTTGTTGCCCGATTTAATGTTAGGCAATTAATGAAAATGTGCTACGCTTTGCTTCGTTGCCTTTCAACAGGCAAATAGGCCAACAAATAAATAAGCAAATGGCTGCAACAAAATAATAAAGAAAAGAAAAAAAATCAACGAACGCGAAAAAAGAACTGCAATAATAATACGAGGGACACCAACTACAGTTGAGTGAATCATTTTAATGACTCGTGTTTTTAGTTACCCCCCAACACCCAGGCGCATCTCTTCACCGCTTCGAACAGGAAGTGTGTATATAAATTGTAGAAATGTCGAGCCGTGCTAAATGTTGCAAAAATTGTTCTGCTACAATGTATCTGCTAGGTTTTTTTTATGTGTTGGGGAAAGGGCAACGGAAATGGAAAAGTGAAATAAATATATAGGCGAACAACTAAAAATGATGATGTATGCTGCTAGATGATGATTGTGGCATTGCTGTTTTTGTACCACTGTTGCATACAACCGTTTTGGGTAACGTCGTTTTATTTTTATTTTCGTGCTTTGTATTTTTATTTAGAGTACATGTTGTTGTATTGTTGTGCGGCTGTTTCACCTACATACCATATACATGCATCAAAGTTGATTGTTGTGAAATTTATTGCATACTTTTTTGGGCTTGTAGTATAGCTGCACATTTATTACGCTTGTTGCGCTTTCCGGTCGACGCGGCGCCAGCAACATGACTATTGTTGTTGCTGTTGCTGTTGTTCTTCTTGTTGTTGTTTTTGTTTAGGAATCGTTGAACCATTCAAACAACCATTAAAATGCGACTGCATTTTAAGTATTGATATTTTGCAAGGGTTTTGTGTGTGCTATTTTCGTTGTATTCGTTGCACTTTAAATATGAATACACACCCGCACCAACACATACATATAATGGCATTTGGTTGCAACCAGACACGGTAGAAATCTTTCGCAGGAAAAAAAACCGTGGAGTTGATTAAAATTTATGGCAAGCAGCAACTTTTATTAAAATTGCTCGCAAGCTGGCAAAACATTAACATAAGCCACACACACAATGTTGGCGTAACAGATGAAGAAGCGAGTAAAAGAGAGAGGAAGGGGAAAAGGGTGTATTTTAAAAGGCATCCAAGCACTTTTGCCAGTGCAATAAAAATTAAGCTATGAAACATACAACATCTGAGCATCGTCCCATCTGGTGACCTTTTAGCCTTTACGTACGTACCTCTTCCTGTCTGTCCCCAGGGTGTGTGTGTGTTTGTATATGTGTGTGTAACTCTTATGAAAATTAAAAATTCTTTCAAGCATCATAAAAATAAAGAAATGGCAAAACTTAGTGTATGCACAGAAAATTGGCCTGGATGGAAATGTAAATTGGGTGCAGGACGAAGTGTTTTACAAAACGAAAAGAGTTGTAAAAACTCTGGTAACATTTAAGAGTATACAAACCGTTAGGTAGGGTTCCTAATCCACTTGCGGCGCCTTAACCAAAATTTAGGCATATTTGTGTAACAGCTTAACAAGTTTAAACTTGAATATTTGAACAGAATTTCGAATGCACTTCGAGCCTTGGCAGTAGAGCCAAAAACAGTTGCTTAGTGCATATTTTGAAGCTGCTGCGGCTTTTAATCGAATCAGAGCCAACGAAAATTGTATGCAAACCGGAAACGAAACCATTCAAACCATGCCCAATAGTTTGGCATCTTTGTATGGCTTTGTATAGGTTTTAATGGGCCCCAACGACTATTTAGCCAAAGTCAATCGCAGTCAGGCACAAAAGGGGGCGCGTTGTCGTCTTTTGTGTGCCAGTGTTGCCATTAACAACAGGCGCGAGACAATGGCGGTGCCCCAATACAGAAAACCAGACACGGACCCCTACGCCTTGCTCTATACGTTCATACGTACGTATGTACGTTTGTATGTATGTGTACATGGCACACATGTGGCACGCCACAACTGCACTTCCGCTTGCGCAGTCATTTTCATATTTTGTAACTTCCGTTGCCCCACACTAACACACAACTACACCAAACCGAGCGGTTGGGAGCAGGCAGGGGTAAAAGTTATCGCTTGGCTAAATCCCACAGCCGCTAAGGCGTGTGCTCACAGCTTGGCAGCACAGTGTGGCCAAATGGGATTATTAATTAAATTATGCTTTAATTTAAGTAGTCGTCATCTTGAGCAAACAATTTTTGACATTAATGTGCGCACAAGAGGCCAGGGGATTGTTGTAAATGTAATGTTCAAGTACAAAACTTTTCAATTTTATCACGAGAGAAAAATGTTGCAAAAACTTAACTGACCTACGTATTGGGGATAGAGTGAGGGTAAACGTCTCACCCCCACAAGTGTCCGCCCCTCTGTCAGTTATGCACAAATTTTTGGCCAATTACTGTCTCATTTTCAACAAAAGTGACTGTCAACTCTTTTGGGGGCGCAACCGATGTGAGCGGGGGGCTGGGCGGGGGTCGTTGGGTTTTTGGTAGCTCATAATTTAAGCATTAAACTTTCTCAAATGCTTTCAAGTTGACTTGGTCTTAACTACAGTTTTACAGCTCAAGTAAATAATTGCAAGTGCTGCCCCCACTCACCCCCAACCCAAAAGGGGAGGCGCCTGCTCGCGACACAAGTGGCAGCCAAGTGTGCAGAAGAGAGGGGGCCGCACACGATTGTAATGATGGGCACAGCAATTAAAGTTATAGTCGGTCGCATGGTGCAGGTTTGGGTTTGAGTCCGGGCGGGATGTGGCATTGTTTTTAAAGAGCAGCTGCAGCTGGGGCCAAAAAAGCGTTCTTGCCACGTATAGTTTAAGTTTTAACAGCAAGTTTAACAAGTGCACATAAAAGTGCCAAAAACAACATGCACTTAAACGAACGTGTGTGTGAGTGTGTGTGTGTGTGTGCACAACAAACGGACAGCATGGAGACTGCGACAAGGTGTATTCGTTTACGACAATGGGCAAACATAAAGATTAAACAGCACTTTGGGTGCATTACGACATGGGTATTATGTATTTAAAACAAAGATTGTGCTACTTAAGATTTAAGGCTGGACCTCAACAGAAGTTTTATGTATTTTAACATAGTTAAAGAAAACAAGCATAAAGTTTTCACTTAAGAGTAGCACTTTCGTTAACAAACTAAATAAGTTCAAAGCTTCGTTTAATTTTAAACTTGAACAAAAAGGTTTCCTATTGTCAAGGATTTTTGCGTACTTAGGCAGCCCTACAAAATCTTCATTGAGTGCTTGTGTTCAATTAGATTATTTTTAATAGCACACATACTATGTATATATTTAATACCTCAAATTATATTCAATCTTAACAATCAAACTCACTTACGATTGTAGGGTTGTGCCGTGCCGGGCAACCCTTTCAGCTAAAGCTGCCTCTTAAGTTGATTTTCCACTCAATTCCCAGGTTTGTCATACAAATCATTAACTGCTTGCTTGCTTGTTGCTGGCTGCTTGCCATTTGTGCCACTTGTCGCATTGAATACTTTGCGACGGTCCTATGACAACCCTTTGTTGTTATTGGCTTCATGGGGTGACAGTTGTGCGCGTTCGGCGTAAGCTCATTGCCCATTCCACGTGCTGGCCATTAAGACAATTGGCCAAGCAAAACCAATTTCTGATAAGCCTCTTTTGCTTAAAAGCCAAATTATGGTATTTGAAAAATATTCGCTATACCTTTTTTTCTTTCAGTTTCTTTTTTTGCAATAAGCAGCCCAGGACTGCAAAGAGCATGAACATCAGCCCCAACTCTACAGCTCAGTTATAAAGTAATTTCCCCAGACGCATTGAACCCTTCTAAAAATGCGAATAACAAGGAAGAAGAAGAAGCAGTCGAAGCCCACTAAACATGGTCAGCAGCAGCGGCAAATGCAGGTTTCCGTCCTGCTCCTGCTTCATTTTTATTATTATTTTGTATTTTTTTTTTTATATTGAACAAAAGCCCTGAGGGACTATTTGGCGGGCCGAGCGCATAAAAAAATAAAGGTATTATGCTCAATATTATTGTCGGGCGGATGGACGGACGCTCGGTCTGGCTGTCTGTGGCGCCTATGCCATACAGCGTGGACAAAATTAACTATCAACGGCAATGCGGCAATGCCCCAAAGTAATTTGAAATAAAATATTTATAAACGTATTTGTGCATTGAAGTGCGACCGTTGTCATTTGCCAAAGAGTTAGAATATTAAAAAATAAAATGTCAAATGCAGATATACATATATATGTATATTAACATATAAAAACAAAGTTCGACTTGATTAAAAAGTATTTTGCAGTACTAAATGTAAATGACTCTCCATTGTTAAATAAAGTTTTATGTTAACCTTCGAATTACGACCCTTTTGCGTTCTTTGTTTTCTTAAGGAATATTCTTTTTCAATTACATCAAAAAAAAAGTTCCATGATTATGTAAATAATTTAACATATTATTAAACCTATTAATCATTACAAGTCACTTTTTTCCGGATGCATTAGCTAACCAAAGGGAAATGCTTCACAAGGGCTTCATAATCATAATCATATTAACAAGTCTTAAAGCAAATGGGGCGTGACCGAAGGCGCAAAATGATTGCAACTAGTATGACAAAGAGGACAGCGAACATGGGACAGGAAATGGCAAAAAAGGGATGCCCGAAGGCGTTTTATTAAAATAATAAAGTTCTAATTTAATTATGAAGCAAAAGCACAAAGACACTGCACGAGCTGGCGCTATGGGGAGGGGGTGATGAAGAGGGTGAGAGAGAGCTATATGAAATGTGGAGTTACTTTTCATTTTGATAACTCACGTACCCCTCCCGAGGGCCTTAATTAGCAGGCGGCGTCGGCGGCGGCCGTATAACCGAAAAATCAACGCGCTCCGCCCCAAGCTTCGTTTTGTGGGTTTCTTCGGTTAGGGCGTGGGCGGTTGAAGAATGGTTTGCAAAATAAAGGACCATAAAGTGCTAATTGAATAAAACGGCACATGACTTGCATAACTTATTATCACAAAAACATACATACATATATATGTATATATATGTATCTTGGCCATCATTGCTATGCAGCCCAGAACAAAACCGAATAAAAATAGAATTTGAACTGAACTGAAGTCGAACCGAAACCCGTCCGCGCCTCAAGCGCACAAATTTATTTCATTTTCATAAATTTAAAAACGTTCTTTAAGACAAGGCAAGACAAAAAAATAGAAGCTGGTTTTTGTAACACGCTTGAAAGGCAGCAGAAGGTGCCGCTTAGAGACGTTTAGGGTGCCCAAAAGGATATTTAGCTGGCGGAAATATTTTTACGTTTCGTTTAACGTGCCAAAGATGGCGACCAGACCTGGCCTGTCTTCTACCTACCTACCTCCTTCCGCCTCCAACTCGAAAACACTGTGTGGATGGAAAAGTTGTGTGCGGCCCACGTAAAACTAATTTAACCCGCAACGTCCATGGCCACTTTTGTTCGTGTTACGCTAAATTAGTCGACCTGTGCCTGCCGCCTTTTGCCTTCTGCTTGCCTTCCAGGCTGGCAAAAAAACAACAGCAACGAAAAATTTGCCTCAACTTGAATAGGAGTAGGCGAGAAACAACAACGAGCAACAACAACAACAGCAGCGAGTAGAGAGCATAACACTATGCTAGAGACCGTAAAAAATGATTTTACCTTGGGGAAATTTTTGCAACAGTTTTTAATTTGTAATGCGCTACGGCCACTAAAACAAAGTGGTTAGTTCTTAGTGGGTAATTGCAACTGGCCATGAGAGTTGGATACGTGTGTCTGTGTGTGTGCTTTGTGTGTGTAGTGTAATACAAAGTAGTCCAGAGTTGCAACGACTTAAAGGATTTTCGGGAAAAAAGTCCTTCGGTTAGAAAAGTTAGCTGTAAAAGCTGATTTATCTCTTTTTTTATAAAAGAGTAAAATGAAGATTTTTAATTTTTAGAATTAGCTTGTTTTTAATGTTAAATTTCGATTTAAAACAAATCATATTTTAATTTTATTTAATCTTATGATGAAAAATTTAAAAATAATTTGACAGATTTGCATCCAACTATGATTTCTAAAGTCTCTGCATTTCTATAACCTCAACTCATTAACGGCAACCAACAGATGTTTCGTTTAGCTTAATTAGCTGGTAAAACAGTGCAGTGTAGAGCATTGAAGGACCACCCGCTGGCCGAACCTTTATGTTGTTTGACTCAATTGTTTAGTGGGTTGTCATTAAGCGAGCGTCCATTTCATTAGCATTGTGGCCAGGTTTGTGACTTTAGTGGGCAAATGGGAGGATGGCGATTTTTACTATGCCCAACACGTTTTGAATTGTTAAAGCGGCTGCCGCCGCAGGCCGGACCTTTTTCCGGCAATGGCTTCCGGCTGTGGCGCCGCCGGTGGCGCTGCTGTAACTGGTCATGTCAGGACAGCATTCATTCATTCAATTCAATTCAATTCGGGCCATGGTCTATGTTGTTGATCGGACTGCCGCCTGTCGGTAGCACTTGCAATTCAAACGTGATGGGTTTTTGTTCTTCCCACTCGTCAGCCAACAGCTCTTTCACCACCTCCTCCTTCCCGCCACTTTATAAAGCTTGTCGAGAACGCAACGCAAATATAATCATTGTTATCGCGGCTGTCGCTCGTTCGCGTCTCGTCTCGTCGTGTCGCGTGGCCATTGATGTCATTTTAAAAGGACTCTTTTAATGCATATTAATGTCAATATTAATGTCAATATTTGCGCTTCTAATGACCGTCCACACTGCTGTTGACGGCTTTGTTAGTTTCATCAACGACAACGCCGTTTGATGTGCCATGTCAACCAGCAACAACTAACAACAGTGTCCTTATTGCTGGGCATATGCCATAATTAGAAATACCTTTGGACAAGTGCCGAAAAGTCGGCATAAAGTAGCGCTTGATTAAAGGACCCCGGCAACATTCTGTTGACATTTGTAAAGTTTTCTACCTAATAAGATCTCAACTAGCTGGCTCATAAAACAGCCGACGCAGCGCCATCCTTTAAAAGGACCAACTTTGCCATTTGTCAGGCAGCAAAGTGGGCAAAGGAACAGGTAACGGAGCACCGTTAAGGCTAGGCGGCAGCTGGCAAAAGTCAAACGTTAACTAAGCGCCGAAAAAAAAGGAAACTTGTAACACAAAATGCGGCGAAGCATAAGTAAACTCCTAAGAAATTCAAATGAGCGTAAGAGCGCAAAATACTCTAAAATAAAATGGAGTTGGAGAACGGAAGAAAAAGAAGCGCCAAGAATATGCCAAAAACGAAAAAAGGTAGCGACATAGACTAGAATTTTAATAAATGAAGTCGTTTCTCTTTTAGCTGCCTTAGCAACTGGGTGTCTTCATTCAACTTAAGTGATAAGGAGATGCACATGTCCTCAATGCCAGCAAGGAGTAGGGCCGAATAAGGGAGATCAAAATGAATTTATTTGAATTTTTCATTGTCATTGTCTAATATTAAATAGGATCGGTATTTGTCGCAGTGACTAGCTTAGCAAGGATTCAAACTTCTACAATATAATTTTACACTTACCATTGTTTATAACATATCGTGGATTCGTCATGTCCACCTTTGTCTGGTTGATGATCCAATAGATGTTGGGCGTGGGATTGCCGATGGCTTTGCACTGCATTTGAACCGTGTGACCCACCTCAATGACGCGTGTGCCCGGACCCTGTGTTATAACCGGAAAGCCCGCTGGTGTTTTATCGCCTGCAATGCAATAAAAAAATAAACAAAGAATAGAATGATTATAAGTTGTGCAAATGTTTGAAAATAAAGCAAACGCAACCAACAAAAGCAAATTGTTTTTTAAAAATTATGTTTCATAGTACAAAAATCAAGAGGGGTCTAGTCAAGATATCACGACTAGCACATACCCTAAGCCCATCCCAAAAATTAGGTATAAAGAATCGAATTAAGTGTGGAACAGAACTTTCGAATAACAAACCTTTAAGCTCTGCATAATCGCGATTAGTACTCGATTTTCATGCCAAAAACAAATAAAAATTCAATGGCACAAAACCATAATACCCTTTCAACCCATTTTATGAGTTAAGGGTATAATAACAATAACAAACTATATACATACATATGCAAGAATGTATGTGCGAATCGCATGTGAAGAGTTTTTTAAAAACCAGGGATGGAGGTTTCGAAAACAATATGCCACGCACACCCACACCCATACATATAAAGTATTGTTTTACATGAAGCTTTTATAAACGGAAGTTGCCGTTTTCTCTACTTTTTGTTGTTGTAAAAAGCTTGCTCCGTTGCCTTTTGTTGCCGCTTTCTACGCCATTTTGTAAGTCAAACAATGGCGGGCACCAAACATATGAGTGTGCGTACGTCTCTCTGTGTGTGTGTGTGTGTGTGAGTGTTTGTATGAAGCGGGGGGTCAGCATTTTTCCTTGTGACAATTTCTTTTGTGGCACACTTTAAGGGCTTGGCATTCGCATTTTGCAGTCGCCGCTGCATTCACATTCGCATTGTTTTTTGGCGGAAACCGGGGTAAGTGGCAAGTAGGGTGAGGGTAAGGGTAAGGGTAAGGGTAAGGGGGTCGACCAGTTTAAAGTAAATCCGCAACTGGCAGCCAAGTGGCGGCTGCTGCCTCCGACTGCATCTTTCAAATGAACAAAGCTCATTTACATTTTCCAATTAAATCCAGCAGTCGGCGTCGACGTCGCCGTCGACAAACGCCTCCCCTTTCACCTCGTCCCTGCCACCACGCCCATAAGTACTATGTCGCAGCATCAGCGCCCAGCAAGCTGGCATTGCAGCAGCATCTGCCGGATGCTGTTGGCGCTCCCACGTTATACCCACGGGCACAGCTTCAAGCAGCAGCAGGGTATTCCAACTATATGGTAAGTTATGTAGTTCTCATACACACATATACATGTGTAAGTGTCTGGCATTTATCAGCTTAATGCTAATGAAGGCGTAGGCCTAAAGATATTCGGTAACATTATGTGAAATCTCTTGAAAAACTTCTTAATGCATGAAAGTGTTTGCTTGTAAGAAATATTAAGGAACTTCAAATATTTCTTCATATATAAAGTTAAGTAAAGATGATTTTTTTTAAAAAAAACTATTCTGTTAACGAAGTTTTTTTTGTAGCATAAGATTCGTTACATGGAAGTTAGTCCGTTTCCTATTATCTTAGTTCAAGGTTTTTACTTTTGAAATCTTATTTTATTTCTTTTACTTTAATCTATTGAATTTAAGTACTTTGAAAGCATATTCAAAATTCGTTGACTTTTTACTCTTTTTTATTCCACATTCGGTTTTTTTTTGTTTTAATTTTTGCATTGCGCTAAAAACATTTAACAGCGGCAACAACAACAACTATAATAAACGGCACAGGAGTTAGCTGCATTCCCTGTTTCTCAGCTTTACCCCTAATCCTGCCTGCCTACCTACCATTCCGTCCCTCTCATCCCCAGGCACACAATGCCTTTTCTTACTATCAGTGTTTGGCTGTGTTTGTGTTTTTCAGCGTGAAATTAAAATTTAACAGAAACAAAAAAAGGAAAGCAACGCGACTGCATATGTATGTATGTATTATAATATATACACTACACATATATAGTATATCTGCATATGCATAAATGCAAAACAAGAAGAAGAAGTAGCAGCAGCAGCAGGGCAACAACAATGGCACACAGCCGCAACAACAATAATAAAAAAAACAACAACAGCAACATTGATGTTGACATTTGACGTTGCCGTCGTCGTCGTCATTGCCGCCTCTCAACGTCCTTTTTATCCGTTAGTCTGTTGGCATTTTCAGCCATTTTTCCCATTCCAACGCATCCCCTCCCCTGCTCTTTGGGTTTTTTGGGCGCTTTATTTATTATTGCAGCAGCGTCACTTCTTCACAAATGCATAGCGAAATACAGAAAAAAACCTAACTCTAAAAACTGTGCCAAAATTAACAAATAAAACTTTTTATTAAACAAATGCACAAAAATGTATGTGTGTGTGTGTGTGTCTCTCTGCTTGCTTAGCGTGTGTGTGATTTGGTTGTTGTTGGGATAAAGGAGAATATGACAAACAGAGGGGACAGAAGCCAGAAAAAAGCAGTCAGGCAGGAGAACAACAAACAACGCACAAAGTACAAAAGCTGTGGGTAAATATGAGAAGTTGCCGCTCAAGAGAGAAAAAACGGATTTTCCAAGAGTGAAAAATATATAAAATTTTAGTGGAATCATAAAACGTATAGTATTTGAAGCACTTGCAATACAAACTATTTGCAACTACATATAAATATGAAATAAGACAAGGATATTCCGTTGGATCTTCTCCGTCGTCAAACAGATCTCACAAAATTGTCTAAAAGGACATAAGCCACCTTGTCTTATTTCATTATTTTCCTCTTGCGTTTTCTAATTCTTTTATTGAATTGATTAATTAATGTCGGGACGGCGCGAACGCCATTCCCGGCTACCAAAAATTACACGCACGAGCTATTCACATTAGGAATAATCGCAGATGTCAACTCAACCGTAGTGCAATGGCCAAGTCTCAATCCGGAGGAACCGCCTTAGTGATCACGGTTAACCTCTACGCCAGGTAAGTATGCTTATGTCAGCTCAGACCCTGAGATACCACCCCACAGAAGCAAGAACTAGTTGAGAATTGTAAGTGAAACTAATGTAAAAAGTGCGCTTAAAAGTATGCAATGAAATTTTGTTCAAACTGTTAAGGGGTGAGTCTGGAATGTTCTCGAAAATCTATAGACAAAGTTAAACTAAGATGTAAAATTTCAATAATTGTGTCTTGGCAAAGTAATTAAAGCAAGTTGCACATTAATTATGCATTTTAAGCGAAGGGGCTTTAAGGCTATTTAACATGTTAACAAAGTTCTATAGAAATTTAGTGGCTCGCATGAAATTTACATAGATTATTGTGTGTTCGCTATTTAAAGTGGCTGTGTTGATGGTGTTGTTGTTGTTGCTGTTGTTTTTTCGTATGCCTTTCAAGCATTATGTATGGACAAATATTTGCCATTGTTCTAAACCAAAAATATGCAGTTTTTCAGTGGCAGTGCAGCATGACCAACTGCTGGTGGCAGACACATCAATAGAGAACCAGCCCAGCAGCGGGAGCACCACCAACACAAACACCACACGATGGTTTAACGACTTTTCAGTTAAAGACTAAAGTTGTTGATTTTGATGCTATTGTCGTTGTTTTTGTTGTTTTTAGTGGACCCTATGGGCATACATTGTTGTTATTGTTGTTGTTGCTGTTGTCTATGCGTCGCCAATTTTGAAAATGCAATGAAAAATTCTGAAAAGCAGCTAGCGCAGACAGTGAAAACTCAGAGCCATGGTCCAATGGGTGAACACTTCATTTACAGCGTTACAGAGAAGCGTCGATGAAGTGAGAAATGGATTGGGAGGGGTGCCTGGGTGCGTGGGAGGCGTAACGAACGCATCGCTGACCAAATGCAACGCGTCAATGCGTGCTCTATGTGTGTGTGTGTGTTGGCAGGGTGTGCATTTATTATAAGGGCAGAAAAGGGGAGTGAGGAGTGAGGGCGAGAAAAAAAGGGAGGCAAGAGGCATCTATTGCTGTCGTTGACTGCCAAATTCATGTGGCTTTTCATGCATTTCAATTAAGCTGCTGCTGCTAGTTGGTGGTTGCTGTTTTGCGAAAAGTGTTGGAAAATGTGCGTACATTGTATCTGTGCACACGAGACGAGAACAAGAGAGAGAGAGAGATAGGAAGATACTAGTACGTTAAAAGGAATTTCTCGTTGAGTTCGGTGACAGCTTTTTAATGAATTAGCTAATAAAGGTAAAGTCGAGTGTTGACTGTCGACAGTGTTGTCGAGTGCTGCACCTGGTCACACTTTGCTTTCATTTTATTTTCTATTGGGATCACATACACACACACACACACTCGCACGCACACACCTCAATAGAGTGTTTGTTGGCAATGTCTTGACGGCGATAAACATCATTAGAGTGTACAAAAGCAACGGCACATAAAGCGCTTTATTTGCATGTTGTCTGCTTTTAGATGCCACTGACCCCCCACTCCCACTCTCCCCCCCCCAGTATTTTGCACAACAACAAAAGAGCAGAGAGACGTTGTAAATGGAAAGGTATATGCCAAACAAAAAAAAAAAGAAAAAAAGAAACCCATGGGCTCAGGTGGCAGGTGTTTGCATTATTGAGTCACTTTCAAAGGCGCATTTTCACGCCGCGTGTTTTTTCTCTCTTCCTCCTCTCTCTCTCTCTCTCTCTGATAAATATGCTGTTTACCCAGGTTGAATGGGGGTGTGGGCGAAATGTTACCAAATACCCTGCCAATGAGCATTAACTTTATGTCGAGGGACATGAAGGCAACTTTTGATGCCTATTACATATATGGATGAATGTTGCAAATACTTATGTATAAGAACTAAACTTTTGCAATACAAACTTTCCAACAAACCCTTCTTAATAATACGTTTTACTATCCTTAAAGTGTATTTCATTTTCGTTATCTCATTGCGCTTTGACTGCTGTATTTCTTTACGTTTGAGAGCTGCCTTCGTCGTGTTGGCATAGCAAACATTTTACAGACGCCGAAAGCGAGAAGCAACAACAACAGTAACGACGAAAAGCAAAATCGCTCTGAACTCAGTTTAAAGAGACTTTGTGACTTGCGACTGAGGGGCCATTCGACTTGTGCTTAGCATGTTGGTATTGGAGTTGTGCCTTTAAGGCAGCTAGCACAACGCAACTGGCCGCAAGTAAATTTACATATTTTAATTATTCATGCATTTTTAAGATTGATAAGAGGCAGGCTAGTTGCCTGCTGCTTGCTGCTTGCTGTTTGACTCTGACTTGTGGTGTTTTTGCACAAAATGCCATTTTTCCACTAGTCAGCATCTGAAAGGACATTAGCATTAGCTCGTTGTTGAGGCATTTGCATCAGGTTGTTGCTATTGTTAAATTATTAAAACATGCTGAGAATGGCAAGCAAGAGTATGTGGATGGTAATTTATTGAGAAACTTAAGTGGAATCATTTGAAAATCAGGGAATGAATGCAAGATGGAAGAGTGTTGCATTCAACTTGTGCCTTGTGGCAACAGCTCAAAATTCGCTTCAATTTAAAACTTTGGTGTCAAGTTTTGAGCATAATCTGGGGGAAAAGTTTTCGTTGCCAAACAATTGAAAACAAATCAAAGCACCAGCAGTCAACAATTGTCGCAACATTAAAATGTATTTATAGGCCTCGACTCCTTGGTCCTTTTTGTTGCCTAAGCAAACAGTTGCGGGCAATGCTTAGCAAAGTTTCAAACCACCAGCCCCTAACGGTGTGTGTGTGTGTGCCAAGACGAAGTATCTGTGACAAATCCCAAACAAAACATGCTTGAAAATTGAGTGTTTATTGTGTTAAGTAGGCACACACACAAGGACGAGCAAAGGGAGGGGTTTGCGAGAGAAGGGAAAGTGGAAAAAAGCTGCCGGATAGAGTGAAAAGTATGTGACAAGGCAGCGGACGCCGGCGGCAACTACAAGCAAAGTAAATAACCGTTTTTTTTTAGTGGCAGCAGCTCGAGCAGGCAAAGAAAAAAATGGCAACTTGCTGAAGATGTTAGACAATGCCAACAATAAAGCCGCAAGTGCCAGCGGCAGCAGCAGCAGCAGCAACAAAAAAACGAATATGAAGCAAAAGAAGGAAGAGTAGTTAAAGAAGACGAAGCAGCAGCAGACGATAGCAGCAACAGTAGAAGATATAACAAAGTTGCATCCGCAAGATGCCGGGCAAATTTGTGGCCAGTCAACACTTCCTGTTGTGCAACAAAAATAGGGAAAGGATGTGCCACATGTGCCCCACCGCCTACCCAAGAGCTGCCTAGTGCCCACTAGTGACATCAAGCAGCCCATTGATCAGCCTTATGAAGGGCCAACGTTTGCCTAATTGCTGTCGTTCTCAAACAGCTCACAACATACGAAATATGATGGATACAACGTTGCAAAAGATACTCAGACCGAGCTTGGCTTGCAGCAAACAATTGAATGACACAGAGTGAAGGGTCCTTTTGAGTGGACGACGACAAGGACTGCCTAAGTAGTTCGTAATGATACCAGTTAATAGAGATACGTATGTGTGTGTGTGTGTCAAAATTGATTTGTAAATAACGGATGTAAAATGGCAAGATAACAAAAGATAGAATAAAGAAACTGTTTGAGTGGCTCATAAACTGATATTATGTTGCAAGCACGCATAAAAAAAGGTATTAGAAAATATATAGAGATACTTAATGAGAGGGGTTTCTTGTTAAGGGTAAGAAAAAAGAGTAGGAATAGATTATAGATTTGTAACTTATTCATTACAACTGAAGTGTTCACGAGGGCCTTGCAGTTTTGCAATACCGTCGCAAAACGTTTTATAATTGCAATCTGCAACGTTGCAAGGGCTACTTGAACAACCCAAAAGACTAGAAAACATATATTATTTTTGTGATTTCTGTTGCATTCTTATTTGTTTTCTTCTAAAGATATAAATCTAAAGATAGATTTCACATCTGACACAAATTAATAATTCAATTACAATTTCGAACATTTTGCTTCGTTTGCATTTAAGTTATTCGAATATTGAACTATAACTGTCAGTTTAATTTTGATTGAAGGGAGAGTACATGATTCTGACGAATACGCCAAATATATGTTAGAAGCACGTTCCAATTGTTTAGATACACATATGCATGTTTGTGTGTGTGTGTGTGTTGTGTACTTGAAGCGGTGCCACACAGCATGATGTCTAATACAAAATGCACTAGAGTTTGCAACCATAAAATGTTTACTGATTACAGTTATATGGCAACAACTTGCCAGTGCCAACAAATTTGCTGACTTTTCAAGCTGTCCAACAGTCTCCCTCTCTCTTTCACTCTCTAGCTGTGTTTTTTTTTTTTGGTTTGTCTGAGTGAAGCAATGGCTTCTTCGTCTGCTTCTTCTGCCGGCTGTTTGTCTAACTGTCAGTGCAGTCGTGATAGTTGCATGTGTATCCACTGACAGACGACATGCACAGAGCCAGAGTTGTGGAGATAGTAAAAGAAGTGGAAAGTGATGGGAGGGATGCGGGTGCGGGGGTAGGTTGGCATACATCTTATTAAGTTTGCATTACGTAGGTTGCTGTGCAGGAGATGCCGCCTGCCCATTCGCCCGCCCGCCTGCCTGCCTCGACGGAAGATGGTCGTCTTAGATGCCAGCGTTTCAATTTCGCTGTCCAGGGCATGTGCCTGTCGAAGAGACTATTTTAACATATATAGCAATGCTCTCATCTTCTGCTATTTCCACGACTTCCTGTTTTTTATTTTCGTTGTTGTTGCTGCTGCTGCTGCTGGTGGAAAACTCAACTCTAGCACTGACTACTCTCACTACAATTTAATTTAATTTTTCTTGTCGTAGACATTTGATAATGCTGATGCCTCGGCTGTTGCCTCGACTGCTGCCTGCTTGCTGGGCAGCAGTAAAATGTTACAAGAAATGTTGCAAATGGCGCACAGCAGCCACGCCTACATGCGCCACGTACCGCCCATTCTCCTCTATAGTCTGGCAGTTATGCGCTAGCGCATTTTTATAAATTTTTAAACTTATGACTCATTTTTATGCATTTCCACTGACTGCACACTGAGCCGGGGCTGCTGAAACAAATGTCTTGTGTATAGAATATTAAGGCAAAACATGGGAGATGCGTCTCTTAAAACTGGACAAGTTGCCTGCGACTAGATGTTGTAGCTGTTTCCCTTAATGCGTTCTAATGCAATAATAAATCATTGGAAATCCATTTATATTGTCAACACAAGTCGGACAACTGGCGACTCGCATGCGACGGGGCCATTAAATGCCGTCTCGCATGCAATAAAAATAAAATACATATAACAATAGGGCGAAAAAAACAAGTTAAGACAGTGCGAGACATAAACACCTTCACCTTGTTGCTGACCTTATTAATGAGCTAGGAAAACAGAATAAACAACAAACCAAAAAGTTAAAGCCATCAGCAAAATGCTCAAAAAGAAATGGGAATATATTTTATTCTAGATACTCTTAGATTTTGTGTGTTTAAAGGGGTAAATAAGTTAGGTATAAGGATTTATTCTAAGAATTCTTGAAGCTCTTCTTAAAGAATCTATGACAAAACCAGTATTTATATCTTTCTTCTCTTGCAATTTTTTCTATGGCCAAACAATGACTTTAAGTAGTTATTGGTTGCCTAAAAATAAACTCATTGTCTTGCCATATCGTGACTAAAGTTCAAATATTCCCCAACAAGCACATAAAGAAAACATAAACACACATAGAAAGGAGCGAAAGGGAGGGCGGTAGGCATTGGCAAGTGGAGGCGAAACCCAACGATGCAGACAGACAAAACAAAACAGACGGCAAAATTAATAAATAAATTAATAAATTACAAATAATTTATCACGAAACACACGCGTATTGGCAGTCAGTGCTGTTTATACATGTATATATGTGTATTTGTAAGTATGTATGTATGAGTGTGTGTTTATAGGTGTGTGTGTGTGCTAGTGTGTGTTTGCTCCTAAATAAGTCTATTAGAGAAATGAAAACAAATTGCGTGCTTTCAGGCTGGCTGCCAGTTTGCCAACATAGATTGCCGAACTGCCAACTTGGACAGACAGCGTCAAAACAACAGCAACAACAACAACCACAACAACAAAACGCCAAATTCAATTATAAATGCGTGTAATAGGCATTGTCTTTGTCCATATATATATATGTGTGTATGTTTGTATCTGTGTGTGTGAGGGTGTTTACTACTAAGTGCAAGTGATTAATTTTTGACAGGCACATTTGTTGTGCAGTATTGAAAACAATCAATGCGAAATGTATGAACACACCCCCTCCTTGCCCCACCTCAAAACAAAATGGCGATATATAATGGCTGAATGGATGGATGGATTGACTGACTTTTCCCCCAACACCCACACACACACATGAAATATGTATGTGCGATGCGTGTTTTTGTTGATGTTAGCCGCAAGTCAAGAAATTGATAAACAATTAGATAAATATACATGTATGCGGCAATAAAATGTTTTCAATACATATATATATATGTATTTGGCTGCAGGTGCATTCAACGAAACGCTTCAAAATGAAAATATAAATAATAATAACAAAAAGGTTTACATATGTGTGTGTGTTTGAGTTTGTGTGTTTTTTGTATTTTGGGAATAAGCAGCTGTAGCAAATGCCTGGCCGAAAGCGAGTTAACTGAAAAAGCATCTGCATATTTGAATAACAAGTCGTTGTGGATCGATTGAATACACATTTATAAATGCAAACATAAACAACAACAAACTTGAGCTAAAAGTACAAAAAGTGATTTTACAATTGTTCAACATGTACATCAAATCCCTAAGGACTTTAGACATCCTCTGCATATTCTGATGAGTTAATTACACAAAAAAAAAACACTCAATTGAATATAAAATTTAAGACTTATCAACTTGGTAATATTCTCAGCTCAGCAAGGATTGCTTACTTGTGCTTAAGTGGAGCTGTCAACTCATCGTTTAAAGTGGACTTATGAAATTGTTGTCTGCACTAGAAACTGGGTATCCCTAGTGCAAAGGTACCAACTCTTTTGTTTATAAATCAAGTAGAACTGTCAACTTGTTGTTTTACTCCAAAAACCTTTGCCAAGGTGTCACAATTACTTCAATATGTCCAAATGGATTTACTTAAATTTCTAGCGTGCTCTTGTCGACCCTTTCAGTGTATTGACAACTCTGAAGTTGAGCCGCCAACATGTTTGTTTTGTCTATAAATCAAAATGCAACAATAAAGAATGGGGATACAACTATTTCTCTATTGTGTTGACAAAGAAAGTTAAATCGTATTTTCTTTACTTTTTCATAGTTTAAACTTTATGTTTTGTATCTGTTATATTTCCGCTTGGCTTATAAGTCGAACTTAAGCCCAACTCAGACCAACTGGCCAATGTCCATGGTTATTTAGGTATTTTCAACCATAAATCGCTGCATTTTATGCCAATGGCCTCTTCCTCCTCCCCACTCCACCACTAAAACCCTCTACTTAAACTGTAACTCTCAACGCTGGCATCCATCCAGATGCTCGTTTTGTTTATGTATTTTTTTGTTTGGTGGCATCACGTTTTTATGAGTATCTTCCCTGGTGCTGGGCCCACAAGCTGAAATGTGCGTTTTGGGTAAAATTATGCCATAAGCCACGTGCTGCGTACACCGCACAAAACACACAAAAAGTCACGAATAAAAAAAATGACCGAAAATTATATCGCTGGGTCGGTCGAAGCCAAAGCCAATGCCAAAGCCAGAACGCAAAGCAAAGCAAAGCAAAGTGAAGTGAAGCCTCTGGAAACCGAAGCGCGCGCAACGGCCATAATGCAAATTTATGATCAGAATTCAATTATGTGCTTATTGGAACGCAGCTGCTTCCCTCGACACCACCTACCAACCAATGCTACCTGAGAGGCGATGAGCGGCGCAGGGACCTCCACGCAGTTTAACGCTTAAAGCCAAAATGCTATGATTTACCGCACGCAGCACACAGCAATTGCATTTTGTGGCTTAAAGTGCGTGGCACGCATTTTATGAGGCACGGCATCACTGAACTGCTTTGGCTCGGCCGTCATTAAACCAGTTAACAAATAAATACTTTGCGGCCTCACAGTCTCTCTCTCACTCTCTCTCTCTCTCTCTCTCGTCACAGTCGTTATGAGTAGGAGAAAAGGGAAGGAGGAAGCCCAGTAGCGGACTAAGGGGGGGGCGGGGGGGGCGGCCCGCCCCGGGCCCCGCGATCAAGGGGGCCCCGCAAGGGGCCCCCAATTAATTGAAAAATTGAAAAAAAATGTTGTTAACGTATCATTCGCAATGCTAAAAATCATGTGCGATCATGAAACATAAAAAATCAAAAAAGTTTCGCTGAATTCGAAACATTTTTTCGCACACGCTCGCTCAGTGCCATCTGTCGGTGATGGCACTGAGCTACACTCACAAACACTGGTGTGTGTACAGTGCAGAACGTCCGGAAAACTCACTGTTGTTATCATCTTGCTGTTGATACGTCTGCGTACACAGCTGTTCACAGCTGTGGATAGTTCAAGTTTACATCGTGCAATATACTCGCGTTTTTTACAAACGTTTGATTCGATATCACTATGTGAATTCATCGCAACATTCGCTGTTCAAAAGTAGGTGGCACATACATAAAAATATATCAAAAAACGATTAAAAATCTTTCAGAAAAGTGTTATCATAACAAAAAAAAAGATTGCGGAGACACATTCGAGCAACGAATACAACGATCGAAGCAGCCAGTTCATGGACGACAAAGGAAACGCTTCAGTTTATCATAACGTGGGACTTTAATGAATCTTTGCCAAATCTTTGCCTCATTCTGAAGTATTTTTTGACGATATGTGTATCAGTGGCTTCATGCGAAAGAAGTTTTTCGAAATTGAAACTGATTAAAAATTACTTGAGGTCGACGATGAGTGAACAAAAATTGAACAGTCTGGCCATCTTGTCCATCGAGAGACAAATCGCGTCCACAATAGATTTCGACGAAGTGATCAACAAATTCTCTTCAATTAAAGCAAGAAAACACAAACTTCAATTTGTTTGAATGTAAAATGCTCGTGTCGAATTGTAGTTTCATATTGTGAATAAATTTATTTCTTGTTAAAGAATTTTATTTATTGATAATCTCATAATCATTATATGACGAATTTATGAGAAGGGGGGGGGGGGGCCCCAAGACAAAACCGCCCCGGGCCTCAAAAAGTCCTTAGTCCGCCACTGAGGAAGCCCCAAAAGCCAAAACCAAAAACACAAACCTCAAGACCAGAAAAAAAGGCAGCCCCAAAAGCAAAAGGCGATGGCTGCGACTTTACGACCTTGTAGCCTACCATTTTATGCCCTACACACACATACACAGGGGAATGCTGATTCAGTTTGTGGGGTTTTTTTGGGGCATATTAGCTGTAGCAAGGTGTGCGTTAAAATCGGAACGCTTAAATGGTAGCAGGTAAGCTTGAGGTGAACAAAAATACAGTTAAACCGTGGTAATAAATTTAAATAAGCTTGCGTTGTATGCATTTAAAAATGTGCCATAATTACGCTGGGAATATTAAAAATGAAAAAAACAAATTTCGGAAGTGCAATCAATTATTTATGTAACGAGTAATTTGAAAGTATTATTCAAGCTATTAGCACTAAGCAGCAAAGGGTAATTAATAAATAAAGTAATAAGAAAACGTATAAGCTATGGAGAAACACATCATGAAAATCTTCTTGAGGCAACTTTCATTCAATTAACTATTTCATTCAAGCCATGTTGATTGGTTTTCTCCGAAGGCTCAAAATTCTTCATTTCTTGTAGAGCATCTGAAATTCATTGGGAGCAGCTTGCCGACTATTTGAGCAGTTTTTATTAACTGGCCTACTTCCTGGCCCCTACGGTCAGTCTTTAATTGAGCACAATGCATAGTGCGAACAACGCCGCAGGCTGTGCTAAAGTTTGCTCAATGTTGTTTTTCTGTAGTTGTTGTTAGCTTCGTTTTTACGGGGGCCAATGCGCGTTCATGTATAAATAATTTGAAATTAATTACATGTAACATGTTACTTTGTCTGGCCATTCGTCTGTTTGTTATTTGCTTGTGTTTGCTTTAACTCCTTTGTTGCTGTCTTCCTCCTTTTTTTTTATTTTTTTATTTTTATTTGTGCTCTGGCAAAAGGTAGTCGGAGAGCTATAAAACACAACTCGTCGTCGTCGGACTGACTGACTGACTATATGCGTTATGTGAAGTAAAAATGGGAGGTAAAAAAAAACAACTGGCAATGAGTTTGCCTCAGTTTGCAGTTTGGGGTTTGAGGTTGACGACGCTGGCGACTGCTGTACACAGATTTATGGCACGCAATTAACAATGCTCGTCCATTAAGAGCAGCTACTACAACAATAATAGCTACAGCAAGAGTGATCTCGAGGCACAAAGAGAAGCGGAGATACTAGAAGATACTCTGTGAGTAGTTTTAGTATTTTCTCTTTCTTAAAAAGGTATAATCAATAACTAGGCATAAAATGTTATTGATAATCAAATTTAAATTTATTTCGAAGCATTTTTTTTCGAAAGTAATCTTTACAGGGTATTTTAACATATAAAACATACTGTAACACTTTTTGCAATGCCAATACATTTGCCAGCTGCCGCACTATGGGTAATTTGACCAGTTTTTGTGGCATTAATTAATAACTCAAGAACGAAGCAAGATATTTTGATTCGGTTTTTTGCTTTGAGTTTTTAATAACCAAAGGAAAATATTTGTAAAAAATGGGCGTGTCACCGCCCCTTTTACAAAAGATAGGTTATGTATTTTCTATGTTTGTCAACCTATCACGACCAAACTTAGCAGTTTTAATAGTTATTATAATACTAACATCGTTGCAAAAAATTAGCGACATCGGTCAACTATATCTTATAGCTCCCATAGGAACAATCGGGAAAATGTGATTGTTCGTATGAAAACCTTTTTGTTTTTGAAGATATTTGCTTTAAACTTTCTGAAAATCAGTATATTAATGTTTCTTACATTTTGGGTAAAAGTTATAAACATCGGCCCACTATATCATATAGCTCCCATAGAACCGATTAGTAAAAAATTAATGACATATATTTTTTTTCGTTTTTATATTTAACAACATCTTCTTCAAGAACTCTTTTAGTTGTGGGAGAACACTTTTTTGAAACTCTCGCAATAAAACAATTAACAATTGAAACCCTTATTTGCTGGTTTTCACTCACTGCAGTCCATTTTGCTAGCAAATTCGCATTGTCAAATTTAAGGTTATGATCTTTAAATTGAAATATCTTTGTTTGTGCGTAAAAGTGCAAATTAAGACTACACTCATTTTAAAGGTAATGAAACACTCTAAAACACTGCTTTGATTTTAAGGTGCGACAAGGTGCGACTTTTTTTAAAAGTCCATTCAAAGTTCAGTTTTCGTTTTAAAGTTTTTCATTTTAGGCCACTTACAATAAAGACAAATACGGGGACAAGACAAGCACAATCTACATTCTAATTTCGCAAACACAAAGTACAAACCACCTACCATCGAAAGCCATTTGGTTGTTTTCAATTTTTAAGTTGCAATTTACTTTTATTTGTTATTTTGTTTGGTGCGCAATTTTTGTTAAGTTAGCTGCGCTTGCTCTTCTGTTAGAACAGCTGTGTTTAACAGCTTGTAACTTAACAGTGGAGCCCTCTGTTAAAATTTGCGGTATGTAACATTAAAGCGCAATCATTTTACTATGTAAAGCCACCAACAAAATGTTAATTAACCGACTTTCGGAAAATGGGTTTTGGCCAAAAAAACTGGTCAAATTACCCATAGTGTGCCGGAATCGCCGGTCACGCGTATGTGTATGTTTGTGCGCAGACACACACACCGGGACACAAACACCGGTTTATAGCATACTTTTATGGGCAACAAAGAGAATGGTTTTTATGCGTTTTGCATTCGCATTCGGCTTAAATGTTTTTGAATTTAAAGTTATAATTAAAAAACTTTGGGCACACACACACACACACGAGGACACTGTTAGCCTTTTAATTGGCTCTTTGTTACGCTTTTTGTGTCCTTTGCCCCCTATCTCTCTGTCTCCCACACACTTTTTAGTGTTTTTGCAATTTCAATTCAATGCGCGCCGGCTGCCATTAAATCTTTCATATGTAAATGACATGTTAAACATTCAAATAGACTCGCATAAAGTTGCATAATTGCATTTACGTAATAAACGTGAAATGACACTACACACCCTCAACCACAACTCCTCTCCTTACATATATCATAGCGTGGCATTTTTGTGCATATAATTGAGTGGCGACCTCTGTTGCTCATTTTTTGGTAGCCACAAAACGAGAGTTTGTAGCATTTATATATATTATTTATTGGAAATATGCTCATAAAATGTACAACAGCCGCTGGACAGTAGCAGCAGCGTAAATGCTTAATGGCAGCCCAGCATCTACCTGGTGTTGTGTCATTTCGACACATGTTGGCAACTCTGCAGTCGCGCAAAAGCCGCATGCCGTAAAGTATGCTATGAAATGTGTGTTTCATGATTATTAAATATTCTTAAATAGTGTGAAAACAGCACGGAAATACTTTATTTTTAATGTCTGTCTGTGTGTGTATTGTGCCCCTTTATGCATTGATAATATTTTTAATTTATGTTTAATTTACCATTTGGAATGGTGTTGAACTAAAAGCAGAAAACAAAATTATGCAAATATTATTCTTTGGGGAAATCATTTAAAGACTTAAATAAATTACATATGTTTGGTTTTGGATTTCATTTCCGACATATCACAGCTGCAAGGCATAAATTATATCAAAACAGTTTTTTCATCTACAAACTGTTTTTTTCTTTTGTGTATTTATAATTCCAGCTAACTGAATAAATTACGCACTGGCTCATAAATCTTTTCGAAAGCATTAAAGAGTCAAGAGTAGTCATTAAGCAAATACATATATATATAGTATATACAAATATGTACATATGTAACTCTGCTATCATATTTGCCTTTATTGTTGTTTTAATTAACCGCTGCAAGTTAAATTAAGACAGTAACATGACAACAATAACAACAATAATAATAAAAAGAATGCCAGACAGAGCCTTGATTTCCACACAGCCACACAGAGAGAGAGAGACATAAAAAACCACGCCACATATGTGAACGAGCTCACATAAAAAAAAGAAAAAATACCGGAAATGCCAGAGAAAAACTAATAACCAAACGGAAATGCAAAAATGCACAGATACACACAAACATTCGTATACATAAATGTGTTTAAACAAATAAAGGCCAAACGTGTGTGTTTTTCTCTCTCTCGCTCTCGCTGTCGATCTGCGTCTCTGCTAGGTAAGAGCCATAAAGCAGAGACATTAAATGGATAACGCGCGCTGACAATTCAGAAAAAAATTTAATTAATTTCATATGCGAGTCGAGTTTGCAACCTCCTCAACCTCTGATGGGTTCAACAGTTTTCATCTATAGGTCTTTCCTGTCCCTTTTACTCTTTTTATTATATATCAACGAACGATTTTTACTATATACGTTTATATATATATATTTGCATTTAGCTTTTGCTCCGCTGTTTTGGCATTCGCATTCGCGTTTCAATTTGTGCTTGACATCTATTAAATTTTTGCTTTTTTCGACATTCAGCTCGATGGTTCGCTCTCTCTTTTCCTCTTCTTCTTGAATTTGCTCCAGTTTTTGTTTTTTTTGGTTGTTTTTGCTATAATTTTTTTATAGCCAAACATTTACATAATTAAATTTATAAACATTATTGGTCGCATGCTTTTAGCTTTATTAATTTTTGCTGCCCTATTCGGTTGCACACACACATACATACATGTGTGTTTGGAATATTAGCTTTTGCCCTATCATACACTCAGAGAAAAAACAAGTGATTTCTTGCTCAAATCAAGCCAAAACCTGGTCAAAATATCACCAATCCCGAATTTACTTGATCTGAGTAAGATCGTAATTGATTCAAGCAATTTGCATTTGATCCAGAATTACTTGATTTTAGTACGCTATAGGAAAAATTAAGAATGTTTAGGATCGATTTTAAGCCAAAATTCAATCCCAATTTTCTTAAATTAAGTGCAATATTTGGTTGAAACAATCTCGTTTAGTCTTGAATCAATACCGACCTTGGTTTAAATCATTCCAGTTTTTTGCTTCAATTAATCCCGCATTTTTCTTAAATCAAACTAGATTTTTACTTAAAACAAACGCAATTTCATTTAAATCAATCCCAATTTTTTATTAAATCAATCGCAATTTCTGGTTAAAACAATATTGATTGTACTTAAAACATTCCTGATTTTCGTTTCAATCAAACCTGATTTTTACTCAAAACAATCCCAGTTTCATTTGAATCAATCCCCATTTTCACTGGAAACAATCCTGATTCGACCTGAATCAATCTCGTATTTTTTCAAATCAATTATATGCAATCTTAATTGCACTTAAATCAATCCAAATTTTCTTTTGAATTAATCCGGTTTTTATAAAATCAATCCCGGTTTTTTACTTAAAGCAAACACGATTTCTTCTTGATTTTTTAATTAATTTTTTTTTAATCATTGTTATACATATGATAAAATTAAAGTCATATTCCAGGTTTGTAATCCAAATAATGTAATAAAATATTAAATATACTTAAATCGAACATAAGATTTGCCATTATTTAATGGATATATGTGTAAAGGAAGACTGTCAAATTCGTTTATATGTTTAATAACAATTTTTTTGGTTAAACAACCTATTTCATATGCGCGAAAATGCATGTCAAACTTTAAAATAGATATTTGGCGACTTAAAATGTAAACATTCTTATTATATATCAACAAATTTATAATTTTAAATAACTCAAAATCATTTTTATATGTTGCCAAATAATAATTTGATTTATATAATGTTCCTTTAAACTCAATTTCATTACAAATTTTGGTTTTACAAAAATCAATATCAAGATCCGTTTTGGTTATCATTTCAAAATAATTTTCTTTTGTTAAATTTACAATTTTAAATGAAGAAGCTGTAAATATTGGCTCGATTGATTCTTTATGTTCAATTAAAAATTTTGCGAACTTTAAGCCAGCCTTTACGGCTATTGATAATATTGATATTGACCTTTGGTTGTCAAACAATGAAATAACTTAAAATGTGAAATTAATAATTCAGGCCTTAAAAATGACCGAAAGCAGATACAGCACACATACATATTGATAATACTTGCTTTTAAACTCAATATCTTGAATAATTATTTCAAAAACTCAATTAATGAGGTAACATTTGAAGATTTAATGTCAAAGGATGTTGAAATATTATAAAAGTATTTTTGTATAAACAACCACGGTTGCTGGCAGGCTTTAGGGTACTCTAGAGACAAAACTTGATACACTTTAAAACATGTGTCAAGACACTCAAGAAATGAATTAAAAGCAAGTAAATTATCATTAAAATAAAGAAAGAATTTTTCAATTTTAGTATCTTCTATACCTTGTGCTATAATAAAGGGTTGTATTGTTAAGCCTGCAGAATAGTATTTGTTGACGATTTTTTCAATTTGAATATTGTAATCATTCAACGTTGTTAATCGCAACACAAAGCTTTCCTGACAATCCACAATAGTTGATTTCCTGCAACGCTTTCCTGTGGCATCCATAAATCTTGCCGTCGATGGCATTACAGCATTTAAAAGGAGCGCTATTAAATAATCTTGCGAATCTGTGGATGTAAAAACAATAAATACAAAATATGTTCCAATGCAAATTATATAAAGTTAATCAAAACTTTGAACAAATTACCTATGTCGAAGCACGTTTTTGCAATATTTAAAGTCTCCTTGCAACCAACATTAGTAATGTTCTTTTCATAAAATTGGAATATTTTATTTTTAAAACATTTCCACTTTGAAAACAACAACGAACTCTTTTCGGGGTATAGAAACTTAAAATCAATATCAATCTGTAATAACAGAGTAAAACATCAAAAATAGTACAAAAAATATTATTGTTTTGAGACATACCAATTCAGAAGCTTGAGGATGCGCTAATTTTGGCCATGCAGCCAAAACATCTTTACTAGCAAGTTCCTTGACATCTTTTTGGCGCAACTGAAAAGTTTTTTTTCCAAATTTCGCAAACAAATCCCCAGTCTGTACAGTCGCGATCAAGAGAAGTTTTATAGCCTTGAATAACGAGTTCGTCATTTTCACAAATTGTATCGTCACTATCCTCAACACAAGGAGAGCTTTGTGACGAGCAGCTCAGTTTAATACGTTTGCATCGTCGATTTTTGTACTTAGAATAAAGTTTCCCACTTGGAGAACGTTTGCCAGAACCGGCAATGAAATAATAATCCTATGAAATATTAATTAAATGTTATTTATTTTATTTTTTGACAAAATTCATGTAATGCTTACCTTGACGTTGCTTTCACTTGGGATAAGAAAGCAAATTTCATTCAATAAGTCATTAAAATCCGGAACTCTTATTTTTAAGTCGCGTTCAACAGTTTCCTGGACAATCAAATTTATAAGTGCATCCCTCAAAAAATTAGTCAGCTCCTTCTTATTTTCGATGTGCTCTAAGATAATTCTACCTTTATTTGATTCTGCCAAAAGGCAAGTCAAACTTCTGTTCAGCACGAGTTTGCCGATGTATTGCTCCTGCGTTGAATTCTTTAGCCAGTCGCTAACCTTAGATGGAGCTGAAAGTGTTTCATCATCGATGTTAAACTGCAAATAAAAAAACATAAAGTTATGCTATTATTAAATTAAGATTAATAGATTTAAATTTTTACCTCTCGTTTTCTCCATGCAAACAATCGCTCACGAAATAGTATTCGCAGTCCTAGGGGTGGAATTGCTTCTTTAATATCATCTGCATTCATAAATTTTATGCTTTCAAAAGTTACGCTAGCAGCTATTAAGATAATCAAAACAAGGCAAAAAAAAATAAATTGTATAAATAAAAATGCTGACAAACAAATACCCTTCACTAAAAATGTCTGAAACGGGTTTTGTTTCTTAGCGAAGGGTATATACCTGTAAGCATATGTCACTGCAAGCACAAGTAAAAAGAAAAACCACAATAAAGGCATGTAAAACATGTAAGCAGTGGTGGGCAGCTTCTCATTTTTAATAGCACGCGTGAATAATTATACACACAATGAAATTTTTTTTGTTAGAGTGTTGCCCACCACTGATACAAGGCGTATTTAACAAGGTGGCTGCAGCGTCGACGTCGCGTTGCCTTACGAAAAATAAGAGCATGCATATGCATGCATGTATACACACACACATATGCATTGCCTTGCGAAAGGCAACAGCAAAGAGGGCTACGTCGACGTCGCTGCCACCTTGTTTAATATGCCTTGCGCTGATATAGACACATTTATGTTCACAAAAAAGTATTCACTGCCCTTTACTCCATATATTTTTGTTGGTCTTCTTTCATATTTTGAATTTAAGAGTTGTAACAAATACAATGATTTTGTTCACAAAAATTTGCATTCATTTGCTGTTCAAGTTACATACGTTTACACATGTATATGCACATTCACAAGTACATGCATGCATACATACATATGTACACACACATTTCAGAAAAACTACAAAGAAGATCAACAAAAACTCTTTTTTTTTTCATTTTTTGCAGGTTTTTTTTTTTTGAATAATTGAATAGTTAACATGAAAATTTATATAGTCTTTCAGCTAACATATAATGTTTATCAAATTTCTTTTCTTTTGATTAAGTATGTATATTTTGTTTTGTACAGTAGTCGCTTGCTGCGCTTTGCATGACGATATATGCATACACACCTACATATGTGCATATGTATACATATGTATGAAAGCAAAAATGTATGTATGTATAAGTCTCCATGCAAAGGGAAGCGAGCGCTGACTGTACAAAGAAAAAACAAACACACGCCGAAAAAACTAAATTAATTTCACAATTATCAAATTCAATTTATGCGATCACAGTAATTCTGGAAATCTAAATTTAATTTCCTCACAACACGTTTTAAAAATAATGCCAATTCGGTTTTTCTTATTAACTTTTTATTATTTATTACTCACACTCCAAATACGGCAAAGCACTTTCAAGATTTAATGTTTTCAGCAACTCCTCCAATTCATTTTTTGGAGTGCCACATAGGGTGACATCTAATTCACTTTCTCCATTTTTAAACACGAAATTAATTTTAATAAAAAATGCACGTCCGTTGCCTTTCCGCGTTCGATTAGAATTGTGCAGGCTAAAACTTTAAACTGAACAATGAACAACATCACGACAATAAGAGAAGATTCCACGAAAATAACTGTGCCAAAAACAACGGTAAATAGAACAAGGCACAGCACAAAACCGCGTACGCGACGAGAGTTCAGCACAAAAAATTTGGCTGCGCTTAGTTGTGTGCATGCATATACAATAGTGGACAAAAGTATACTGACACAACAAAAAATGAATTTTTCTTGTGATGAATGCAAATACATTCAATTAACTTAATACATTCAATTTATTTATTGCTTTTTAAGAAATAAATACACTTTATTTTTATTTTTTTCAATAAATAAACAATCTTAATATTATCACAATAAGAAAAATTTGTTCATAGCTGTCTAAATACTTTTGTCCTCTATTGTGCGCATCACAAACTGCGTGTATACTGTTGTTGTTGCCGTCTGCTTGTACTCAAGCTGGCGCTATGATTTTTTTACACTTGTATACATACATATGTATGCACATATGTATGTAAGTGTATTATAATTTTGTAACGCATAGAAAGATTCTTGATCAGTACCGCGATTTGAGTCGATATAGCCATGTCCATCTGTTTCTATGCAAAATATCTGTTTCTATAACAACATATAAAATCATTTGTCGAAATCGGCCAACTCTGTCAAACATAACATATCGCTGGCATACAAATGAAAGGTTTAGCACATATGCAATGAGAGCTATAATTTTGTATTTCTCTTTGCGCAGTGCAAATCAACAAAGCTAAGCGAACAGAAATATGCTTGCCTGACAACAACATCTACAACAACAACCGCTACTTAGGTTGTAATGCATGTATTTTGTTGTTGTGGAAGCGACGTCGACGTCGCCCTCTTTGCTGTTGCCTTACGCAAGGCAATGCATATGTGTGTGTGTGTATACATGTGCATGCACCTTAACTTTAATGCACTTTAATGCACCTTATCAAATATCTTTGATAATGTGCTTGAAGCTTTAAAGGTTTGGACTGACCTTTTAATCAGTTTGTAAACACAATCTTTTTTATATGTACATATGTATGTACATTCTTACATTTAAACAAACGTATGTACATACATACATATATGCATTTAAACGTTTTCACAATTGTTTACGCTTGAGTTAGGCCTTATATAAATATGTTCTTTTCTACTTTAAGAAATTTAAGGCTTAATGCAGCTTCCCGAAGCAGCAACTTATACATGCATTCAATTTTTTTTCATAGTTTAAACATTTTTTTTTCTTATTTTTAGGAAGTTTTTCTTTAAATTTTTTTTTAGCTTATTTCAAGTACGAATGGGATTCATTAACGTATTATTGTACTTGGATTAAGAAGTATTTTTACTTGTTTCGGGCTTTAAGCACGATTTGACTGGAATCAAGTAAAATGAAGTACGAACGTACTTGAATATTACTAGAAAGTTTTTGGATTGATTTTATCCTTTAAAATTCTAGGAATATTCTGTCTGTTTTTTTTTGAGTGTAGAGACATGTTTATATGTATGTTTGTATGTATGTCCCTTGTCAGTTGCTGTATTTGCGGGGGGTTTCGATGTTAATTACATTCTGAGGTAGTTCATTTGATTAATTTACTCATTTGTGGCAGAATAGTAACAACAACAACCTGTGCCCCAATGAGGGAATTTATGCCAAGAGTGCGACAGTTATCAACCCTCAAATATCTTTGAGTGATTTCATGAAAATTCATTAGGCGATGGTCTAGTTTGATTTTTGGATTCGTGTCGAAAAAGTCATGTAAATTATCTAGCAGTCATCTGCGATTTATCCAACACTCTTTACATAATTGATTCTTTCATTGATTACATGGTACGGACTATTTCAGTGAATCTGCCTTTATTCTGCCTTTTTTTGCTGTTCCTAATAAACCTTTGACCTATTTATAATGGGAATACGTTTAGCTAAGCACGCAATACAACATTTCTATCCACTTGAAAATAAATATGAATGCATATACAACAAATTGCATTCATTCTATTCTAAAAGGGGGAGGCGGGGAGGATACTTCACTCAGTGATTTGCCATAAAATGCGTTTTTAGTTTTGTGCTCTTTTTTTTAGCATGTTTGTTTTTGATGTTGGGACTGATGCGCACTTGCTGCATGAGCCACTTGGCAAGTGGCATACAATTAATTGAAAAATGCCAAAAGCAACAACAACGACAACAAATGCTTAGCAATCACAGCGAGTTGTGCGTTGAGATTTCCTCTCTGCATCTTCTCTATATATATATTAATTATAGTTTAATTAACAAAATGCTCAACACAGTCCAGTCAGCAGGCAGTCGTGCATGTGGGCGTGTCCAGTTGCATGGCATTGCGAGAGAGAGACAAAGAACGAACACAAACAAACCCAAAAACAAGTGATTTCCAGTCGCCAAGTGCATATTTAATTGCCTTGCCTTTGGGCGAAGAGTGACAAAGTTTTGTGACGATTGTTGTGAAGCTTATTATATAGACATAAAGCAGATGCGTACGCAAAAGCTAAGAAAAGTTTATAATTATGCTGATTGTGTTTCGAGGCGCCACAAAGCGACTGACAACACTCGACTGAGTTTGATGTTTGGTGGCGGCATAGCAAAATAAAAGAAAGAAATAATTTTCTTTAATTTTTCTTTATTTTTTGCTGGCCAAGTTGCAGTTGAGATAAGTTCTGGGGTGTTCTTGGTATCGGTTGTGCCGCATTTCCATTTTGGCCATAGATATGCAAATGTAATTAGTTGCATGCCACACCGGACGCACACAGTACGAGCAGCAGCCAACTGTAAAACGCCGCACGCCGCTTCACGTTTCTTACCCACACACAACAACAACTACATTCAAACCCGTCTCGACGGCTTGTAAAATGTTAGCGCACCGAAACAATTTATAGTGAAAATAGAATTAAAACCACAAAAGCAAAAGCACAGCAAACAAAACAAGACAAACACGACAACAACAAAGCGATACAAAAAAGATGTGAAGAAAAGAAAAGTGGAGAGAAAATGCAAACCGCCATGCAAGGCTGTGGCAAGGCAACAGAGAAAAAAAAACAGGAGTCGGCTAAAACCAAGATTTATATGCAACAAAAGAATTAAGTGGAGTATGCACAGCACATAAGGCAGAAACGACCAGCTAGATACCCTATAAAAGCTAAGTAAGAAAATTGTCAACGCCATCTAGCGCCGAATAGCAAAGCTAGATGGTAAAGGTTATAAGTGTAACCGAAAAAGACAGAGCTAGTTCTCTCCAAGCACAATAGTTGCTTCTAGGGTATGTGACTAGAAAAAAGTGCAACATAATAGAGAAGAAGAAGCACCGAAAAAAGAGTCACTAACAGAAGGCCAAGCGACTACACAAAAAAAAAAAAATAAGGGAAGAAGAAATGTGCATAGATTTGGCCACAATGCCAGGCGCACGCCACGAACCAAACAAGAGCAACGATGCCAACAACAACTAAACAACAACAACAACAATATATACAACACTTGCGAACAACGACGATGTTGGCCCAAGCACGACGCGTATAAATTTGTAATTCTTGATGCAACCGCAACGTTTATTAATTTAAAATTCAATTTAAAATGGTCAAGACTTCACTTCGCCCCCGCCCGCTACGAAACACAATGGACGCGCTCAAGTGTGTGTGTGACACACATGTGTGTGCGAGTGTGTGTAAGTGTTGAATCAATAGATTAATGCAGCAGCAATTAGTGTGATCGAGCGTCTAATTGTTTTTGCCACGGCATAAAAAAAAGAGAGAAAATTTAAATTGTCTGCCACAGCTAAGGTCGAGAAATTATTAATTTACTGCCAACCACAGCTACAGACAGCGCCCGATAAAATGGATGTGCACAAAAAACACACAGGACTCTCCAGCAGTGAAGGCAAAAACAAACCAGCGACTGCATTCGAAGCATCAAGTAACAGCAAAAAAAAAAAAGGCAGGGATACTTTAATATTTTGATATGTGGAGAAGCATTTGACATCAGGGGAAGTCCGGAAAATAATAGAAAAAGAAGGTTAGTGCTGTTTGTGAAATAAGAAACCTACTTTTAACGATTGGTAGTTGTTATTTGCATATTTTTTGAGTTTTCTATTCATATATATTTTATTGCTAAAGTATAACTCTAAACAACAAATAAAAACTTTATGAAAAGGGCTAACATCAAAGCTTGAGTGAAAGCTAACAAACAATTTGCATTCAAAGTTTCAGTTGCCTTTGTTGCATGCATTCCAAAACATAAAACTTTAACAATTGCTTGAACAAATCCTTTTACAAGTTGCCAAAACTTACAGCTTCGTGTTGACATCGAGTATATAAGTTGGGTTTAGCTGGATTTATCTGTTAGCAGTTAATCTAATAACAATTTCAATAATACGCTCTTCGTTGGGTTATTTATATGTTTTTCTTTTTTTTTGTTGAGGGGAAGCTTAAGCCGCAAGATGCAAGCATCGAAAAAATGGGCAATGCCAACCGGGAAAAGGACAAGTCCAACAACATGCATACATAAAGAACAAAAAAATGAGAATAAGAACTGTGGCAGAGCGCAGCACATTAAACACAACTGACAGCTCAACATACGTCACGTGGCGTTGTCGTAAAGTTGCCGCAGACAGACGAGGAGGAGGAGAAGGAGGAGGCAGAGACACAGACGAAGACGGACAATGATGAAGAAAATGTTGCAAGCCACATACACATACGCACACACACACAGACAAAGACAGAACACATCGATGACTCTGGGGCATTTTTAATGGAAACTCATTTTTGAGGTTAATTGTAAGCAAAAGATGGCCTGCAAAGGGGGTGAAGAGTGCTGTTTTTTTGGCCGGGTTTTTCTGCTTTAGCAGCCAACGGCAGCGACTGCAGCAGACGGGGGAGGTATAGGGTTGAAGGGTTGTTGAGGTTGCTGCAGCTGGTTTAAGGCTCGCGGCGTTCATTGTGCACAAAATATGAAAAGCACAACGTGTGGCATGGACTATGCTGCTGCTGATGTTGTTTTTACACCGTGGGGCAACTACAAGGCATGCCACAGCAGTCGCAGCAGCAGCAACAGCATATGATGTTGATGTTCACCGCTGCGTTTTATAATGAGCGGAAGGTTTTTTAAGCGGCTTGCGTTTTGTTGCACTCTTTATTGTTGCCGCTGCTTCTGCTGCTGCTGCTCAGTTGGCCGGAGCAAAGCGTTTGGCATAAGTTGTACTTGGCATAATCGTTGAAAAGTATGGTAATGTTGCAGCACTGAAATTGTGACGGGTCAGCATTGACATTGTAAAAAGTTAATGTAAAAAAAACTCCAAAGGTATTTTCATAAAAAAAATGAAAGGTTATTAAATGTAACAAAAGGGCAAAGGTGTGGAAATAAATGTAAAGTAAACTGAAATTTAAATAAAAATGGCATGAAAATGTTAAGACAGCCTTATAGACGGATGTTGGCAGCATGTATTCCCATAGTGGCAGTACCACAGTTCGAAAGCCTATAGTGAGGATCTGATTATCGATAGTAGTACTACAGCGCACCCAACTTCACTTGATTTCGAACAAAGCGACACGCGGCAAACATTTATAGAACACCGACTGAATTTATAAATATGCACAAATTACCAACATCAAATTTATTTTCTCAAGTAAAAATGATATTTTTAGCTATTAGAAATGCAATGTTGAACTGAAATTGATTAGCTTTTCATGAATAACTCTCATTAGCTGAACACAGTCAGAGCGATATTTACAAGGCCCCAAAACAATGCTGCTGACTGGGCCCAAAAGCATAAAGCTCTTACCACACACACACTACTCACAATCATCATCATCATTATCAACAACAGCAGCAACAACAACAAGAACATGGTAAGGTTGAAGTTTTTGCCTTTAAGCGGCTTTAATTAGCCCGCAATGAACGAGAATGAGAATTCAAGTTCAGGCCAAGTTAGCTTCGTTGGTTGGTTGACTGGCTCAATGGCTGGCAAGTGCTTAACATTTTTGTGCTGCCTTGGCATAAATGGCTTAATTGCAGGCTTAATGACAAAAACTACAACAGCAACCCAACAAACAGAGGGAAGGAGTAACAGAGTGAGAGAGCGAGAAAGAGAGAGCTGTTGAAATTCCTTATTGCCAGCCCAGCAATTACTTTAATTGTGCGCCACATTTCTGTGTGTGAGTGTCGGGTGTTGGAAATTGCAAATATTTATTGGTATTTATAAAAAGCACACTATCCACTAGAGCAAAAAGCATGCGGCTTTTTCGGCTCCTTTCTTTCGGGTCGTTGCCAGTCGTCGTTATGACAATGTGAATACCATTGAAATTGTTGACATTTTTGTCATTTGTTTTTAGATTCTAGTGGCAATGACACACTGCCAGAATTTTTGTCGTTGTTGTCACACACACACACATACACTCACGCGTACATATGGCAAATGTTATTTATAAAAATGACAGACACTTCTATTTCGCCACATGCCACATTGCAGGTCCTTGTCATTGTGCCACTGCCAGCTTCACGCTCACCCTCTCACAGTGTCTTACATCCAGCCGATTTCTCTTTCCCTCTTTCTCTTGTGGCATATGCAGAGTGGAATGCTGTGAAAAATGGCGGCTGTGTCACGTCGTATGCACATCGTGAGTTTGTCACACATACCACACTAGATTAAATTATAATCGAGCTGCAGGATATACACATAGCGTATACGTAGTATATGGGCACTCCCCCCTCTTCTTATAGAGCTATTCTATATTTCGGGGATTTCTTTTTTTTTTTTTGTGTAGCCATTTGCATCTTCAGCTGCGTCTGAGATTTGCGCAATTGACTGTGTAAGTGTTGGCATTGCTGTCGCACGCTCTCTCTTTCTCCCGCTCTATGTGTACTCCCTCTATCTGGCATTCGTTTTGCTTATTTTTTTTTTTAATGAAATGTCAGCCAAGCATTTTAGCCATTTTTCATCTGGCAGGCAGCAGCAACAACAGCAACAACTGATTAACTTTTAACAGCCGCCGCTTTGCTTCGCTTTGTGCATTGCATTATAAAAAAATAATCCCGAAGTAGAAAAAAGTGTAGCATACTTTTGTGCGTCTACATTTTTGATAGACCATCGTAAATCATGCAAGGCCAAGCCAACCATCCACCCAACCAACGAACGACCCCTCAAACCGCCCAATGCTCCCCGCTGATGCGCTGTCAACCCTTTTGACATTTGCGCCACGACTGCAAGTTTGACATTTTGCTTTAGTTTATGTGATATTTCATATGTGATAAGACCAACAACAAACCCAACAACAGCAACACATATAGCTGACATTTCTGTTGGCTTTTTTTATGGGTTATTTTTTTTTAGCCGAGTGTTGTGTCCAGTGTTGGTCAACGAGCGCGCGCATACCTTTTTTGCAGCTCATTTAACACTTTGTTTAATCAGGCAAACGCATCAGAATCATAATATTTAGAAATATGCTGAACTGAGCAAAACTCTCCCCCTTTGAACTGATAAATCGGACATTTCTTTTGGCATTAGGCAAATTTTTACTTTCACTGATAGCATTTTTATGCTTTTTTCTGCCTTTTTATCCCAGTTTTGGCAAGTTCAGCAAGCTGGGTATTTTGAAGATAAATGCATTTTTTTTATCTAGAGAGCGAAAGTTGCAGAGGGAATTTAGCCAATGAAAGTGAGCACAAAATAGAAAAAGGAAGAGGGCAAGAAATGAGGTGGAAGCTTAAGAAATGTTCTCTGCTTTTTTAAGCTTGCAGACTTCTGAGTTTGCTTTACGTTTTGTTTTTTTTTGTACGAAAATTTGCTTTGGGGTTTCAGCTTTTGGATTCGCTTTAGAAACGGATTGTCGTTAGATATATTTCAGACAAAGAAGAGGTTTATAAGCCAAGAATATGTGTATTTTTAGGCAACCTAACCTATTTTAAGCTACAAGAAAATATTTTCTATAATTTAGTATAGACATATTTCTTGGAATTTCTTTGAAGAATTGATCAATTTATTGGAAAATATTTACATATATTTTAAGGGAGTGTTTGGTTAACATCAATTTGAACACATACTCAACGATTCTTCAACATTTTATTGGAAATTCTGTCTGCAACAAAGAAAAAAAAACGCGTATACGTTCCATTGGCAACGCCTTTCAATTTTCTGTACGCGATTTATGCCACATGTCAACTGGTTGACAAGGATGACCCCGCATAGCCCGGGGCACGACACAATCCCCATACAACCCAACCAGCCACACCCAGCCAGATAAGTCAAAACTCAAATAAAACAAATGCTGCGCCTTTTTTTTGTTGTTGCGTTGACTTTTTAATGCGTGAGACAAGCTCAAAGCAAATGCAAAACTTTGTTACACGTGTAATGAAAAAAATAAATAAATAAACAACCACAATGCCAAGCAAGATATCATGTATCCCCCCACCCGCTCGAAACAAAATAAAATCCAACCCCCACCTGCTGAGTGAATTGCTCCGATTTACAATGCGATGCCTGCTGTCGCTAAGCCGCACGCCAAGAGTTGTGAGATATCAAAAGCCAAACAGAGACGTAACAAACAAACACACAAACAAACAAAAATGTTAAAAGTGAAACAAAGACATATCTCTCAAGTGGCATCGTATGTCAGGCCAAGTGCCTGCTCTGGCTGTCGCTGTTTTGCTGTCAAGTGCAGGAGTTGAGGTGAGGTGAGTTGAGGAGTTACCCCCAAAAAAATAAAACCCACATCCATCAGTCAATCTAATTTGCCTGTAAGGCAGCAACAACAAACACACATGTGTGTGTGTGTGTGTGTGTGTTTGTGTACAGCATGGAAATATCTTTGATAAAGTTGTAGAAATTTGCGACTCTTTGCTAAATTGCAAAATATATTTCAATGCGCCTGCCTCCAACTCCAAGCTAGACTTTTGCATTTTAATATTAAAGGCGTCTGCATTGGACATTTATTATTTAGAAATCGGCAAAAATAGGGAAAGGAGAAGCAGAAGCGTAGAAGCTGGTGCTGCTATTCTGACTGTGTTTGCTGCATAACAACAAAGGCCACTCGGCAATGCAGTTGGCAAACAAAGCGACGGAAAATGAGTGAGGCCAAAGCCAAAGCTAAAGCTAAAGCCAAACAATAGACGACGATGACGATGACGACGACTACGACGCGCCCACAAAAGTATGCTTTAAGAATTTGCCCCAAAAACAAGGCAAATGCATGTGTGTGTTGCGGGGTGTGTGTGCGCTTATGCTTGAACAAGCATTGTGTGCACAATGAAACGACAGCTTCGCACATACGTACATTCATACATATATAGACCACAAAGTAGTTTCATAAGGCCTAACAGCAGTAGCAGCAGCAGCAGCAACACCAACGACGACGACAACAGTATTCAGGGGTCCCAAGCTTTACTTTGTATGAAGTGCATTAGATCAAAGTATTATAGGCTAAAGCTTTCTCTCTCTCATATGCGAAATGAGAAAACTAATGGCATGCTCCAAAACTTAGCTTGCCTTTGTTTGCGAGTACATTCTACTTCACATAGAATAGAAGAATCTAATGCTTTTGTCTATCTTTTTGTCAACAATATGCTGGGCAGTTCTTTTCATTATTTTAGATTTTATTTAGAAAGTCTTAAAGAACTTAATCCGTCTTAAGAGACCTTGAAAGCATACAATGACACACTAAAGAGCTCCATTTTACAGTTAATCCTTAAAATATCAGCTAAAGAACTTTTAGCTTGAAATTTTTTTCTCACACACATTAGTGTTCATTAATTACTAGCTTGTTTATGGCCACACCATATAAACTTAGTTTAGAGCTTGTATTTGGAACATTCGCATTACTTCCAAGGCAGTTTAGGCCTGCTTAGCAATAAAGTCTCATATAATTCCACTCGCTCTAGCTTTCTCTGCAAACCATAAATTGTTTCAATTTATCGTTAAGCTCATGGACCAAGTCTAATTCCTAATGCCAACTATTTAGCAGCAAATGTTATGCGACTCTCAAACACATATACATCAGTCTGACTATCTCGCTTTTACTGGCTTTCGCTTCGCGTCGTATCCAAATGACTGGGCATAGACATCAAATCCATTTTGGTGGCCACACTGCAATGCGTCAAAAACGTTTCTCATGCGAGTTTTGGCTGGGGCAAGGGCAAGGGGAAGGGTTGCACACTTGCACAGCGCATCGTTTGCTGTTATGATGATGAACTCCACTTCGCTCAAGTGGGAAAGAGCGAGAGGGAGAGCAAGAGGGGTGGAGACACTGAAATGAAATATTGCATGTGGCAAATGTAAAACATGACATTCTCCTTAACCTCTTACATGCATACTAGACATAGTATCTAGTATCTACAATCGCCGCACTTTGTTGCATGTTGTTGTTATTGCTGCACAAAATGTAATTTCACTTTTTTTCGGAAGCCAATAAAAGTTCAATTTTTTGAAGTCGCTTCCAATTTTATTTAACGTCATTACATTTGAAACTTTAATACCGAAAAAAAAACTTTGCACTTGCTTGGCAGCAACTACCAAAAAAAAGAGCACAAAAGGGTAACTGAGAGTGGGCGGGGGGATTTTGTTACTAAGGGGGTGTGTGTGTGTTTGAGCGTCTATTGATGGGCAGGCGGCTGTCATATGAGTAATTGCGTTTGAGGCTACGTTGAATATGAAATGCTCTTTCGTTGGAATACTATAAATAAACTTTCATAAAAGATTGAATTTCCTTTTACTCATGTTTGGAATCTAATTTCTTAAGAATTTTCTCGACTATTATTCTATGAAAAAGGTAAACAGCATATCTTGTTCGCTCAAAAATTTTCATAAATTATAATTTGTGGTTGTCCTGAAACCCAAATTTAGTCAGCATTTTGATTAGGGCATAAGTTACTCTACTCGACCCCAAGTTTAGTTTATTTTGAGAGACCGAACTTACTATCAATTTTTCAATTTACTTTGCAACAATTTTCTGGCCAAGTTTCTCTCTCTATGTGTGTGCGTGTGTGTGGTTGCCACTGTTGCATTCTACGTTCTGTGGTAGCGTCTTTTTCTTTTGCTTTCTGTTACTCAATTTAAGACGTTCGCTGGCGACGAAGTCGCTTTGATAGTTACGTGCGGTTACACACGCGAGTCCTTCCCATTCAACCCTCAAGCCGAATGCTAGCAAGTCAGAGCTTAGTTATTGCTACACTCATATTATATGTAGTTGCAGCCATATTACATGAGTGCCACATATAAATTTCGCCAAACGATTTTTTTTAAGGTCACTTGAATGAAATTTAAGTGAGCATTTAATGAATTTCACATCAAGCATAATATATTTTATGAGCTGTTGCATTGTATCAGAGAGTTCATTATGTTTATTGGCAAACTTTAAGGGAAATTACTTAAAAATTGTCAGCAAGTATTCCATGAAGTTTTGCCCCATAAAAACTCAACTTATCGGACACAACTTTTACTTATAAACTTGCCTTAACAACATTATGTTTATGCCAATATCTTGTTGGCCTTAAAAATAAATTCCTTAATGCTTGCTTTAATTGAGCTTTGGTCTGGTCAAATGCGGCAAAAAACAAATTCCTAGTCGTTATCATAATGTGCTGTGTGTGTGTGTGTGTGAACATTGAAGATACACACACACACACACACATACATACATACATACATACATATTATTAGCATAACTTTGTTTTAGTTCATGTTGCAGCTTTACTTTAAGTTTTACAGCATTGGAAGCGCTTCCTCTTCACCCTCTCGCTCTCTTTCTCTGTGTGGTATATTTCATATATATTAAGCGCAAAGCGCTCTAAGCCCAATAACTTTCATGTACACACACACTCATACATATAGCTCTCTCGCTCTTGCTGGGCACACAGTTGGGCGCCACTGCATTGCTGCAGGGCTGAAGAACTGAATCTGCAGCAGCAGCAGCAGCAACAGCAGCATACAACTACTTGCCTGCCCGCCTGCTTGTGAAAATTTCCCATTTAAACTTTTCGCTACTGTACAATTTTCATTATTAATATGACTTTTTAGGCATGCCGCAAACGGCGCCAAGTGGCTGCTGCCACAGCACCCAATTTGGGTTCAGTTCTCAGTCCCGAGTCCTTTTGGCCAGTGTTAAACGCGCCCAGTGTATTGTCAATGTTTGCCTCTGACCAGAACCTAAGCAGGGAGTAAAGGAGGCGTGATGCTGCGTAATGGGTGGTCGCTGCAAAAATGCCAAGGATAAAGTTTTCCGCCCCATTCCCTCCTCTTTGAACAGAGACTTGCCGTTTGACTTTTGCAACAAGTGCACAGGGCAGTTGGTAGGAGGAAAGAGAGTGTCCTGGGGGCCTTTTTAATCAAGCCCTATGAATGGTTTCGGTCTTAGGTACAAAACGGCCGTATATACCCATAGCCATACCCATAAAAATGAAACCTAGCCGTAACCAGCGCCAAAGCCGCTTATTACTATAAAGTGAGATTAATGAATTTTTGGGGCAGCAAAAGACGTCGACGACGGCTTATTTCCTCTCTCTCTCTCTCTCTCTCTCTCCCTCTCTGTCTTCTCGGTTGGCTGGCAATTAATGAAATTTATTTGCGCCAAATGTGTTGTTGTTGGCCAGCTTTTCATTTCAGCCATATTGTTTGTTGGGTTGCGCTGCTTCTGCTGTTAAGCAAATTGTTTGGCTTTTGTGCGTGACTAAAACGCGGATTGGCACAAATAATGCAATTTACGGCCAAACAATATATTAAGTAGCTAAATATAGATGTCTAGACTCCTTCATTGTATTGACTGCAAGGACAATGAAGAATTGGCTGAAGAAGTAAAGACTTAAGCAAGTCAAAAGAAAGTCTTCATGCAGATAGAAAGAGTTGAGTCCTCTTATAGAAAAGAGCAGTTAGATAGCTGCAGAGTTGACAGATAGTTATGAATTCTGAGGATATGTACTGGCATTGGCCGCATACTTTGACTTTTAATGGCTTGCAAAATTATTTTCAGATCTACAATTTTCATAGGCTTGGCTAAAATAGCGAAGAAACAATTTAAAAAAGGAGTGAGGAAATCGACTTCAAAATCTTCTTTATGGATAAGAAAACATTTATAAGCTAAGCTTAATCTTCTTTCATATTTTAAACAAATATACATAAATATTTCATTTAAATCCTTAATGCCAGCTACTTTTGTTAAGCCCTTCAGTTCACCCTTGAAGATATAAACATATTAAGCACAAGCTTAAGACCGCAAAGCGCTTTTTTCGTACAGCAACAATTTTTCTAGCTTTTTTTCTCTGACTGTTTGCCAGTAAAAGCTCCAACCTTTTACCTTTTTGTTGTACACTTAATTAAAATGTAAGAGGCAAGACAGAAAGAGAGGGAGAGATGAGAGAGAGTGCCAAACATATTTGTATCTTTTATAGTAGTAATACGAAAATAATAATGCAGCACGGCTGGCATTATAATAAATACGCAACGAGATAAAACAGAGGCAGTATCAAAAAGGGGCAAAAACCGGGTGGCACAAGCAACAAAATAAATATAGCATGCAATAAATTTAGCAAAGCGCAAGCAATCAGCCAACAAATTGTAAACAGTAAATTTTCGCGAGCTAGGCAAGCTGCAGGGCATGTGAGGGGCAGATGAGGAGAGCCCCTCCCTCTTTCCTGCACCATGTTCGAGGTGTATGAGGGATGCTTGGTTCCACATTAGCACTAAATCGCAGCGACTAACGCCGCCAGTTAGTTAAACGATTCTCATATAAATACGAAGCATAGAGAGAAAGAGAGGGGGAAAAGGGGATGTGTGCAACGCCCACTAAAAGAAATTTATCTGCCACGCTGCTACGATGAGGTGGCATATGAGATATCCTTTGCCGTTGCAACGATGCGCGGACTAATCTTTATTTCGATATTTGCATAAAAAAAAAACAAAAAAGAAAAAAACACAAACCAAAAAGCCAAACATGTCAAAAAATTTGCAAGCGTCGTCCTCGTCGTCTCGTTGTTGTTGTTGGTGGTTTGCTCCTTGGTTTTGCTTGGTGGTAAGGTTGGTGTGGTTGCTGCTCCTTGTTTTTTATTTTGTCTTGTTTGGTAGTGCATAAAACTGCAAGCTAAAGGATTTACTGCAGCTCTGCCACGCCCATTGCCTGCGCAGAGATATTGCCAGCTGCCGAGCCAGAGTCACGTTATTTGCAGGTGTTGCAATCTATCCGACAACTCTCTGACTCCTTCAGGTGTGTAAATGTGTGTGCGAGTGTGTGTGTGTGTGCTCACAAGGTGGCAATGGCGGCTTTGCGGTGAGTTGTAATAAGAGCAACAGCAACACACTCGCACCCACCTAGACACATACACACAATGTATCAGACTCGCACACACATATCTCGACTCATGTTGCAAGTGTTTTTGATCTCGCGCTGCTTTAGCCTGTTGGGAATTTTGATTAAAAATGCTTCCACGTGAAGCTCAAACGTGCTTGGCGCTCAGTCGCCGGATCTGGCAACTCTTCGTTGCATACATGTGGGCGTGGAGGTGGGTGAATAGGGGGCGTGTCAGTGCGCCTTTAATGGCATTGGCGCGTTTATTTTAACGCGTTGCTGCCTGCTGTGTGTGCTTGTGTGTGTGTACAGGTAGCTGCTGCAAGTGTATGTGTGTTTGCAAATTTTTACATTGAGATTTATCACACCAAAAACTTTAACCCAACGAGCGAAACGCAAAAAAAAAGCAAGCGTCCATGGGATTCAGAGCTAGGTAAGCCTGGCTATTTTGATACTCTTACAAAGTTTAAAGTTTAAGCTTGAGAAAAATATAAAGATATTTATGGTCTATTTCTTTTAAGTTTTAATAACTTAAATACTAACTGAAGTATCTCAAAACTATTATTATTTTATTTGCCGCTTGCTAAGCTTTTTTTCATACCCTAAACATCTCCGAAGTTAGTGTATTAAGACGATGTTAATATCACAACATGCCACAGACCTTTTGCCACCCGCCACATAAAGCAATTAATTGTTAAGGCTGCTGGCGTTTGTGCAGCTGCAAGGTGAGTTATATGAGATATATACATATTATAGCACATAGATGATGGATATACATGGGGCTAAATGCGGGCATGCCAGTAAAAATAAGAAAAAATAACCTTCTTTTCTGTGTGGGATGATATATAAGTATGTATTTTCTGCGTTGAACTTTATGAAAGAATTGCTTAAGATAGATTTACAAGCCAAAGTCTTGTAAATAAAATACGACGCAAGTGCAAATTAAGTATCTCTATGTAAATTTTGATTACATTTACGTGGCAACTTTTACCTTCAAATCGTTAGCTTGTAGACCCTGTTAAACTACACTAATTACTTCCCCTCATTTTGTGGGCCGTGCCACATATGTGTGAGTGTGTGTGTATGTGAAGGTTTAGCTCTATCAAGAAGCGTTACAAGCCGCCACAAATCAAATGCAGCACCAATTACCTGGCGCCAGGGCGCACAAAGCATAATCAACTGGCATAATTAACAACTAAAAATGCAAAGAACCCTTTGCCTTAACAATGTGTTTCGGTGTGTGTGTATGTACCAACAAAAATATGTTTTTACACCTGGGCCCGTGCAATTTTCACACATTTTGTGGTGCAAGGCAGCCAACCACCCGCACAACCCATCCACCACCTAACCCCATCATAAACAACAACAACCATAACAATAACAACAAACAAGTCGCAAACAACGCGGTAGACAGTAGCAGTAAATTATAAGTTGCAGTCGGGCCATAAACTACTCGCCACATTACTCATACGCGGCGTGCATAAATTTTTAACCTTTTTACCTTATAGCCTGATAATTATTTTCCGTTTACAAAATGCCAGGCAAAGCCAAAAATGGAAAAAAAAACTTTGGTAAATGCACAGCACAGAAAATTCAAAATGAATTGGCTCAAATACTATTTGGCAAATACACAAACACATTTTTTGGCCACAAAATAATTTTATAGCACAAATATTTAGCAAGTATTTTTTGGGGTTTAGACTGCAAAATTTGTTTGCTATAATATTTTAGAGCAAATAGAATTTATTAATGGAAAAATTCGGAAAGCAAATTCATATTGATTATAAGCATTTGATTTATTCCCATTAATGCCAATTTAAAGCAACTGAAAAATTAATGTTTAAAACTTTTTTGTCTCACACTTCACCTTAGGGGAACTTTGTTGTAACTTTGATCAACTTTCAAGCGCCCAAACAATAAATAAGTTGATGAGCAGCTTTAAGTTTATCAAGATATACAAACATTTTTTGGGTTTTCTTCTGCTTCTTTTTGTTGCTGCAGCAAATTACAAGTTTATGGTGTAGTAAATTTGATTACTCATAAATATCCACAAGTCAATCAATATACATACATATATAGTACTATATACCTTATAATAATGAAACTTTTCAACTTTTCCACTAACTACAAGTTTTTTATTTTGCTGCTCAAATTTTTGTAGTGTTGTTCTTAGCAGACGATTAATTTTTAACGAGTTTATTGCACACTTAATTAGATGCAGGCTACTTTAAGCTCATTAAAAATTTCGCATAGAGCCCTGCAAAAGTTATGAACAATTTTTTATGTTTGTTATTGATTTGCGTTGGCGAAGGCAGTTTTAGCTGTTTATAATTTACTAACGCAAAATTATAAATGCTTTGCTGTGGACCAGCTTTGCGCTCAGTTTAAGCAAATTAGTTCAATTGCCGGTGCCACAACAGCTCCTGCACCCCGCAGTCCGCATTCCGCTGCCTGCGTAGACTGCGTATAGCTATTTGGCATAGACTTGATTAGGCTTAGGCTAAAAACTTTATCCTTTGCACAGTTGTAAATAAGCAAAAGTAAATTTTGGCAAGTAATTTAAGCCACACAAACAAGCTGGCAAACAACTTTCCACCAGCCAGTTATCCCACAGGGCGGACTAAGGAGGGGGGGTATTGGTTGCGATTGTGGGGCATGTGGTGTTTGGCAAAGTTGCTATTACGGCAAGGCATGTAAAGTTCTTTACCCAGTTTTAATTCAAAATCAATGTATGAACTTTGCTTACATTACGCTAAAACTTTGCTACAAATCCTGCACCTCCCCCACCCTTACTCCTATCGCCACCCAGCCGCCTACTCAACAACTTGACTACGACTGCAGCTTCAATTAAGTCCATATATGGCATGAAAGAGGGAGGGGCTTAGGATTGGTTGCCACTTACCTTCATAGATGGTTAATGTTGCATCTGCGGATACGGCATCGCCCACACCGTTCTCTGCCACACACTCGTAGGGCGCATCATCGCGCCCAGCTCGAACCGGTTCAATGCGCAGTATGGAAACGCCGCCCGGTTGCTCTAGCACCGTGTAACGCGATTGAGTGCCTGCATATACATATGTGTGTGTGTGTGTGTGAGTGAGAGGATTAAGAGCCTGTGTTACAAGAGGCGTTAATGGTCTATTTACTTACCCGATACTTTTTTGCCGTTCTTGCGCCAAACTATCGATGGCGGCGGATCACCGCGTGCCGCACAATAGAAACTGGCAACACCTCCAACGCGCACCCCCTGGTTCTGTGGCTTCTTGATGATCTCCGGTGGATCTGTGAAAGTGTGCAAAAGAACAGCATTGCGGCATGTTAGTAAGTGAAGAAGCTTAAAGAGTTTATGGCGACGGCAGTTTGGCTCTCAAAAGTATGCAACACTTTTTCGTATATTGTTGTAGGGAATTGAAGTCTTATGTTTGCGGTGCTTTATTGAATTTGAGAACAGAAGTAGTTATGCTGTAATTGTTACGCATGCAACAGTGGTAACAGGGCAACTGTATTTTTTTAAAGCCTTCTTTTTTATTTGCTTTGCTTTGCAGCGGAATTCGATTTATTTTGCGTTTGTGTGTTTTGTACATTTCCTTATTTTTTTTTTACATATTTGTCACAATATGCTGTCAATACAATGTCGCATGTTGTTTGTGACTCAAACGCACACACACACAAAGCTGCGTACGTGCTGCACACAAACAGCAAGAGATACGAACAGGCACCGGCACATCTGCCTGCGTTTGTGTGAGTGTGTGTGTGTGCGGCATTAAAAATCTGGCAAAAATCACGAAACGTTAAACAAGCAGCAAAAATATTGTCATGTGCATCGTTTGTGCAGCATATGCCCCCTCTCCCCAGTTGCCACTTTTCTTTCCATTCCCTTAACCTCCACAGCAATTGTCCTGTCGCTTGGCCGCCGTCGCCTTTGTCCCTGGCATAAAGTAGTTTACCCAACATATCAATTCGATTTATATTTTTTATTTAAATTAAATGTTAAATGTAAAAATTCTTTTCTTTCGCTTTATGTTTTTGTATTGGTGACCGACGCTGAAAGGCTGCTTCGAACCAAAAACTTACGTGTCAGATATTGTATATAAGGAAAATCCGAAAAATTTGCATCTGTAAATGTAACGGCGTATTAATATTAACGGATATTGCAAGGCGATGCGCGCGACGATACGAATTGTTATCCCGTTTTTGATGAACGCATTTGTCAATTTATTTCAACTCGTTTCCGCATTTGTTTATTAATCGTTGATTGTTTTTGTATTTACTTATAAGCTTAACAATAAAATACTTATTTCTTAGCCTATTTCGATACTTAAGGCTTAAATACTAGAAAACTTATAATTATTAATTTGTTATTATATCTTTAACTAAGTTTATTTAGGAATATTTCAATAGTAATTCTTATCAATCTTTTGCTCAGTTATTTTTATGCCATAACAATAGTATTCTCTTCAGTGTTTCAAGCTGGCATTAAAACTTTTTAGCTTTTTTCTTTGTGCATGTTTCGGAACTCTGTTAAAAACTCGAGGCCAAGCGGGGATTCAAAACAAAAAAAAAAAGAAACAAAAGCAAATGCCGCAGGTTAAAGAAAGGAATCTATATGTATCAGAATATTTTTTTTTTTATAAAAGTGTATAGAATAATATTTTTAGAAAGAGAGAGAAGCAAAGAGAGAGCGAGCTAGTTGCATTGTTGCCATGGACACAAATCTGAGGACATTGTAAGTACAAGTATTGTAAATAATTTAAAGTTTTGCTACAAGGCGTTCTCACAGCCAAAACATGCAGACCATTTGGTTTGCCATTGAGGCAGCTGCCATTGTTGTTGCTCTTCTTCCTCTTCATGATGTTGCTGCTGTGCTGTTGGTGTTGCTCTTGCGCATACTTGGTATCATTTGGCAAGTTTTGCGTTTAAACTTTTGCCTCGACAAGTTGCCGGCCAGACTTTTGAAAGCATGTGGGAAAATGTAAAAAAAACAACAAGCAGCAAGCAACAACAACAAAGGCCAAAAAAAAGACCTGAAAAATGTTTGTAGTGTAGTATGTGGCTTTCAAGTATGGCCAACAGCAGGCAACATTGCTGTTCTTAGCCCGGCCAATTTCACATGTCAACCTGTCTACCAGAATTTTACAAAAATATTTCAAATTTGACACTCGCAAAATGGCAAAACTCAAGTGTGGTCACAAAATTAACTCCAAAGAATAGCAGAGAATATGCTTCACAAGAAAAGGAAACTTTAATATGAAACCAAACAGAATTTGAATGAATTGTACTTAAAGAATGATTTTTTACCTGTGTTCTTTAGCTTTAAGCTTTCTTTATCAATAATTTCACCAACGTTCGTAAAAGTTATTTCCTTGAATTCATAATGTGTAATTTAAGTCGCCATACAAACCATCCATTTATCAATTGCATTTTCCACTTAAATTTAACGTTGAAATCATTTTGAAGAATACACTCGAATGCAACTAAAATTTCTGCACGCTGCTCATTATAAAACGCCCAATAGAGTTTTCACACACTCTCTCTCTCACTCCTCTCCACACGTTCTCCCTTCTCTCTCCCTCTCTGTATATACCAAGATGATTTGCCCGCGCTCGTCGTCGACGTTGGCTGGATTTGCGAAGCACTTGAAAGCATTTTACGCTTACGTTAACAGTTTTTATAGCCCGAACAGCAATAAGCATATTGGTTTGTGGCTGTAATGAGCTACAGCATCAGCTAACACCAGTCGTGCCTCGCCCCCACCCACCACCTCCGGCCCTACACCCTCACTCTCTATTACCGAAGATGGCAAAGCAAATTCACAGCGATTTTTTTTTTCCTTTTACATATAAATATATATCTTCTTTTTTTTCCAGGCGCTGTCTCTTGACGCATTTGTAAAGTTTTATGTTTGCTTAAACAATTTGATTGCGCAGCGTAGAGAAAGAGAAGAAGAACGAGAGAGAGACACTTCCGTGACGAGTCATAAAAATCGTATCATTACCAGCCATAAAACTGGGATTTCTGTTTATTTGCTGGATTGCCAACATTGCTTGTTGCTTGCTTTACAGTAAAATTTAAATAAATTTAATTATGTTTGTGTGCAGTGTGTGGGGAGGGAGAGAAAATTCGTCTGTTACAAAGATTAAAGGCATAGCAAATGAAATTTGTTGATGCTATAGATAGATAGCACAAGGAAACGAATCGGGTTTTTGAATACGATTGGATTGTGGGTTTTACAGTTAAAATGCAACAGCCAACTTTTGCTTGCGTGCAGCGTTGCTTTTTTTCTATCTCTCTCTTTTTTTCTTTTTGCTGATTTTTCATTTGGCACGTTTGACTGGCGCTGTGAATTTGCAACAGGAGGAGAGGGAGTGAGTTGAGGGTGTGGCAAAGTATAGGGGCTGGGCTTCATAGTGCAAACAATTTCGTTGTTGATATGTGCAAATTGATTTCAACCGTTTGAAATGTGCAGTTATAGATATATATATACACACACGCACACCCAAACACACACACGTGCACAAATATATAGAAGAAATAGGATTACCAATACCATGCAGTCGTTCAATTTATATGGAAATTAATACTAACATTTTTACTATAACGCAAAAAAAAAAAAAATAAATAAATACATAAAAAGAAAAAGGAGAAAAAAATACGAAAAAATTGAATTGATTTTTGCACAAAATATATTCAGAAAACGTTTTTTCTTTCTTTTTGTTGATGGCAACACAGTGGCGTAGTTTAATAACTAGAAAAGTGTTTCGATTAGATGTGAAGAGTGTGTGTGTATGTGTGTGTTCCATGTGGAATAAAGGTTAACAACTCGAATCCAATTCGCAACGCTTTCAATAAAAAACATTCAACCAAAAGCTCAATACTTTCGGCAAACACTTTCACTGACATCTCACTCTCTCTCTCCCCCTCTCTCTGTATGTAGATTCCTCCTACTGTGCAATGACGCCTCTGCCTTTTTTGGAAACATTGTAAAATTATGGCCATAACTTTCGGCCTTGTTTCCAATATGCCCAAATGCTCATAAAAATTGACCCCGTGTGGCTAAAAAGGGGCAGGCAAGGCATATAAAAAATCAGCATATGCTCGGCGCCGTAAAGTATGCAGCTGTTTTTTATTGCCCTAACCCTAGTTACGAACAAAGTTAGGCCTCCCAAAAAATGCTTGGCCCCAGCAATTTATGCGCTCTGCCTCCTTTTTGCTAACAAGGTTTTTCTATTTCATCTGTACGAGTTTTTAATAAGTGCAAAGTGCGGGCCAAAGTTGTGCAGAAAATTTCAACAAATTTTTAGGGTTGAGCAGAAGAAGCAGAAGATAAAGGAGATGAGGCTTAATAGTCAAGTGAGATGATGGGTGGTGGGATAGCTGCTGCTAAGCTCTTGGATCAACTTTCAAGCAGGCAGGCAGGCAGGCAGGCAATGTGTATGTGTTGAGGACAAATCATTTGGTAGCTACGAAAAAGAGATATGAGCGAAATGAAGCAGCACGAATATCCTTTTTAAGTGAATGCTGAAGTAAGAGGAGAAGTGACCCCAAACTGAATGTTGTTGTTGTTGTTGCTGCTGCTGCTGTCCTGTTGACTGACAGCTGCAATTCACCTGTCAGCATCAGCAGAAGCACATTTCGTTTCACTGAATTGCATTGAAATAGGATGCTAAATTTAACGATTCATTGCATTTGCCGCTGCTGCCGCTCCCGTTGCTCCAACTGCTGCTATCCAACACGTTGGCCTCCACAAATTGCAACTCTGTTCCAGCCCAGCCCACCCCCGCATCACACTCATCCTTCGTGAGTCGCGTTGTGTATTTTTAATGCAGCAACTTTGGCATAGAATTGCTAAATCTGCTGAGTCTAAGAAACAGTAGACGCTGTTGCCTCAAACAGAAGATGCTTTCGGATCTCTCAAGCTCTCGGATACTACTACGTACTATGTAGGGTTTTTCTCTGGAAGTCTGCAAAATAAAATGTAAAGTGCAGGCAGGCAGGCAGGCAGCATAGTTTTTTTTTATGGCTTCAACGCTTCGGTCTTCGTGTATGCAACTAAATTTTAATGTTACTTGAAAGAGTAATAAAAATAAACTTTACGCAAGTTGAGAACAAGCTGCGCGCTGTTCCACACCCTTTCACGCCTCCTCAGGGGCCTCAGCAATAAAAGCCAGTGATTATATCGCCTGACGCTTGTCCGTCCATCCGTCCATCCTGCAACTATGCAATGTAAAATTTTAATTAAATTACACAACAAGCAAAGCAGCTTGGCAGCCAGGCAAGCCAAAAGGACGCAGAAAACACTTCTCAGGTTTTGGCATTTTTTTTCTTTTGGGCTGCGTGCAAAATGTGTCAACAAAATCCCATTAAACAATTCATCAAATCAGCAAATCGATGGATGTTCCAAAGATGCTGGATGCTGAAAGTTTTTTGGGCCTATCAAGGCGACAGGTTGGCATTGCGCAGTCGAGCATATAAATGATGTGGGCCTCGCTGCGACAATCATTAATCAAAATTAAAAGTGTGACCAGTTGGTCGGGATGTTGATGTTGGCAAGAAACAGCGAACTCTACTCAATATGCTAAGCCTATTTGGCTTAAAGCACACATATATGTATGCCAGGCAATTGTTTAAACATTTCACCGATTACAACAGTTCCGCTCCTGGGCCTTAACCGTGATGACCCTTCACATTTGGCCTCGACTAAATGAACCGATAAAAAGGTAAGCCATTAAGCCAAAGCTTCGTCCTATTTTACAGAGATCTCTCAATCAGCTGTCAACTGTCGAGCATAACAAATGCCAATTTTAACCAGCAACAATCTGCAAGTCAATAAAACCAACAACGACATCAGCAGCAGCAAAAAAAAGGGACGGCTGTGATGTGGTGGGGAAAGGGTGTGGCATATAAGCGTGGCAAACGTTTACGGTTTTGTGAAATGTATTGGGAATTTAATGAAAGCTTATCATTAATTATACAAGGGCAAAGGTTTTTCGGTTTTGTATTGACCTTTTAAATTGAACAGACATAGAACTTTGTATGCTTAAATCTTTAGTGTTGTCCTTAAGGCATATTACTTTCAACCTCATACCATTTCATATTCTATAAAATCGATTAGAAAATCCAGTGACCTAGTTTGTTGGAGCAAGAAAATGTTACATTTTCCACAGCTCATCAACATAAATTTCATGCAATTCCGAAAGCTGGCTGCAAGCAAAAAAAGAATCTCAAAAATCTGCGTCGGCCAGCCCAAAAATTGACTTGGCAAAGTCAGCGCTAAATGGACCCAAAAATGAAGACACCAACACTCACTCACACACACACATACCAGAAGATTGTGTAACACTTTTAGTGTTAAACTAACTAATACAGTGACAACTATTTCTGACCGCTGCCAACACACGAAAATTTTACATGACATATTAATATAATTAGTTTTTGCCTCGGGGCATAATGTAAAGTGCGGCCAAAAAATGTCAGCACGTGCAGTGGAAGGGCGGGCGGTTCGGAGGTGGTGCAGATACTGTAGTTCAAGTTGCCTTAAGGACAGCAAAAGTTGACTTAACTGTGGATGTGCTGCTTCTGCTGTTGCTGCTGCCGTAGGATTTTTAGGGGTTTGAGTTTTTGGGTCGAAAACTATTTGAGTTTGCGGTCGGTTGGCAGCATTTTATAAGCCGCAGCATATTTTTGCACAAATTTCAGCCTCACGCCTGTTTTATTAAATGGGGATTTGCCTTACACACACACACACACCCATACACCTTGGCAATCTATATATGTATCTCAATATTTGTAAGCATCTATCTATCTGTATGGTTTGCTTCTTTATTTTTTTTAAGAGAGACAAGATGCCTGTCGTCAGGCAGGCAGCAGGAGCAGCACATTCATTATATCTCTATGCGGGATTACTTAGTAAGCTGGGTTACGGCTTAAAATGCCGCAAACTTTATGAGACGCAACACACGTGCCTCTCTGCACCCTGGACTGCCTGCCCAGCCTGCTTGTATGTTGTCCTTTGGACTAGGCCTTGTGCAATTTATGATTGCCCGTGTACTGGCGCTGATATCTTTTGTAGACAACCTGGCAATTTCATAAACTGTGCCAGACACTTGCCAAATTGGCAGGAAAACATACACCACCCCACACCACCACCGGCGCCCACTTTTTCTTTCATTTTGATCGCCCTGATTCGGTGGCTTTGTTTTTCGTCCTTTTGCTTTCATTTTACGCACGTAAAGATGTCTGTAAGCAGGCTTTGATATTTTATTGAGCTTGTCATAATATTTATGATATATATTTGATGCGTGTACCACAACAGGACAAACAGGATTTCGAGCCATCCACCCCACTCAGACTTCTCTGCTTTCGACAATGCAAAAACTTTAGCCAAACTGTTTGGAAAAAAGTTTTATTATTATTAGCATTAAGAGGCCTGTGTGCCATGTTTTATTTTGCTTCGAGCTTTTATTAGTTTCAACTTTTGACAGAAATTATATTGAGTTTATACATACATATATATGTATATACTATAGATATATTGATGATCATGATGAAGCTGGGCCAAAACAAACTTTTAGCCTTCACATCAAAGTTTCAGTTTCTTTAGCCTGTCCTTTTTTTTGGCCTGGATGTTTTGTTTAATTTGTGTTATTTATAAGCTGGCAAGTGCTGTGGGGCAGTTTTGCTCACTTCTCTGGCTAATGGCTAAAAGAAAAGAACTTGTCTACTACTTGGATGCCAATGCCAATGGCAGCAACAACAACAACAGCAGCAACAATCACAACAACTGCCAGCTAAATGTGCCACAAAGGCAAAACAGGCAAACACTTAAGTCGCGCTAGCAGCAAAAACAATGCAAGAAACAGGTAACAGCTAACAGGCAACAGCTAACAGCTAAATAGTAAATGGTAACAGCTAACAAAGGTAGCCAGCAAAGAGGGTGGCAACAGCCACAGCTCCAGGCAGCCAAAGCCAGAGCCAGAGCCAGAACGGGAATCAAAGTCGAGTTTAAGTGCGCTTTATACACACACAAACAAACACACACACCCACAGAACAAGAAAAGCAACAATGAGGTAAAGTTTTCTACAGATTTGAGGCAGTTGAAATGTGTTGGCATTTCAGCTGCTTCAAATCCGCATTGTCATAGCTTGATAAATAGCTGAGAATTACTTACAGACGACTCTTTCTCCCACTCTGTGTGTATGAGTGTGTGTGTGTGTGGCAACACTGGCCATAAAGCTTCGCAACTCTATAGAAATTTATGTATAGAGCAACAAATTCAATGAATAGCAACAAATTTGTAGAAGCATTGTGCAAAAAGCTACGCAAATTTTACAGCTCAGGGCTGAGATTTAGGTTTGAATGACAGAGTTGCCACATAATTGTGAAAATTAGTGGCTGAAAATTACCTTGGAAAAGCCCTAACTATAATTTTAGAAAAAAATTGAAAATGTTTTAAATATGAATAAGAAATCCTTAAAACATATATTTATATAAGTTTATTTATATTAATTAAATCAAACCTCAACACTAAATACAAACTTCCTTTTCCTTTAAACTACAGATAAGCTCACCCATTCTACATACACATGGCAATAATGAATAAATCGGAATGTTGACATGTGAATTTTGATGTTTAGAAAGTTTGCATACCAAACAAAACGATTTAACTCGTCGATTAAGTTATGCGACATGCGTTTTCCCTGTGTGTGTTTGCGTCTTCGTAAATTCCAAAGCAGACGAATCAATCGTGACACAAAGAGCATAGCGAAACTTTCATCAAATCTCTGCTCAGTCCAAAACTTTTTGGTATTAATGTATGTGAGCTGCTTTCCCCACTCCCCTCTTTCTTCCTTTTACGAAACTAGCAGACAAACTCTTTCTCCCACTCCCATTCTCCCTCTCTCTTTGTCTTCCATTTAACAAATGTCTCGCAAATCAAACAAAGCAAAAATGTTTAGACGCTGTTTTAGCCGCCATAAAGTATGCAATGCCTTTTGCCATTTGCCTTTGACTCCCCAGTAGGCTCCCATGTATGGGCCTACAAAGTGGGCGAAGGGTGGAGAGAGGGTGAAGGCGACATTTTGCTCTTTGTTTTATTGTTTCTCAAATCGCTGTTGCTGTCTGAAGCTTTGACTTTGCCTCTTTATTATTATGCAGCAAGCGTCGTGAAGCGACCAGATTATAAAGGTCGTCGCTACAAGCGGGGGGAGGCGGGGTGGGTGTCGAGCAGTCAAGACATTTGCACAACTTAGTCACGTGGCGCGGCACGCATTACTTTTAAAGATGAAAACTGTGCCGAGCTCAAGACAGAAGGAAAAAAATATATTAAGGTACATTTACAGTTTGATAAATGTGTGTTGTGAGCCTACTTTTTGTTGTTGTTGTGTGGGCTTATGGTAATGCGTTACGAGTCAACGCCGCAGGTTGTCCAGGAGATACACGCACACACACACACACAGGATACAGAAGTGAGTAAGTGCTTAGTGCTGGCCAAAAAGTTTCCATCAATTTGGCCAGAGACAACTGTTGCAATGACAGCAATTATGAGGCAGGCCGAGGCGGCCATATGCAGTACATAAAGGGCAAACAAAGCGTGGGGCATGAGGCATTAAAGCAAAGGCATTGAGCGAGCCGAGCCGAGACGATTAAGACGATAATAACAAGTGACAAGTTTATTGCCCGACGCACACACACACACATAAAGCTATTGGCCAGCCACAAAAACTCTTGCCGGGGGACAGACAAACAGCTCAGACGAAAGCCTAAGCTTTTGTGGCCTGAAACCTAATGCGCCAACAGCAGCCTGCCCACATTATTGCCATGCGGGGCACACACACAACATTTTGCCAGCCTTAAAAGCCAGTACCACTAATGCCAACAGCTGGCCACATAAATATCACGAGAGCGAGAGCGAGAGACAACGAGAAAGGGGTCGCGTAAGGGGAGCTGACAGATCATTGAGGAGCAGGAGGCGGGGGTGGGTTAGTGCGCGCTGTCTATAAATGTTTTTGTTACCAAGTTGCTGCGCTGCACTAAAACCACTAAGTAAGATAAGTGAGGTCAAGCAAAAGGGGTCATGTGCGCGCATTGTTACGTATACGTAACGTTAAGCCAACTGGGACACAGCAGGGAGAGTGGATAAGGGTAACAGACACATAAAACGAAGGTAGAGGGGTGAAGGGAGGTAGGGGGGGAACACGGTTAGCACTTTGGGGCGTAACTGTAACTGGACACCAGCAAGTGAAAGCTGTGCTCGAAGCGCTGCAAGATAGTAAAGACGTTTGTGCGGCGCCACCAAAAAGTGTGTGTAAGTTATGCGGCAAGTCAAATTATGAGAGAGAGCTGATAACAGCTGAAGCTGCAAGTTGAACTTGTTTAAGAAGATAGCATCTGTTACTTATGTTAGCTGCACTCAACTTTAACAGATAAGATTACAAACAAAATTTGTATTTCGTGAAGTAGAAAATTGATGCGAAATTCACTGAAAATTACTTTTTAATATTAAATTGCCTCTCAACTTGTTGCCAAGACAATTTCTAACTTTGTTTACATTTTATTTTGTTTTTTAATGCATTACATTAAGCTGTTTTCATGGCATCTTAGGCTTATATTTTTTTCTTGCGGCCTGGCAATATAAATTAATTAGTTAAGCTTTGTTGTCATATTGCAGATTCATTAATTAAAACCAAACCAAACCCCCAAAGCCAGATTTAACGCAAGGCATAGAGAATGGAAAAAGAAAACTCTCCAGTCATTGTGTACAGCTGGAGGGGGGAAAATCTGTGTTTGGAAATGCTTTAAGCGAGAGATTGCCAGCGAAAGCATTTTGTCAAAAAGTTAAGTTTTTTTTCCGCCCTAACTGCCCAATAAGGAAATTATTTTACATGATTCAGCATATCAGAAAAAAATGAACGGCAAAGCAATTATTGCCAAAGACGCGTTATCATTGTGGAATGTTATCATGAGAAGACAAAATAGAACATGGCTATAATCATATATCTATCAGTATGCGGATTGAGCAATGAGTTTCCATATGCACGATAACGATATACATATACGTTATGGATATAACTATCACAACAAACTATCAAATCCCAGCTGAACAAAGTTATTTGCAAATCAATCAAAATACAAAATATATATTCCATTTACCACAAAATCCTTCCACAAACTGTAAGCCAAAGCGAGTGGGAAAACTATGCTTGAAAGCTTCGTAAATTGAAAAATTATGTTTGCCAACTGCACTGCACAACAAGTAAAAGTCAAGTCAAGCCAGTTGACTACTGCTTGCTGCTAATGTTTTGAAAGCAAACCGGGGAGAACAAACAAAGTCAACAAAAAAAAAATATACCAAAAATATTCTTGTATGCAAATCGACTTTTACGAACGGTGTAAAAGATATATGATATGCAAAAGTGTGTTTTTTTATATTCTTTATTACGCTACTTAAGATAAACTAAATAATATACAATATAATATAGGAGCGATAGTAGATTGCGGTACGTCCGTTAAGAATTGCTTCGCAAAAAATCAGTCGCAACCTATACTGGAGTGAGGCTCCGCTCCACTCGCCGTAGTTCCTTCATAGCAACTGCTGCAAACTTGCAGACCGCTTCCCACTTTGTCGACGACTCAAGCATACCTTCCACAAGATTATCCACAGTGATGGGACCACCCATGGCTTGCTCGACTATACTTCGCTGATTGGCGAACCGCCCACAGGCAAACAGCACGTGGTGTGCGTCCTCCAGCACGCCCAGGCCACACCATGAGCATTCGTCGCATTGCACGTGTCCGAACCGCTTCAAGTAACTCCGGAAGCACCCATGACCAGATATGAGCTGGGTTAAGTAAAAATTTACCTCGCCATGCCTACGGTTAATCCATCTTGAGAGTTGTGGAATCAACGCGAATGTCCATCGCCCCTTCACAGCAGTGTTCCAGCGTGCCTGCCATCGCTCGATCGTGTTTGATCTCGCCATAAGACGACCACTGCGCGCCGATGTACCATCTGCTTGGCTTGCTAGCTCACCAGACTCAATAGCGAGCTCTTCAATGGGTATCATGCCCGCAATAACTAGAGCAGCCTCGTCGGAAACTGTCCTAAACGCACAGCATACCCTGATAGCGCAAAGGCGGTAAGTTGCGCTTATGTCCCGTCGGTAGGTCTGAACCTGCACGGCTCTCCACCAGATCGGCGCTGCATACAAAATGGTGGAACGTACTACGCTCATTAGAAGGCGCCGACGCTCCTGCTTTGGCCCACGCGTGTTGAGCATTATGCGCGAAAGTGCTCGGTATGCCCCAGTTGCCTTGGCTGCATTGTGTTGCATGTGCTCTCTGAATGACAGTCTCGTGTCAAGCATCACGCCGAGGTATTTGATGGCCCGTTTGGACATAATAGTAGTGCTGCCCACCACTATTCTTGCCGTTTCCACCGTCTTGCGACTACTCACAAGGACCGCCTCCGTTTTGTGCGCAGCCAGCTCCAGTCCCGCCTGGGTGAGCCAGTCCTGCACGCAGGCAATGCATGAATTGCATGTGGTCTCAGCTTTATGCAGATCTTTACGCACGATGATGATGGCAACATCATCGGCAAAACCAACAATGTGCACCTCCTCCGGAAGCTGAAGCCTAAGAACACCATCGTACATAACGTTCCACAGTAGCGGCCCAAGTACAGATCCCTGGGGCACTCCTGCAGAAACGTTGTACTCTCTGGTACCTTCGCTGGTCTGATATCGCAGCACCCGACCTTCAAAGTAACTCCTCACCGTGTCCTGAAGGTATAGGGGGACGTGCAGAGTATCCAGTGCGTTGAGGATGGCGCTCCAATTGGCAGTATTGAATGCATTCTTGATGTCCAGCGTCACAATAAGGCAATACTTCTTGTCGCCTCCTGCCCACCTGGTGCCCTGAATAGCACTAGCTGCTAGATTGACCACCCTGCTTAGGGCGTCAATGGTTGACCTCGCCTTGCGAAACCCATACTGGTGCGGGGATAGCCCGCCGGCTCTCTCTATCGCCTGGCTTAGCCTTGCTGCCAGCAGCTTTTCAAAAGCTTTCCCAATGTTATTAATTAGGCAAATCGGTCGATACGAAGACGGCTCCCCTGGTGGCTTACCCGGCTTCGGCAAGAGCAGCAAGTTTTGGACTTTCCAGACCAGCGGAAAGGTCCTTTCATGCAGGCAGGCATTAAAGAGATCAGCAAATTGATCGGCTTTCAGCGTCAAAGCCAGCTTCAGTGCACGGTTTGGTATACCGTCTGGACCTGGTGATTTGGACACCACCAAGTTTTTGGCTACTTCGAGTACCTCCTCCGCCGTGATAATATCCGGTATGATGTGTTGTTGGTGCTGCATTTGTGCTGCGGGCATGGTCAGCAGACTGCCACGCGGAAACAAGCACTCCACGACTTCCGTCATCCTGTCGGGCCTCATCGAAGGCTGGTGTTGGTTCCCTGCATGGATGCGCTTGACCACTGTTTTATAGGCTCTACCCCACGGATCTTGCTCCGCAGAGTCGCACAATTGCAGGTAGCACTCTCTCTTGCTCGCCTTGATAGCCTTTTTGAGTGCGCCTCTCGCCCGTCTGTACTCCTCCCTTCTTCTTGCACAGTCTGGCCTATTGGCTGAACGTTGGCTTAGCCTTCTGGCCCTGATACAGGCGTGGCGCGCCGTCTCAATGCAAAAGTGTGTGAGTGTATGTGTGTGTGCTTGTGTGTGTTTGTGTGCACATATCAATAGATTGATGTTAAATTGATGCCATGCCGAGTGGGTTATTGTCTGGCCCGCATATAAACAACCAACGTAAAAAAAAACAAACGACTCAAAGCAAAAGTAAAAAATTTCAATAATGCTAAAGCATTTTGTGTTTTTGCAGAGACTTTGTCAGAGATACTATGGGGGCAACAGGCAGCAGCCAGAAGGAAGTTGAGAGACCACTTTCAAGCAATTTATGGCATATGTTACCAACATACAAGTGGGGAGGGCAATGGGAGGTTTGCCCGCATATGTAAATGCTAAAATAATACATGTGCGTATGGCATAAAAATTGATATGCCAACGTTTTTCATGTGTGAGTAATTCACAAGTAAAATTTATAAACTTTTTAAATAAAATATATATTTTAACCTGAAGAAAGTTGGGCTATAGACAAAGAAGTGACTATATTTATACCCTGTATTCAAATTTTCAATAATTTCCATTTATATTTATCATTTTTAAGACCTTTCAGCTTACTGAAGGAGCTTAAAAAATATCACTTAAATATAATTTAATATTTCTCAACAATATTTCATTCTTTCTATTACTTTCAAAACCTCACCCATAATCTTCACCTTTAACTGTGTGGTGTATATAACTTATATATATATATAGATTTATATCTGCAGCAACTATGTGCTAAAATAATGTCGCACAATAAATTGAACTTTTCATAAATTTTGCAGCTGAAATTGGCAAGGGTCGTAGTCCTTTTGCTCGTTGCCGTCTTGCTGCCTTTGCCTTTGCCTTGGCCTTATAGGCCACAGCCTGACATTGTCAACGTGTTTGGCAGTGTCTTGCCTGCACCCTGTCGTCCTGCCTTCCCCTTCTTGCATCTGTGCAAAAGCGAGCAAAGTGCTCGATAGCAGCAGCAGCTCAGAATTTATGGTTGGCAGCTTTTAGGCTTTGTTTTGCTGCTTATTATTGTTATTGGCACCAACAGTGACATATTAGGAGCGCCTACTACTACTCCACGCCTGTCGAAGCTCATTTGTACGGGCCATGGCCAACAGACAGAAGCTCTCTGCCCTCCTGCTTACATCCATACATCCATACATATATAGAGAGATTCGATGGTCGTTGCGTACGCCGGATTATTAATATTAGAAAGAAACAAAAAAAAAAAGGAAATATATTTTCTACTGACCGGCTGCTGTTTTCGATTATTGTCCTGGCCAGCTTCTAGCCTTCGTCTTCTGTTTTCTGTTCTCAGTTTTGTCCTCTTTTTTTTTTTTGTTGTTGCCGTAAATTGTTATTGACAACGGAAGCAGCAGTGCGGCACAAATTGGGCGTTGAATTTGCGGCTTTCAGTTTTTCGTTTAGCTGTCCATAGCTTTTCTTTTCGTTTCTTTTCTTTATCAGTTATATACTTTTGTTGTTGTTGGTTGTGGTTTTCTGTTTTTTGTTATGTGCGTTTGACCATTTGTTGTGGTTATTATTATGGTTGATTTAGTGGCCACAAATTGAATGAATTGTCTTACTTAACCGAAATAAGCAATATTCGATTTATATACAGCTATATACATATATATATATAACTCTATATAAACGCAAGTTTAAATTCAATAATGCCTAAGTGCGTGTGCTCAAATCAGATTAAAAGACAACGGAAATGACAGGACCTGAATTGAATTAATTAATGCCAGTTGAGCAGCAGCAGCAGCAACAGCCGAAGCGAAAAGATCAGAAGCAAAAAGAGAAAAGGAGAGAAAGAGCTGAAGAATAGCGAAATAAACTTGACAAATGCTGACAGCAGCGACATGGCGCACAAAATATTAAAATAAAGTTGTAATTAAACGCATCGCATAACTTGCAAAATGCCAGCACAAAGCTTTCAACTTCTTTCTGCTACGCCCTTCCTGCCGCCACATGTGGCTAGAGTAGAGTCGGAAAACTCGCAGTAAACTTGAGCAACAGTTGAATAGATGAAAATCACTCACAAGATGCTATGCTGAATGTGTGTATGTGTGTAAATACCACACACACACACACACACGAAGCTTTGACAATTAGAAAATTAAAATTACACGGAGAAAAATAAAATATACATATATTATTCCAAAATATTTTGTAGCTTAATAAAATAAGTTGGCAAATATTTGATATTTTCAAGGATTGAAATATACGTTTATTTTTGTCATAAATAAATCATTTTTATTACTTTTGTATCCGCTTTAAACTAAAGGCAATTTATACTTTGCTTTGTCCTAAAGTTACAAGGTTTAAAAACCTTCTCACTAATTGTTTACAGTGCTTAACCACAAAAATAAATAAATTTAAGCGCAGCAACTGTGACACAATGGCAATAATTTTGTTGCGTTTGCAGTGACAAACAAAGCTGAGGTGGAGAGGAGGCAGACGTCACAAGCTGCTCGCTGGCAATTTGCAACCACTGTCGCCACCATTACGACCACCAAAAGCAGCAGCAGCAGCAGCTCCACTTACAGTGGTGTTCTTTGGCGCCAGCTGCCTGGCCTCGAACATAGTCGCACCGCACAGACAACGCCAAAACCTCCAAAAAAAAAAAAACAACCCAAAATGTGAAACACACAGAGGTGTGGTGCGAGGTGGGGGGAGATGAAACGAGTGCTTGTTTGCTCTCACAGGCATATTAAAATATTTAATTACCATGTAAACTTACGACTTTTGTTTTTGTTATTGTTTTAATTGTGACAACAACTGTCATAATAATGAATATGATGATGTTCAGCGCCAGCCAAGTTTGGGGTGGGGTGGTGATGGGTGAAAACCACACACACACACACATCCCCTGCACAAGCATGAACGCAATATGCGTCGAGTGGCCCGGAAAAGTATGCTACATGCGGCAAAAGTTTGAAATGGATGCCAACCAAAGCTTTATTACATTTGCACTGAACAAGACTTTCTATCTATATGTATGTGTGTGTGATTCATGGCACGTGTGTGTGTGTGTGTGAGTTAGTGTAAGTGTGTTTGCGTTTTTGGCGGTTTTTCTTAGAATTTGTCTGGCACTTTGGCGCCTTGCATGTTATTTGAATTTTAATTGCAGTCTTTTCATTGCATACTTTTTTTCGTTTTGCTTGTGCCTGGGATTTATTTTATTGTCTCTGTCTATCGTCTTCTATTTAACCAAAAACCACCACCACCACCAGCACCGCCCCCACCACCAGCCCAGCCCACACCTTCTGTTACCGCCGTTCATGCTATTTAATTAAAAATGCTTGTCTTCAACAGTGAGGCAATGCAGCAGCAGGTGCTGTTCTGGTTCTGGTTCTGTTTGCTCATTGGAACTAATTAGTTTTATTTAGCTTCACTTATTGACTCGCTCGTTCGCTCGCTCAGTGCTCAGCGTTCAGCGCATTGCCAAACATTTTCAATTGACATTGTCAGTGTGGACCATTCCATCCATTTCCAATTCTGCTGCTTAGTATGCAGCGCACAATACACATAAAACATTAATAAAGCTTGTTGTCCTTTTTGGCTGACTGCGTTTGGCTCGCATTCCTTATTCTGGTACTTATGCTCGTCGTCGTCAGTTCGAGGTCCTTGTCATTACCAAGCATCATCAGCATCATCATGCTGAAGCCTGGCCCAGCATATGCTTAGCATAATTTTCAAGGCCTATTCTTTCGAGTGCTTGGTCTAAAAAGCCACTAACTTTGATTTTAGCAGACAGCTTTAAACGCTTGGCTAAATTAAATCTATAAGACACGCTAAGAGATACTCTATACTGTAGAAAACTATGGAAACTTCAAAATGTTTTGAAAATAATTCTTACTATTTAAATGGGTTTCCCTTGCCTATTTTGTTAAATAATTGACCCGTTAAAGTTTCACAGGGTATTCAAGGTAGTCACGCAAGTTCAAAACGTTTAAAGTTTGAAAATTATGAAGCCAACTGGACGCTTGGACTCTCTGGCTCAGGGCCACGGTTCATATCATAATTCAGTCATATAAAATTTGTCTAGCGTAAAATTAGAAATGCCGCAATAACAACAACAACAACGACAGCTAACAAGAGCCGGCAAACAGACGCCTTTGTAATTAAAATTGGAGAGCATAAAAAAAATAATATAAACGTTAAAAAAACAGCAGAAGCAGCAGCAACAGCAGCAGAAGAAGAAAATCACAGGCATCCATTGATATGCTGATGAGCATAGCTGCTTTTGCCTCCAGCTCTGCTGATGCTTGACATTGAAGTGACTGCGTGAGTGGCTCAGGAAATTGTGTGTGTGTGTGAGTGTGTGTGTGTGTGTGGGGTATTCTGTTTTGTTTGTGTGGTGTGGAGGGAGGATATGAAGCAAAGTCACCAAGTTGTTTACATAAAAATTTAAAGGCAAACATTCGTTGATGTTTTTTTTATGCTTATCAAAAGCGTAAATTGAAAATGACGCTCGGGCAAAATGCTACCCTTAAACAGCGTTGCCGCCAAATGTTGCACATTGGTTTAAGTGTGGCAGAGGGATTAATATATGTTATACAATTTAATAATAATATTTATAAGTATATTTTGAAATGCAATTATAGTTTTCTTTCTTAGTTTTATTCGATTTTTCTTGCGAAAATCTATAAAAATATTTGTGTTGTTTTCTTCCATTAAAGTTTTCTTAGTAACCTTGTTATTCAAGGGTATTTGAAAGTCAAATAATTAAATGCTAAGCCCAAATCAATTATGTTGTTCCGAAGTATTCCATTAGTTTTTCAGCTTGGGCCAATTTGCTAGTTGTTGCACGTCGCCCAGATTTGACTGTCCAGGCATCAGAAAAAAAGTTTAAATGAAAATCAATTGGAAAACAAACAGAGCTAAGCAAAAACTCAATTTGATGACAAAAAAAAGAACATTTTCATCTTGTTTTCTGTCCTTCATTCCTTCACTATCTCTATCTGTGTGTGTTTGTGTGTGTCTCTTTGGGAAATTGAAAATGCAACTACTACTGCTCCATAAAGCTATCCCGCCCGGCTTCGATTTATAACCCATGTCATGTTGGCATTTCTCAATCAGTTGCAGCCCACTGTGCGCCTTTTATTAAATTTCACAAATAAACAAATGTGTGTACACACACACATGGCTGAGTGTGTGTATCTGTGTGTGTGCGTTGATTTTCAATCGAAGCTGGGCCCAAAAATTTCCTTGACTTTTTCTTTCATTCCGTCTTTTTTTGGGGAAGGAAAGGAAGGGCTACAAAAACTTGTTTGCCAACTTTGCGGTTTTTGAGGTTGACATGTTGGCTGTGTTGATGTGACCCAAACAAGTGGAGCAGCAGCTGATGCTTGATTATGATGATGGGGCCTTAAAGATGGGCCAAACAACAGCAGCATTTGTGGGAGCGGGTGGTTGTGGGGAGCTTTAACAAATTGAGCAAACCTGACGTTACCAAAAAAAAAAAAGAACACAAAACTGTCGAAAAGTTGCTGCTTATATTTTGACTTCTATTCCACTTTTGATTCGTTGTGTTGGCATCAGCCTAGTTTCTTTTTGTGATTGTTGATGGTGGAGCAGGTAATGGAGGCCAAAAAGGATATGCATTTCCTGCCTGGTAATTACCTGGTGATGGGCAACAAACAAGCCGTCGACTGCGAGCCGTCATCAATTTCAACGGCGCTCTAATTAAAGATACGAATCAAAACATGCAAACGCCGCAAACGGACAACGAACTCAAACACACAGCAACAACAACAACAAACAGACAACTAAGTGTATGTTGTGTGTGTGAGTGTTGTTGTTGTTGTTGAGTGGTAGGTGTAATTGATTTACCGGCAGTTTGTCTTGCATTTGGTTGTTTGCCTAGCTACACTGAGCGAAAGAGCGAGACGCAGAGAGAGAGAGAGAGAGAGCGAGCGAGGGCCAGACCCTAAGGCAAATTTAATAAATATGAAAAACATCAAATTATTTCAAATGCTCCACAACTGTTTGTCTGTCTGTTTGTCTGTCTCATGGCTGGGTCTGACAAACGTTCGCCGCGCACGAGAAAATATGCTTGTGGATAGAGCAGGAGGCAGGGGTCTGGGGTCGTTGCATAATTTTGCAATTGCTCCACAACAAATCGCAGTTGATTGTTTTACGTTTCAGTACATACATAACTGCATGTTGGGGAGCGGGTGGGCAGGGTCGGGGGGCGATACCAAAAGAGCCTTAAAATATGCAACGAAACTTTTGCTCAAAGCATAAAATCAACTCGCAGCGCCAGCAGCAATGCCACTTGCCACGACCAAAGGAGCTGCTACAGCTATAGCTGCTGCTGCAAATAGGAAATCACAGCAACAACAACAACTGAAACGGAAATGCAAGGCATTCTTATGCATATCCTCTAAACAACTGCGCACAGAGGCAAACGAACAGCCAAACAAACAAGCAACAACAACTAGCAAAATGGCAGCCAGGACTCGACTCGCATTCAGAACTCGACTCGTTTGGGGAATCGTTGTTGTTCACGTTGTTGTTGCTGCTTCTGGTGCTTTTGCTGCTAGCTTTTCGCAGAAGGCAAAAGGAATTTTTTCATACGCAAATTAAATCCACATCCCATAGTGTACTTGGTCTCAGCTATGTGTGTGCCACGCCCACAAGCACACATAGACAGTGATACGAAAAATGAGTGGGAGAGCGAGGGAGGCAGGGAGAGAGGAAGCCAAAATGCCTTGGCAAATATTCATTACATAATAATAAACTAAACAAAAAAGTGCGGCCCCAAAATCAAATTGCACATCAAAAATGCTCAGCTATGCGCGGCATGTAAAAATTTAGAGGGGGGAGGGAAGGCGAGGTGGAGCCAGCACAAGTCGTAGGTGGCTTCTCATATATATTGTATGTGTGTGTGTGTGTGTTTGTGTGTGCTTGAGGCAAATCAATGACATGTAAAAACTCTAATTAAACGCACGTTTTTGGGCGTTCGCGTTTCCGCCAAAAAAAATGCCAGGCCATAAAAATAAATATGCACATACACTTACACACATTCGTAAATAAATGTAGATAGCCCAGTTTGTGTGGTGTAATTGGTTTGTGGCAAACGGCGAGGTTGCCGGTAATTGAAGGGTTCCTTGCCATATGATATATTAAACCATAGTGCCTCTATACCATATATATATATATAAATGCTGTGTGTGAAAGCGGATACAAGCTATAATTGAGAAATGTATACACTTGACTAGACCCAAACAAGGTTGCAACAATTTGAATTAGATTACGTTCAACATAAAGCGGAAATTTAATAAACATAAATAATACTGACGTTCCCAACTAAAGAACAACAATGTAGGGAAAAGCAAAAAATAAGTTAGTCTTCAATTTCTGATGTAAAAGTTAAGGAAATTAATTTCTCAAAGCTACATTCTAACACAAATTTTAAAATAATTTCACCAAAAATCTAAATAATTTGTAGTTATTTTTATTCAATACATATGCCTAAAATTCCCAAGCTAAACTTTCTGTGCTGTCGTTTAATTTGAAATCAATTAAATATTTTTAATAAATTAACCAAGATTATATTGTATGCCAAAACAAACCAAAAATTCAACACAATACAGACAGCTCGGCACATTAATAACAAAAACTTAACTTTTTGGTTGTTTTTGGGTGTTGTTGTTGTTGCTCCCCAAACAAATTTCATAGACTCTTTATTAACTCAACCCTTTTTGCTAGTTTGCGAACGCAACAAATGTACGCAATATTTATCATCATTAACTTGCTACCCAGCCAAAAATAAATTCCATTTACATGCTTTTAATTCCTCCAAACAAAAAAGGAGAGAAAAAAATTGAGAATGAAATATAAATGAGGCACCTACAACCCATTAACCACAACAACTCAGTTAGTTAGTTTTGTTGCTTTTGTTGCGCCGTCCGACAAGCTTAACTGGCTAAGTAACTGGCCAACAGTTAGCCCTTTTTGACTTCATATATGTTAGAGGACCTTAACCATAATACAAATTATATTGTTTTTGGGTTTTTACTTTTATACTTATTTTTTTAACAGCTTTTTAACATGTAAATTCGATTTTTTACACATACACACACACTTAAATACACACACTCACATCCATACCTTAATTAAATTTCTAATTATTGTAATTAACCACATTAATATGACCTCATGCGCACCCTAATTTGCTAAAATTCCTAGCCCCAAACACCATGCCGTTCCTAACCTCATCCCATCCCATCCACCTTTTTGGACCTGCCGTCGACACGGCGTAAAATTGTGTAGAAAATTGTCGGTAAACATTTTTACAGTTTATTTGCAAAGCGTGGCGACCGCAGCGTAGTAGACGACTTCAGCCCCCCTCTTGCCTATTGTCTTGCCCCACCGTCTAACAACAACTGTCCAACAGTTGGAGGCTTTAGCTGTGGATGTATGTATGTATGTATGTATGTGTGGTTGGTCCTTGTTGCCTTTTATAATGCGGCCTCGGCATTGTTCGTGATATAATATCCTGGCCTTAAAGGAAAGTTTGCATGGGGTATGATGAAAGTTGAGGAAGAGATTCAATACATGGTAGTATTTTTATAATACATATAATTATTGCATATTAAAAGACGATTAATAAGTTTACGGACTCGAAACTTTAAATAAACGTTTAAAAGGAATCAAATTCTTTTATTTTTAGTTAAGAATGAGGAGGAAATTAAAAAAAAACTCTTATAAAATGCTTTAGCAGCTTTATACTTAAAAAGTTATTTAAGTTTAACCAAAATACAGGAAAAGCAAAAAAAAAAAGTATTTATACAGAGTATCTTTTAGACTTAAGCTGTTACCAATTTACATACGTTCTAACTGTGATTGTTGTTGTTGCTGTGCTCGGTTGGTTGGTTGCTGCTGGCCAGCGGTTGGCCTTAATGAGGTCATATGTGTGTGCTAGTGTGTGTGTTGGTTGTGCGACGTCGGTGATTATGATGGCATGAAATTAACATTTAATTTGAGCTGAACTGGCGCGCCATCTAGCGGTTGCTGTGTGTACGTTACGAATATTTGTATACACACACACACACACATGTATTTTTGGCTAATTTATGCCGCCTGGCCCCATAGACATCTGAATGTGGCATCATTAGAGGCAAGTTTGTGGCCCCCGGACGCGCACCATCGGACAATGGCAATGTAATTTATGTTTGTCTTAGCAGCTGCTTGCAAGCATTGCTCCAACTCTCACTTCTTTTGCATCATCATCTCACCAAAGCTCGAGCTCGGCCGGATGCTAAGGCTGGGCAACAAGTATGGCGACCAACCAGTTAAAAGTTTTGCGGCCAAAAAGTTTTGCTTGTCTGCGTTTAAGCAGCGACCAGACCAGAAAACCAGATCACAGCCACCAAGTTGTCCAAAAAACAAATTTTCGCCTCCCGCTCGCTCGTTGCGTTTGCCGTCTCTATCTCCTGGGATTTCTGCAGGCTGGCAAAAGTTTCTTTGGCTTATCAATGTTCCCACAACTACCGCTAGCCCCCCCAACCACCCCTCTCAATGAACTGCAGCTAGCAAAAATTATTGATAAAATATCTGAGAAATGGCCAAAAATCCAGTTTATGTCAGCAACGAAAAATATTATAAAAACATATATATATAAATATTGGCTTTTAGAAATTCCTGCAACTTGCCCCTGCTGCCATTTTCCTTAACATTTCATTTCATAATATGCCCGTCATTATTTATTAATGAGGCTTAAGCAGCGTATAACATTTCAAAGCTTTGCTGACCGTCTGGGACCAGCAAAACAGGAACTTGTGCTGGGGGATGGGTTCTTCCTTTTCGGGCCAAAATACAAAATATGTAATAAAAATGTGCGCGCATTAAATATTAATTTCCATTTCGACTGATAAGCGTGCTACTTGCTCTATGAGATACAAACTTGCCCGGAAAACATGGCTGTCAAAGGTCATGAACTGTGAAGCTTTGTTAGACTTTAAATTATCAGCGAAAAAAAACAAATTGAGAGTGCTTTTTAAAGGAAAACTCAATTTTGATTGTGAAAAACGCCATGATTAGATTTGGAACAGAAAAATGATTAATACATATATGCTACAATATGAGATTCTTTGACGTTTGATGTTTTATTGTGAGCTTAAAAAGTAGTCAGATTACTTTTTAAATACTTTTGCAAACATTTTGGCACTGATTCAATATAGTAAAAGCATTTCAAAAACTAACTTTTAAGCCTATAACATTCTTCGAGTACTTAAAGTTTAGTTAAAGTTCTAAAACAAACCGAAAATAATCATTATTAGCTTTAAATACTATTAGATTTCTAAGGAAACGACCCAATGTCCAACTCGTTATAAATCCTAGCAAGACCGAAAATTTATTATCTCTTGCCCCCAAGAAAACCGTTTCCGTTAACACTCAACGGTTTAGCACCCTTGAGCTGAACCATTTGTAGCGCCCCCTTTTTTTTTGTTGGTTTTGTTGCCTTTTCCTTTGCCTTTGCCAACCATTGACCCAAGCAACAAACACTTCAGTATTTCCTTCTCGAAACAACACCAAATAGTGTCAAGCATATCGTAAAGCAAAGATTTTTATTTACTTTTTTTTTTTTCAAAAACCAATGAAAGAAAGTGATGCCAAGAGAAAGCGAATAAGCGGCAAAAGACAAATTCCATGAACAAAATGAAATGTCAACAGTAAATTTACCTTACACTTTGGCTATTGTCATTTGTTGTTTGGTTGTTTGGTTTCTTTCGGGGCTCCTGATTATTTTCTTTTCTAATGCGTTGAAAGCTCATTTTTCTTATTTGGGTAAAAATTCGCTTAATGGGATTTACAAAATATATATCATAAAAAAAAAAAATGCCAAATGTCTATAGAGGGTTCAACAGAATTGAGTTCTCGCTCTCGCTTTCTGTTTGTGTGTGTGTGTGTTTAAAATGGCGCATAAATATGTTGAAAATGGACTTGAGAATTTATTTACATAAAAAAGGATTTTACAAATGGTGAAAGACGTAACAATATACTTCTATATATACACACAGCAGTCAGTGATTTGCTGTTGTTGTTGCCTTTTGTCATTATTATAAGCGGCTGAACGATCCCTTTTTTTTCTGTTGCCTGGTGACAGCTGATGGCGGTTGGAATATGGGAGACGGGGAAGTGTGGTAGGCTGTTTTGGTTATTGAGAGCTCAGTTTTATATCTGTTACACACATTGGGCCGGGCCAATGACCATAAATCTGTAGACAAGCAAGCAGATTTTTTCGTTTTTGGTGACACTCAATTGAAATGCTACTCAGTTTTGCACGTTTTGCCAAAGTTCATTTCAAATTGCTGGCGGCAATGGTTGGCTAAGGGGGAGTAAGTTGTTATGGGGGAAAGAAGAGAGCAGCGTAAAACAGCAGAAGAGACAAAGTCTCGCTCGCGCACTAAGCAGCAAATCCTTTCATCCGATTTAAGTAAATGCAAACAAAATAAGTAAATAGCAAGAAGCAACAAAAACAAACGGCATGGTGCTGGGGTGGCAACCACCTCTTGGAGCTTAGCGCCTTGCTGGCGCCTTCCCCCCCAACACCCCGGCGCCACCTTCACACTTTTGACAGGGCCCCTCGACAGACACTCGCAAGGGCTTGTTAAAACTTTAAGTCCGTTTTACTTAACTTGGCTGCTTTGGCTGACAGTTGTAACTGTTTCTGCTTTGCTTTGCTTTCAACTACCAAACACTCTTCCTCTCTTTTCTCTCTCTCTGCTTTGCTCGTCGCTCTTTAAGTTTGTTAATTTTGCAAAATGTATTGACATTTAAAGCCTTTAAATATTTAACACATTTGACTTGGATTTTTCTAGTTTTTTTTTCCATTATCCTTCAATTTCTGTCATTGACAGCGTCTCTAATTGACTTGCTTTGTTACCCTACCATATATATCAGCTTGTCTTTTTTTACTCTTTATGCTGACAAGGTTTCCGTAATTAGTTAACTCGGCTAAGTCACTTTTGCTATTGACACTTGGCCAAAACGCTTGCAGCATCATTTCAGACATTTTAATTGAAAGCCAATTTTTTCCATTTTTTAATTAACCTGATTTGTTTTGATATTTTATTTATTGATTGCTGACAATTGCTTACGTTAAAGCCTGAATGTAATTGGATTTTTGGTATGAGACATTTAAAATCAAATAGATTGACCTAATTCTAATGCTTCTAATTGAAAGACAAATTGGCAGCACACACACACACACAAAGACCACACACTCACAGTGCAACTTAACCACAACAATTACTCAACTCAACTCGCAGCAAGAGCCTCTTAAAATGGCCGCATTATTAAATACTTAAAGCCTTAACGAGACTCAAGAGCGGCTACTAAACACAGCTCAACACTCCAACTCAAAACTGAAACTCAAACTCAAACTCGAACTGAAATTGCAGCAGCATCCACACTTGAAAAAAGTTTAGCATCGTGGTCTATGCGATATTTTTGCGTACCTCGGCATAATTTCAAATTAGTGCACTCAATGGGCAATGGTTTTGCCTGGGTTTTATGCAGTGCTATTGCCTGGGTTTTTGCATTGGTTTTCTACTTTTCCTAGGTTATCCGGCACACACACACACATATATATATTTACATAGGCAGAGCACGGCGCCAAAGGGGAAGCGCCCAAAAATGCAAAAATGCTTGGAGCGGACGGCGGTCGAACGGACGCAGAGCTTCAAAACAACAACTGTTTCTCTGGCGGCAGCAGTCCAAAAATAAAAATGCCGTAGCATCAATTTCTGCAAATGCAGCTCGAAACAAGCAGCGAAAATGAGGCAAAAATCAATCAACGACAGCTAAATACCCTGGAATAATAAGTTGAACATTTAAATTTGTTCAAACTTGTGAGGCTTTACGCAAAACATCGAAAAACTATCTATTGAATTTTTGAATTATATATATTTTTCAGAATTTTCTGTACAGGGTATCTTAAATGACCAGAGTGTCATAAAGGGTGAGCGACAGATGATGGAGACTAAAGCAAAATGGGGGAAACGGAGCAGATGCTGCTGCTTCTGCTGCATGCAACTGGATGCGTGTTTTGCGGCTTAACAGCAACTGCAACGGTCAGCGAAGCCAGTCAGGTTGGCTGTGGGTTGGGGTTGGGGCTGGGGTTGGTCTGCCTGGCTATAAGCAACGTGCATTAAAGTGCTGCATAAGCTGAGGCACACGCACACGCCTCGCTGCATAATAAACGTTGCAAAAATGCTGGCAAAATGCTGTTGAGCAAAGCAAAAAAAAGCACAAAAAAAATAAAATGAAAATGTTCAAAAAAAAATAAGGTAAAAAATGTTGAATTGCTTTGACATTTAAACATTGTAGTCGCAAGTTGTGTCGCCTGGTCGTCAACTTTGTCGTTGTTGTTTTTGTTGTTGTTGTTCGCCCCTGAAATGGCGAGGGCGTAAAATTGCCGTAACATGACAGGCGAACAACTTTGAAGCAGGTAACTCAAAACGCGTTGCGAACACGCAAGCCACCAAAAAAAAAAAAAAAAAAAATAGAGAGAAAAAAAGTGACCCACCAACCCACTCAGGCAAGCTACGAAAAAGCATTTTCAAAGTATTTGCCTAATGTACTCGCTGCTTGGCTGCCTGCTCGCTTGTTGGTGTTGACTTAGACGCAAACAAACACACACACATAACTTAGCGGGTAGTGGGGGAGAGTATATGGACGGATGGTGGAAAAGATGAGGCTTGGGAACGTTTATCAGTGCACGCTAGAAGAAAGTTTTTCATAATGTGTGGAAAAGAACTTGCGCCAGGCAGCAAAAGAAAAACTGTCAACTTGACACAGGCGGTGTCCTTTTTTTGCGCTTCACTTCTTTGCCGCTGTTGTATACTAAATGTGCTTTATGGGGTATATCAGCTATACAAAGGCGAACGAAAGACAGGCAAATCATCGAAGACCTTTTATTTTTCTTTATTTTGTTAAAGATTTTTCTAAGCACTTTACAATTGTTTTTATAGTTTAATGTCAGAAAAATCATTGAGAAATATTTTAAAAAATGTTTATCTATAAAAAATCTGGTTTACATATAATCTACATTTAATTCCCAACCAGTTTTAACACCAAAACAAATCACATAACATAGGAACTTCCTTGCAAAACACACACACACTTCCTGTTAGGGCATTAGGTATTCGATATTTATACAATTTGCCAGCTCATATTTCTCTTGTTGTTCTCATTTTGGTTGCTTGCTTGGCTTCTTTTTGGGTTTGGTTTTGCTTGCAGCCTTGCTTCACCCTGTCTGCATTATTTATGCATTTTTCCTTTCGGCTGCTGCTGCTGCTGGCTTTTAATAGTTGTGTCTGCGGCAATATGCGAGTATGTACATTAGTGTGCGTGCGTGTTTTTTTATGTGTGTGTGTGTGTGCGTGTTTACCACATTGAAAAGTTTTCTTTGCAAAGTGCTTGGTACATGCGAGCGCGCAAATATGCCAAAAAATATGCTACACAAAAATCGCTCAAGTGCAAAGTTTTAACAATTGGAAAGTTTGCATCACGGGCGCAGTCTCTACTATATAGAGGAAAAAGTCGATGTAGAAGATGATGATGAGGTGCACCCACCACTCCACCTCCCCTCTGCCTTCACAGTCAAGTACTTAGTTAGAGCATCAAACACACAAGCACACACACACAAAATGCATACCCAAAAGTGGCGTGGGTGAAAGGACGAGGCGTGTGCTTTAAGTGTTGGTCACATGACTGCGAAGTGGAGCTGACAAAAAATAAACTTGTCCTCAATTCGTGTGCATGGCAGCAAAGTGTTGGAAAACGTTCGACAACAACAACAACAACGACGGTGAAAACGAAAGAAATATGAAGTTGAGTGAAAAAAGTAAAGCCTAAAATTCACAAAAATATATGTATGTGTGTATATGGGCGAGGGAGCAAAGTTGACTTTCGATAGTTTATTAGTTTATAATACACACACACACACACACACACGCAAGGTTGTGGAAAAGTTTGAAAATTGATTTCTTTACAGGCGTGTGAACAAAAACCTGGGAATAATGCAAGAATAAATTCTGTGAGATTGTTAAATGATAAATAAACTAGTAGAAAATAGCAACAAAAAATAAATTTATATATAATAAAAGTTTGCAAAGTGCCAACAAAATTTGAGCTGCATTTTTGAAGCTTAAATTAAATGCATGCAAAAACTATTAACTGAAGAAATTCATTTTATTTTTATCTATTTTTCACCAACTGTGTTTCTCCAATAAAATTTATCTGGCTGACCAAAAACGCAAATTGTAGCAACTTCAAAGTGCTTTTACGCAATATTCTTGAATAAATCAAGCAAAATAAATATATATGTATACAAATGCGTATTGGCTTTAAAACCATTGACACTCGACTGGATCAGAGTACAAACGAAGGCCAAAGCAAATATGCCAAACAAAGCGATATTAGATAGAGATGAAGTGTGCAGGACAAAAAAGAGAACGAAAGTAGAGACAAAGCAGTATAAAAATAAACTTTTAGCTGGTGCCAAAGTGGCGCCACCTGGCCGCCAATGAGGTGTGAAGATGAACAGTCACAAGTATCTAAAAGGCGCTATTTTTGCACACAGATACACACACATATATACACGCATACCTAAAGCAAATACAAGGCAAAAACCAAATCAAATGTGCTGCAATCTCTATATATGTGTGTACTGGTGTGTGTGTGTGTTTGTGGTCTGAGTCTTGCCTGTTGCCTGACGCTGGGGCGACGGCTACACCTTTGTGGAAATCCAACAATGTCAACTATGCAACACAAAAGCGACAATGCCGTCGCTTTGTCTGACTGCAGGCGACACAGAGAGAGGGAGAGGGAGAGGCAGGAAACGTGGAGAAAGGAGGGTGGTGGGGTAGGGGTTGGGGTTCTCTTGTTGCTGTTGTGTATATAGTATTTTTTTTATTTTTTTGCTTTTTCGTTTCTTTTTTTCATACAAAAATAGCTCACTTTGCGGACGGCATTTTCTCATTCTCAGTCTCGTTTCACGCTATTCTCTCTCTTTCTCTTTCTTTCTTTCTGTTTCTGTTTGTGCCTTCTCTACCCCACCGCCTATCCCCTTGAATCTACCAACTGTTTTATGTTGCTTTTTTATGCCCGCAATTTGCATTGCCAGCTTTGTCGACGTCTTTTGCACTTTTGCTTTTTCACCGCTTGTTGATGTCGACAAAGGAAAACAGAAAGAAAAAATAATAATAATAATAATAAATACACACACAAACACACCAGCACACACACATACTCACATTGAAAGAATAATGACATTAAAATGCGCATTATATTAAAACTCGATTCGCCCGATTTGCCAGCTACATAGAAATCGACGGAACCCCTTAAGGGGGCGCAGCACGTGCCGCTTGAACCTTAACCCCTTTGGCGTGTTCCTTCTCAACCCTCCCCCTCTCTGTCCCTCTTGTATAGGCGACATGCAAACGGAAACGGAACAACAGCCAACTAGCAACAACAACAGCGAGAATTGGCTGGCGAACTACTTCAGTTTTATGAGGCAAGTCACCGCTGTGGCAACCCGGCAGCCATCCCCCCCTGCTGTTCTTGTTGTTGCCCCATCAATTGACAATTATGAGGCCACGCCCATTGCCGTGCTCATAAATTTTGTAATTATTCCCCTGCGTGCCCCCAAAAAAACGGAAAGCAGACCAAAAACAACAACAACAAAAACCACATGAAAAAGAAAATGAACACACACGCATCATGCAAAGCCTAAGGACCACAGGGAGAATAAAAGAGTGAGAGAGTAAGCGAAAGAGAAAGCGCGAGAGTCAAGGAGTTTTGGCAATTTTGAAATTGAGCATATGCCATATGTTTGTATATATGATTATATGTTATATGGCGTGTTGAAAGTGAAAAAAAAAGAGTTTCAAGGAGGCAATAATTCAGTTGTTCTTAGCTCTTTGATTTCTAGCCAAGTTATAGGCCAGTCTGAGCTATATTATTTACCTACATTTGCTAAAACAAAATTTGAATAAATTGAGGCAATAAAAAAGGAAAGTGGAGTTTAGAATTAACAGCTTAGAATTCATATAAAAGATATACATAAATATTGATATTTTATTAATGAATTTTATGAACATTAAATTTTAATGTTATCAGAAGTTTGATGTTAAGCTATCAAAGACAAACCATTTCATATTCCACTTATTTTGTGTAAATATTGATTTTTTAATAATACACTTTAAAAGCTTAAACATTGTATTAATTTTCACATTAAGTATTACTTTTCTCACCCACTAATAAAAATGAGAAAAGAATCCATAAAACATAGAAAAGAATTATGTACAACTCCAAAACAATTGCCAAAGTTTCTATACAGGGAATAAAATGCTTCGCCGCGCCCCGTAAATGTTGTCAAGAATAACGTAAAAAGAAGTAAAATAAAGTTTATTGTCACGCACACGTCTACCAATAAAAACAAAACAAAAAAAACTTGTGTCTGGGCACTTTGGCCAAGGAATGCAATTAAAATTTCATGTACATATTGCTCAGCTCGCGCACCTTAATTGATTAATATAAGTCCGAAAGCTAAAGCCCAAAGAACCAAAATTGTGGTAAAAGGGGCGAACAAATTAATTAAAAAATGCGTTGTCTACTTTTAGGCTGTAAAGGCAAAGAGCAAAGATGGCCGCTTTTTCGGTGTTTTCGCTGTTTTGGAAGCTGTCTTAGCCATAACGCTGGATGCTAGCACAGAAAAAAAGAAGAAGTGAAGTAAATAAATAAATTGTACTTAAAGGGGCTTCCGAGTCGCCGCAGTGCAGCCATAAACATTAATTAAAACTTTTGACCCTTTTTGGCACGAAAGCAGAAGGAATAAAAGTAGAAGCTGATGCTGCTGCTCATCAGCTGCAATATTCATGTGCAGCAGGTCCAGCAAACAACAGCAGCAACTACCTACTACAAACTACTACAATAAAATGCACTCAAAATTGTTTCGCAACGAAAAGATGTATGGGGGGATAGCGGAAGGAGCAGCTCACTAAACGGCGAGTCCGTTGGCGGCCTCAGTGGCCTTATTTGCACGTACCGCTCGAAAAATTACGAGTTAAGCACTTTTTGCCCAGGGCACACACACACACGTACTCGCATGTGTGAGTCATGAGTCATGAATCATTTAACACACACAAGAACAAACACTCATACACACTTACTGGCTTGCGCGCTCAAACTTTTCGCTTTTTAAATGGAAAACTGCGCTTGGATATTCCCCCCTCGTGTAACTAGGTACAAAAAAGGGCATGCGGCTAACAATTTGATGAACCAAAAGTCACAAATTCGTGACATAACAAATTTGTTGCGACCTCACAGTTCACTCAAGCTCCAATTACATTAAAACAATTCAATTCAACGAATCACGTAAAAATATTCTGAATTGGTTAATGATTTCATTGCAAAGGACGCAATTTAGTTTAAATTTGATTGTTCATATGAACTAGTTCATTATCTTAAGTAGCTTATTACTGCTCTTACATATTGTATAGCTTAATTTTGGAATAATAGAGAGAGATAAAGAAACACATAGAATCTAAGATCCTAAGAACAACTAGCCTTTCGGAACTAGTTCACATTAAGCATGAGTTTAACTTATAATCATTAAAGCTAGTTCATTTATTCCTTGAATATTCTTGGAAATCTGTTCTTATAATCACAAATTTTACTATTTATAGCCCTAAAATTATTTGAACTAAAGAATCTGCTTTAATTTATGTTAAAGATTTATAAATATCAAGCCTAGTGCAGGGTATCTAAAACTCCATCACACCTTAAACCACTCAAACTTTTTTATTCATGTTTTTTGGTCGGACACTGTCGAAATTTGTTCGCTACAAGCAAAATATGACACGGACATATGGCGTCGGCCAGCACATTGTGTATATGTGTATGTGTGTTCCTGTCTGTCTCTGTGTGTGTGGCATACTTTTTTTGGGCGTCAGCTTGGTTAGGTGGAAACAAACAAATAGACAAAAGTGGCAAACACTTTCACAGAGACACATGAAAACATTCAAGGCTGGCCCAACAGAGAGGAGAAAAAGAGTAGAGAGAGAGAGAGAAAGAGAGAGAGAGAGAGACTCAATTGAAGTGAAGCTATGTGAAGGCAGCGAAGCATTAAATTAACATTTTTTCTAATTAAACTGGCAGCAAGTGGTTTTGTATAAAAACAAAAAAGAAGTAGAATGTGTGCAGCACAATGCGTTGCCACAATTTGTGGCACTTAAAAAGAGTGAAGCAGCAAAGATTTGCATAATGTCATTCGGTATGCGAACAACATTTCGCTCACAGAAATTAAACTTTTAGCTTCGAAATTCAAATAAAGTTAGAATTGTGTGGAAAGGGCAGAACGAGGTTGATAAGATTTCTGATATTTTAGTTAAGCTTTTAGACACAGATCTTAAGCAAATGCATTTACATATTCCACAAAAGAAGGAAAATAAATCTACAGCCTTAATTTGATGTTTATAGCTGTGTTTTTTGAGGCTATTTGTGAAACAAGCTATCAATGATGATTGTGCTCAACTTTTGAGCAAGTCGGACTGTTAGGCAAATGTGTATTCGTTTTTATTAATGCCGCATATCATTAGATCAACAAAACATACTATAAGAAGTACTTGAACGCACTCTTAACTGCCGACACTGAATGCTTGGCAATAATAATGTCTTGGCATTTATCACACTTTCTTTTTGCTGTTTTGCCAAAGTGACCAAGCAAAGTGGGGCTCTAAAATTTCAGTGGCAGCAAAACAGCAACACGCAGATAAATAAATGTGGCAACAACAAAGAGCAAAACGCCATAAATCTAAATAACAAATTTTTACGAGAAACGACACCATAAATAAGATGTTACTACAGCACGAGCCTAGCCAAACAAAAAAGTAAGAAAGAACAAGAAAATAATAGTGGCAAACTCTGTGGCCCAAAACCATTTTCTAGGCTGCAACTCCTGACTGTCTGTCTGTCTGTGCTACAATTCCTGAGAGTTCTGTTAATTTAATATTATTACTTTTCATTACAAATGCTCACTCTCGTTCGCTCTCGCTCTCTCTCTTTAATGATGGCTACAGCAAAAAGCTGTTAGTTTTTTTTGGTTTTTGGGAGCAGGTCCCAAATGTCAACACATTAATGTCGCTGGACCCCTGTTTTTTCTGGTGATGGGGTGTTGTGGGGTGGCGAGGTCATATAAATCAACATTTATCTGCCAGCCATCGCTGACAATTGAAAATGACAGCAGCAAAGCAACCGAAATGACCGCATAAATAAATACTTTCATCTTCCTTACGCTAATTACGTAATGCCCCATGAAAATGTCTGTAAGTGTACTGAAAAATGTACGTAATTACAGTTGAAATGGAGTAGAAATATATATAAATTTTCATAGCAATATTAAAACGCATCAATTTAAAACATTTTTACAAATTTAACATATTTAATAAGTTTGAAATGAAAAACATTTATCAAAAGAATATTCAGAATATAGAACAAGTATTTTAAGCATATTATTACTTGCTCAAATCTTTCAATATGAAGAGATTTAGCTAAATATTTTATTAAATGTTTGTTTTAAATCGCTTTTTGCATACTTTATAACATATTTTTAAAAAATTTGGTTTATATGTTTGGTTATTGAATTAAACAAATATTTTTCTAAAGCGTTTTTTGAATATAAATTCAATCTGGAGATCACAAATAAATCGTTTTAGCTTCAATTGTACAAAAAAATATACAGAATCAAAATGTTGCATGGCATAAAAGAAAAAAATGATTGCTAGAGAACAGGTTGGTAATATATTTTGTTAGCGCGACGAGCTATTGTTATTGTTGCTGTTGGTTGTTGGTTGTTGGCTGGTCGCACCTTTCGGACGGCTGCTTCATTGCATTGGGCTAATAAACAAGCGGCAGGACATTGCACAAAAACGAAACAGCAGCGCTAACAACAACAGCAACAACAACAGCAAAAAAAAGGCAAACATTGCACATCCTGTTGAGCAGTTTTTTGCCCAGTTTTGTCGCACCTCTTTTTGTGCACTCGGCATAAATGTATGAGTGTGTGTGTGTGTGTGTGTATGTTTGGACTCGTATGAACCATTAAATTGAAATTTATGCGGCACTTTGCCGCGTGAAATGTTTGTACAACTCGTTGCGGGCTGTGGCTTTTGCCATCTCTCCATACCCCTACCCCTATTCCACACCCCATGTCGATAGGCTCTAGGCGTTGACAGAGCGACAAACCGTTAGACAACAACATTTGTCGAATTGCCATAGAGCGGAGAGAGAGAGAGAGAGGTTTTGAGTTGTTGTTGGTGTTGCCCCAAAACATATGCAAAACTGTTTGCTGTTTGCCGCTGCATGCATTGTATGTAAATGGTTTTTTGACCCCCTTTTCGTATGGTGATAGCCCCTCAGCCCGCTCGGAAACATTTGCCGGCTAATTTGTCGTTTGTTTGGAAATTATGACAACAAAAGCGGCTCAACGCCTTCCCCTCCCTCCCTCCACCGACAGCAGCCTACAATCCTATATTATTGCGAAACGCAACTCAAATATTAGCAACTCATTTTAGTTCTTCTTCTTTTTTCGGGCAACAAGTTTTAATTAATTTGCCGCAACTCTAGCCCAATCTCAAACAGGCTTGCACCCCTCGCAATAATTCGCCATCTTTGCTTTCGCTCTATCCCTCTCTTGTTCGCTCTCTGTCGCTTGCGTCTATGACGAGAAGGGCCGCACAAAAAGTTGATGCTACGATAATTTGAAAAGTTTTCGCTTAGACAGCGACAGCAAAAGTAGGTAGCTGTGCCCCCCTTCTCCGCTCACGGACAAATCGTTGGGATAGCAAAGCTAAAAACCTCAGCGCCGAAAACAGAATCCCGGCCAAACTATATGAATACGACATGCTATATTAAGCCTCAAATAAATGCAGCGCCATAATTAACATATAGCAAAAGTTTTCGCTCACTCTAAGCCATAAGCTGGCTGAAAAACTGGTATGCCTCCCCCCCATCCCTATCTCCATCCGCTGCTTTTGCCCACGTTACCTAAACTAAAAATACCATTCGCTGACTGATGAAATATGACTCCCGAAAAACTAGTTTCACTCTATCGCTCTCATTTGTGTGTGTGTGTGTGTGTGTGTGTGTGTGTGTGTGTGTGTTTGGGGGGCTTTGAAAAAGCAATTTGAATTTACAACTTTCGGTTGATTGAGCCAAAAAGTCAGGTGTACGCAATATATACATATATATTCGGCAGATAAAGCTGCTTCAATTGCCAATTAATTGCATGAACATAAGTTTCACATTAATTGTCGACATGTGGGTGGAAGCGTGTGGACGAGTGGGGTGTGTGTAGGGCGTTTAAGGCTTAAAAACCTTTAAGTTAAAGACTGACTTGTGTGTCTTTTATGTGTGTTTGTGTGTAATAGGTAATTGATATTGCAAGTAATTAATAAAATTAAATATGTTTCCATAGGGATAGTTGTTGTGGATAGCTTTAAACATTGAATAAATAATTAACATACCACGAATTATTATATGAACCAAAAAAATCAATATATTAACTTAATATTTATTATAAATTTTCTTCATAGCATAGATAGCTTTAATTAAACAGTTTAAACTTGAAAGTATCTCCCGATTTAAGCTGTCCTAACTAAGTGAATTAACCACAAAGTACACTTAACTTAACTGAAAGACTTGACAAGTTAATCAACTCAAGTGTCATGACTTAATCGAAACTTAATTAGAACTTAACTTAAACTCAAAGAGTGGACTTACTTAGCTTAGTTTGCAACGTGCTTGCGTACGTACGTACGTGCAACGTGTTGCAAATAACAATTAAACGTGCACTTAAATCTATGCATATATTAAGCAAAATGTTTCCTTTTTTTTATTTTGTTGTAGTAAATAGTTTTGTTTTGTACTCACGGACTGCATCGACGGTCGCTGGTGTCCCGATAAGCAACAACGTTACAATGAAGTTGGCTGCAACAAAAGTGGCTGCCATCTGCAGACCCATTATTTATATATGTTTAGAAGATAGCGAAGGAAGAGAGTTGGGTCGTGATGATGGGGGGAAGTATGTAGTAACAACAACAACAATTAGCGCTCTCTCTCTCTCGTTTTGGCTCTGGATCAGACTTACTCTCTTTGCTGATGCACTTTCGCTCACTTTGCCTAACTCTCTATTATCTCTTTCTTTCAAGTGTGGCGATCGACGTCAAGCTGACGCTGCACGCACTGTTTATGCGTTTGTGTTGGACAGAGACAGAGGTAGTGGTAAAGAATTACGTTGCGTTTGGGTGCATGTGTGTGTGTTAGTGTGAGTGAGTGTGTGAGTAGTGTATAGTTGTGTTTTTTGTTTTTGGTATTTTTTTTGCGTTTTTATAGCATTTAGTTTTATGAACGTTCGTGATTGCACGCGTTGAGAATGGTTGGGGGATTTATTCAATCAATCGTTTGTTAAATACATTTTCGCAAGCCGAAAATCATCGGATATAACAAGATGTGTTAGCAAATGCGATGTCATCATCATTATTATTAATATTATTATTTGCATGATATGGCGTCATTTGATTGGAAATACAATATTTTTGATGCGTTCAACGCATGTGTGTCACGCCCATCGTTTTTTCATTTCAAGTTGTTGTTGTTGTTGTTTGTTGCGTTGTTTACGCATTGTTGTTGATGTTAACATAACATTTGTTGTCATTATGCGTTTGATTGTTGTAGTTCCAGTTGTTGTTCCATCAGGATGTTCGTTAACGTTGTTGCCATGTGGAGGGAAGCTGTTGTTACTATACGACAAAAATTTACCTGCTTACTAGTTGAACTAAATACTTAAAAATGAGCTCTTAAACAATTTATATTATACAATATATATATATTTGGTTTTATATAAAGATATGCAGTTTTTTTTATTGATTTATATGTTGTTTTTTTCTTTCTTTTAGTTTTTGCTCTTGTCATTTAATGCGGTTGTTTGTCGCCTGCGAAATAAAAAAGAGAGAGTGAAATGTTGGTGAGGCAAATATCGCCTGATATCCTTGCACAACAGTCAAAGGACCCTGTGCCGTAAATAAGTAAGACCAGACCTTTGTGTGTGTGTGTTTAATTTTTGTTTATTTTTCTCGTTTTGCGGTTTTTTCTGCACAAGCACAAATCTATTATGGCAACATTTAAAACCTGGAACAAAAAACTACAAAATCCCCCCAAAAGCTGTTAAGAGAAACGAACACTCAAACATATTGTATGCTTAAAGCATTTGAAAATGTTTAAATGTGGCAAATGCAAACACTTTTTGTTAAAAGAGAAAAGTTACAACAATGTTGCTGCCATTAACTTTTTATATCATGGTTAACAGTATTATTTTCTGTTACTGTTATGTTTAATCATGTAAAAACTTGAAAGACTTGGTTTAAGTTTTTGATTAAAACTGCATTTAATTCCGATAACGCGGTGTATACTTGATTTTGATGTCAAATGTTCGACATGGAAGTTGGTCAGAACATTCGATGGCCATAACATTGTCAAAATTTACCCGTATTTTAAATGCAATACATATCAAAAGTCTTGACTTCAGCTCTTGAATAAGACTGCATTTAGATCTAGAAACTCAGTTTTTCCTCGATTTAAATGCCAAATATTTTTGTCTTTAAATCGCCTCGGGTGTTGATCAGAACTTTCAATTTCCATAACTTTCTTTAAAAATTTATGCAAAAATGTTTGTTGAAAACTTTACAAATACTTTATAAGAAGCAAACAAAATAACCTTTTAATAATAATATTTTCCTAAACTAAAAACTTGTATATTCATACTATACACAAAAGTATGCATGTTTTCGTTTTCTAGCTTGAAGCTTGTTGTGTTAATTTGCACTTTCGCATTGCACTCAATTTAGTTCATCACACGAAAAACTAACGCAAAGCTTAAGTCAGAAGCCTATCATTAAAGCACCTGTAACGAGCCTGAACGAACTGAACTTTATAAGGAATAAGGAATAACTAACAAGAACAACAACAACAACAAAAGCAGCAAATCATTTTAACAACTGTTGGCAATTAAATTCAGCTAAAAATGCCTTCAACTTGGCAACTTTGAAAGTGCAACTTTTACAAACGGCTTCTGGCTCTGACTCTGACGCTGCCTATTCCTTCTCCACCTTTCTTTTCTACACACCCAATTGAACGAACAGAGGACGGACCGAGAGACAGAGAGAGAGAGAGAGAGAGGGTGACAGACAGGTTGGCAGCACTGCCAAAAGGTAAATATAAAGTCACTGCACAATTGCATGAGCTTTGTTACTTTTTGATTTCCAGCTCGCTTTTATTTTTTTCGTGATTTTACTCTTCCTTTTTTTGTTTAACTCGACACCTGCTTTGTTTACAATCGGTTTGTAGGCAGAGAAAAGAGAAAGAGAAAGGCATAGGGCTGTCCACTTAGTGAGTTGCCGGGCAGGGGCAGGCTATAGTCGCAGGTGGGAGTGTCAAAAGTCATGCATACATACATACAAATATCTTATATATATAAGCTTTATGCTCTATATGCACTTGTAAAAATCAATTAAACTTTTCAAGTGAAGTTATAATGGCTGCCAACTCGTTTTTTTTATATTTTTTACTTTATGTTTTTTTGCTTTTTGCTTTTCTTATTGTTTTCATAGCCCTGGCTAGAGTTGATGGTATTGTTGCTGTTGTTGTTGCAGTTGTCAAAAGTTTTAAAATAATTAGATTTTTTTTATTTGTTGCCCTGGCACTTTTGCTGTAAGCACAGGCACGAACACGAACCTCTAGTATGCAGCGAGAAACGAGCCCCAAAAAGAAAAACCTCCATAAAAATTAAAATTTTCTTTGTAACTGACAGCAAAAGGTAAAAGAGTGTGAGAGAGAGAGGGAGAGGCGATACTTGGGCAACACTTAATGCTTACTGCAATCGTTGGTCGTCAACGTTGCGAGCATTACCCAATTTTCACTGAAGTTTTCAACACCCAATTGCAAAACGTCAACCAAAGCCGTTGTGAAGAAGCAGAACAAACAGCTGTGTGGGCGTGTGGGCGTGGCCGATCAGCCGCCCACAATGACTCGCATGAAGTTGGTGCTCTGCCTGCCAGCAGGAGTTCTTGAAGTGGCCGCGTTTTCCCCCCTAGTTGATTTAATGGGTTTTATGCCACACACACAGACACACATACACACGTACACGGCCTGTCATTATCGAGGAAAGATAAAGATAAAGGGGCACCAAATGCATACATACATACATATAAATACATGCCCATATGCATAAAAGGAAAGCTTTCAACATATGCCAGAAACGATCAAAGATTACATTGAGCAATTTACAAGGCAAAAGACTTTTGCAACTCTGCTTGAGTTAACTCGAACTGGGCAATTTATAATTGAAATAGTTTGATTAGAGATAAAGCCATTTTATGGGGTGTCTACTGTACAAATTGCAAGCATATTTCAATAGGGACAGCTAGATACATTCAATGAAATTATGCAGGCTAAATAGGAGCATAAAAGAAAAGAATGTTTAAGTTGGGAAAATGTTAAAGAAACTTTCATTTGATACCAGAAACTATAACTAAAGTATTTATGACATTGAAAATGTTAACGAAGCTAAGGTCTTCTTCTAACTAACACTTTCGATTGCAAACAACCTCATTAGACATAAAGCATAAGAATTTTACTCACTTTTACTTAATTAAAGGAGAAATGCAATGCAAATATTAAAAATAAATTGCATAAAATTAAGAAAATCCAAACATTTCTCACAAATATTTCCTCTCACTGCTTTTTCATTACTGTTGCATAAGTCTATTTCCCTTCATTATTTACGAACTGACATTTATAAACTTGGCCAAAAGCGAGCAAGCGAGAGAAGGAGATAATTTGCTGACGTTTTTTGCTTGTTCTTCTTTCTTTTTCGGTTTATTTTTTTGTCAATTAGGATAATGACATCTGATAAGACAACTGCTCGCTTTATATATTGTATGTAGTATACCATAAATACCATTTATAAGACAATGAGTAACAAAAGGAAAACAAATGCCATGGTTAAAGTTGACAAGCATACATGGCGTATGCGTGCTATGACTGCCTCAAGAAGTTATAGCTTTAAACAGAAAGAACCCGAAATAAAAAGAAAAAACTAACGACGAAAACATTCGCATGCATCAAAGCTTCATTTAAATTTTGTTTTGATAGAGCGAACAAGCAAGAAGAAAAAGCAACAGCTCTTATGAAAGAAAACACACACACGCACATACATATACATATATAGTCAAAATAGGCGACAGCTTTAGAGGAATGAAGTGGTGTGCGGGGGGTGGAGGGTATGGTTAAGGGTAAAGCAGTTGTTGATGCTGCTTTTTGCCAGCTGTCGACTCAATAGCTGCAAGTTTTTTTTTCTTTCTTTCTTTACATATTTTTTCTATATATTTTCTTTGGTGGTTTTGGTTCTTTTTCTTGCTTTTTGGTCTAATAAAAACACTTGACACCGAAACGAGGAAAGTTCCTTAAACAAAGTGTTTGGGCGAGACTGAGAGAATGCACGAAATGAGACGAAGAATGTGGAAAATGAATGAAAGTTGGGGGCAAAGGCAGAGAATGACAGAATAAGTGAGATTTAGGCAACGTTGTGTGTGTGAGCTTTTCTGTGTGTGTGTGCTTTCAAGTTTTTAAAGCGAGCGAAAATAAGTTGGAGGAAAAAAAAACATGTTTTGCCATGTCAAAAGAGAAGAAGAGTCTGTCAACAACTGTAAAAACTACTTCATCAGCTGCTTACACATCTCAACGAAGTCCAGAAGGATGTCCTTTGGGTCTTTAAACTGGCTAACAATGTGAAACGACATAACTGAGCTGCTTTTGCTTGGCTTAACTGCAAATTATCTCTATGGCAAACAATCAATGCTGCTGAAAGTAGCTTCAGCAACAGCAACAACAGCAACAACCCAACAAATATAAAAGACGACAGTTGGCCAAAAGGATGCTACTGGATGCTTAACAATAAAAAGCAGCAGCAAAAGTATACCATACAAAGTAACAGCAGCAACAGCTGTCAAAGGACACAAAAATGGATGAAAAATATAAGCCAACAACCACAACAAGAGTATTTGCAGTTTTAATGCGGCAAACTAAAGGTTTGCAACGACCCTCCTCTGTTCAACCTAGAGTTGATTACAAATCCATTGCTTGGCTTGTGTTGCGTGCAAAAATTTCTGTTTGGCTTTGAAGCCATTTCAAGCAGGAGAGATCAAAAGTTATCAAGTCAAAGAAAAAGCGAAAGCAACAAAATTGATTGCCTACTTTTTAGCGTCCCTTGAGAATACCAACGAAAAACCCAAATGCGTGGGACACAAAAACTATTGCTTCTTTAAAGCGGCGGACAATATTAAATCACAGCACATAAAATATATGAAATATTCATACGCCACACTAGCCGATTGTTTTTAAATCACATAAAATTCTAAGCTTTAAACAACACACACACACACACATTCACACGTATAGCAATAAATCCAAATATTCAAAATGCATTAAATAATGCACGTACTTTTATAGAGCACAACTTTTCACACTAAAATGTTTTTAATTTACTGATGTGACAGAAATATATAATTTACGTTAGGTGTGCAACGGGTCAGTTTATGCTGTGTGAACTCTCCTATATAATCGTATAAATTATAAATATTTTACGGTTGCATTTTATGCGAAAATCAAAAATCACGATTTACACAAGCTATAAACTTTATTTTATTTTTAATTTTTGTTTCGCTTGACAAAAATTTAGAAAACATTAAAGCTGCAATCGCGCTTTTTGATGAGTTTAAGCTATGCTTGCTTTGCGAAATGCATTAAAGTCACATCAATCAATCAGGCAGCAAGTTTTCTCGTTACACTTTACAATTCACTGCCTGTAAATTCACTTTTGAACCATTTTCACAGCCTCGCACATAAAGCCTAACTGTGTCAATCTACAGCGCATCTTTTGCCCAACATAACTTGAGGCCAATGTCCAGAGCAAACATTTCAAAAAGAAACGTAGGGGCATCAACAGCAGAAAAAGGCAGTCGAAAAAAAAAATCACAGCTCATAGCTCTGTGCCTAAAACGATTTAGGCCGAACACACACACACACACACATATATACACAAAGTGGACACATGATGGCTGCCATCACAGTCGAGAGTTTGGCCGCAAACGTGCCGCTAGTTTCGCAGCTGCCACTCCCACCACCACCTACCAAAGGAAATTTGGGCGTCAAACACTGCGACACGCCTACTTTAAGCCGCTCTCTGTTTCCTCTTTGAACTTCCTAACTACAAACTGCAAAGCTGTTAACGGTTGCTTTAAGCCAGCACAAAATACAAAAACAAAAAAAAAAAAAAAAACACCCGGCAAGCAGCTCAAAATTGTTGTGCCGCTCGTAAAAGTGAAAATGAAAATAGATAAAAAAAAACACACACTCCTACACATACGCAGGGAAAAGCAACTCCATTTTGTAAATCAATTGAATTTTCAATTGTGTGCGTCGAGAGCAGAAACAACAACAACAACAAAGAGAAGAGTAGAAGGTAACATAAAAGTCAATGCGGGCACAAATAAAGGAAACGACACTATTACCCAGCAGCAGGACAATGACACAGGACACAACAGGACAGACAGCAGCAACAACAACAACCGATTTTGATTTTGGGTTAGTTTTAGCCTCCTCTCACCCCCAGCGACATACCCCGCTTGCCCATACATTTCGCGACCCCTTTGCCAATTGCTGTGAAAATCGTCGTTTCGTTTTGTTGAGCCACTTTTTTTTTTGTTTTTGTGTTTTTCGAGAGGATTTTCCACAAGAAATTTCTCTGTTTTGGGCATTGCATAAGCAAATCAAGCGGAAACCCTGAGAATTCATTTCGATTCCTATTGCCCTACATAATTTCATTCCTATACATCACACACACACACTCAAAGATCTGGTCTTGCGGAAAATGTGTTTTATTCTTTACCAGTTTTAAAGCGTTGTTGTTTCATTTTGTAGGCTTTAACTTTAATTAGCTGTTGCGGCATTTGGGGCCAAGAATATAAAAACGAAACCAAATGGAACCCGTTAACCGGCACGCGGTAAACAACGACGCGACGCGTGGCATGCGTTGCCGGATGGTGCGGTGCGGTGCGGGGCGGGGCGGGGTGAAAGGATTATACAGTAGAAGGGGGGAGGTCAGAGTGGTACCGAACAATCACCGAGGCAAGCCGAAGATGTTTTGACGGATTCAATTTTCCACTTTTAAGTAAAGGAAGCAAGAAAACTATCTTTTTACAACACTCGATATGGATTTTGCGGTATATTATTTAGTATTTTTTATGTGAATTTTTGTTAAATTTGTATATATTTTTGTTGTATTTTGGTTGTTGTTGTTGTTTAATTTGTCACACACAGCGCGCTCAGTTTCTTACAGGCTCGTTACATCCTGCCAAATCCCGAAATTGTACTAAATACGTACAAAACTTTTACGATTGGCCAAGGCTCAATGCCAGCCGCAGCGAACAGCTCGCGCTTGTGTGTGTGTCTGTGTGTCAGCGTGTGTGGCGGCCGAACCGAGACGACGAGCATCGAATTCGCACTCGTAAGCTGTTCAACGAGCGACTGTGGTGAGTTTCGTGCGAGCAACGAAGTGCATGGGCGAAGCCATACCCCAAAGCAGCTCAATAAAGCTAACTATGCAAAGAGAGCGAACGGAAGTGAGACATGAGTGGAAATCAAGCTACTCAGTGTATCCGGATGACACTCGAATGAATTCAAAGAGCAACGGAAATGTTTTAATGGAGCCAACTAAACAGCTCAATGCAGCAGTGTTTTGAATATTGTAACGAAAGAGAACGCAACGAGTTGAGCAAGGTTGAGTGAAAGTTGTTAAAGAGAGAACTCTTTCGAAGGATAGTTGTGCTTACAAAAGTAACTCAAAAGTTGAGTTGTGAGTCAGAAAATTATTTTATTACAAAAACAACAATAAATTCAAAAATAAAATAAATATAATAAACATAAAAATTAATAAACTTCTTAGTTTATACAATTCAAATAGCAAATAAAACAGCTAAAAACTTATTGAGAAAGGTAAAGTAATTTATAGCCAAATTTAAAAAGAAAAAATAATTGCAAATGCAAGCCAGTTGAAAGTTGTAAACTGCAGCTAAATTGTTAAAACAAGGTTAACTCATATTTGCAACTTATTTCTGGTGCTCAAAGAGCAAAGATACTTAAGCTCAAATGTTAAATGCCAAAGAGCAAAAATAACTGCAGCTCAAATGTTAAAGCAAAATGAGTCAAGTTTTTAACTCAATGATACAGGCAGGCTGATAAAACTTAACTAAAATGTAAACTCATTTTAACTTAAAAGTTACTCAAAACGAAATCTGCCTGTACTTAAGAGCAGCTAAGTGCAGCAAGGCGAAAACTCAACTCAATGCTAAGCCAAACACGCTCAACATCTCTTTGAGCGCTTGACGGATTCGAGCTCAAACGGCCCTTGAGCTTAAACAAGGAAATCTACTCTAAGACTCTGCATCTCTTTGAGCTAATATAAATACACCTGCTCAGCACAGAACGAAAATGCAGAGCGCCGCAGAGATATTCAACTCGACTCAATGCTGTTTGTAAAAGCTTTCGGAAAATGAACGAAGCTGCCCACTTGCCTTCGGCTCGTTGCTCGTGCGTGGGTGAATTTACGAAGTTGTCAGCATTTGCACTGGGCTACGGCAACGCGCTGTCAGTCTTCGGTGGAGCGGCGTGCTGTGTGCTTAGAGCGGCAGGTGGACAAACTTGCTGGCAGCTGGCCTTTTGCTGCGCTGGCTAATTGTGTTGCATAGTTTTTGGCGGGCGCGTTGAGCTGTAGCCTGATGCTAGAGCGGAGGCTGAGTGAATGTGAAATGTGACAAAAGCAGTGACAGTTGAAACAGTTGCAAACAAAAACAACATCGGCAGAATAAAAAAAAAAACAGAAAGTCATAGCAGACGCTACAATACATCGCTTATAGTTGTGGTGCTTATGCTTCCGTGTATTAGTGTGTGTGTGTGTCTGTGTTTAGTCCTGCTGCTGCTTGGCCCCAGGAGACATTTAACATAATAAAAACGAACGTGTGCGGCATTCTGTTGCTGTTTTTGCCAAGTTTTTGTAGCTGTGTTGGTTTTTGTTTAATGCTAATAACACACAGTTACTCACACACCCACCCACACACACACACAGACACAATGACAGAGAGATAGACGCACACAGTTAGTAGAAACAATATTGCAAATGTGTGCGGCAAAAGCAGTTGGCAAAAGTGTCGTAAATCGTTTAGACGGCAAACGTGGCAAGCGCCCAGAACACGGACACACAGGGACGCAGGACGCGCAGGACACACTCACAGATCCCTTTGCCAGGACGATATGTAAACGACAATGCCAGCGTGGGAAAAAAAACCAAAGAAACCAACAACAACATATACATATCTATAAATATGTATGTGTATAAAAGAAACTGCGAAAGGAGCAACGCCACAGGATGCTGGCTTCTGATAGCGACTGCTCCATCTTTGCACAGAGTTCATGTAAGTATAAATATCCTCTATGCGTGTGTGTGACCTACCTCTGAATCCCCTTCTGACAACAACTGAATGAACTTCATAACGATTTCATATTTTTTTTTTTTTTTGCTTTTGGTTTCGTTTGCTTTTGGCGCGCGCATTTTTATGAGGTTTTAACGTAAATTCGAATGTTTGAATTAGGCAGCCAGAGTCCTGGCAGAGTCTCAGAGTCCTTAGTTCTTGCCACACTGTTGGAGGCGTGATAAATTTTTATGTTTGTGTGTGTGTGTGTTTGTGTGAGACACCCTCTCTTTGCCAAAAAAAAAGAAGTGATTGTTGGGGTGTGCCAACCTATAAAGCCAACGGCCATAAGGCCAATTTAATTGTGCGAGTGTCGAAAATCAAACTGATTAATTTGCCAGCTTGAATGACAAACATATAAAATGGCATTTTGCAGTGGACAACTGATTTGTTTGGGTTTTATTTATATGTGACGCAGGGTCAAATGATTTGGCAGATTTTTGTTTCATGTTTTTATGTGCTGAAAAAAATTCCCGCTATTATAAAAGTGTTAAATATTTTATTTGCCTATTTATTTAACTTTTTTGTGAAATTTATGGATAAATAGTTGTCGATAGATGAATTATTTTATTTTTTATTTGCATTTCAATCATTTCAGGTAACAAGTTTTATTTTAAACAAATATATTTATTTAAAACATATACATTGCCCTTTGTTTTCTTTAATTATTGCTTGCATTTTGTCCCTTTCATTTAATTGTTGCTCCTTAACTACAGGGCAAAATTTATTTTTCAAACGATTTGCACAAAAAAAGGCATACAAATATATAACGTATACGTAATATTCGATTGGCATGCGTTTACGTTAGAAATTGTTTGCATTGAAAACGAAACGGGCACATTGTCATATTTTCGGCTCGGTTTAAAAGTCAAAAATGCAAATATAAAATATCCGCATGAATTCCAAAATGGAAAACGAGCAAAAACCAACAAACCTCGAGTTAGCAAAAACTGACCTGACACACAAAAATATTTGTCGAACATTTTGCTGAATTTGTTTTTCTGCACAGAAAATATTGTATGGAGCCAAAAAGGATAATGATAATATGTTTATGTTCATAATGCAATTGAAAAGGCTGCATGGCAAACTGCTGCATGGCAATATGGCTGCCTGGATGCAAATCAAATTTCATCACTAAAAAAACAATTTACCAAAAATATCATATTTAATGTAAAGTCGAGTAAAATGTAGAAAATTCACTTATTTGAGTTCATGTAATTTTTTTTCTTCTTTGTTTATTTTCTTTTAGATGCCGAAAAGACTGAAATTTCACAACGAACATTTTGTAAATTGAGAAAAAAAATTGGAAGGAGCGCTAAGAGGCTGTGTTCACATATAAGGAATCAATTGGTAAGTTGCTTCAAGTCATAAACGATGCATGCAATTTAAGAAAACTTTAGACATAGATTATTTGAAATGTTTATGATTCTAGTTTTATCTAAGAGCATGAAGATATATATATATATCCCTAAGATTTAATTCTCTCATTTGTTCATACACTTGGCAAAACTTTATTTTCGTATTTTTATTTTGTACTTGAGTTTTGTAATTAACGGAAATAGCTTAAGGATTTTTAGTACAAAAGCGAACTTTATCTATCCATCATGGTTAGTGCTCGTAAAATAGCCCGGCCAAGTACCTTTTAAACCAACACAGCGGGTTCTTATTATAGTTAACCAAACTGTTTCCTGCCACACACACACACACAAAAAAAAGTCAAATACGCAAACGGTAATCGTTAAAAGGTTCTTGTTGTTCCATTTAATATGGCCGCATTATGTTTGGCATTTTTATGTGCTTAATCCTTTTAACTGCAACGTTCGTTCTAACGCTCCCTTTGTTTCGGCAACTGTACAATCTGTCACTTTGTGACAATAATGAAAACTTTTGCACATGTGCAAAGCACAAAAAACCTGAACAACGCCAACAAAAATAAAAAAATTCGTAAAAATCTGTAAACTGCGTAGTCAACGCAACAAGCAAATGCACTCAAAAAAAAGAGAGAGAGATAGCTAGTCGAGGGTGCAAGCAAACAAATCTATAAAAATATATAAAAAACATGCGACAGCTGAACGTGTCAAAAAAGATAAGCAGCAGCAGCGGCAGTAATAAGAACAAGAACAACAGCAACAAAAAAACTGCTAGCAAATGTGTCCCCTGCAACATGCAGCTTGCAACTTTACGATCGCAAAGGAGTTTCGAAAAGGGGGCCAACGGGAGTTGCTGCTACTCGTTTCTTGCAGTGTCATAAAAGCTTGTGGCACGTCGCTCCGGCCATTTGATGTTGCACACTTTTGCGCGTCTGTTAGTATTAATTTGCTGAGGTAACTTGCCCGCATGCCAAAACACACACACACACAAAGACATGGGCAGGAGAAGGGGGAAGCAGATGCTCCTGCAGCTCATTATGCATGCTCGTCCGCACGTTGTGCTTTGAGGCGCACACACCAACACACACACACACACACTCTTCGAGAGTTTGAGACAAGGACTTGCTTGGCAAGTTTTAGCAATTTCATTTTCAATTGACTGGCGACCAGGACACGCAGCCAGTGTTGGCTAACCAACGGCAATTGAGCATATGAAACGCCACAAGAAAGCAGCCCACATACACAAAAAAAAAGATGCTCTAACCAACAAACACACGAGAACTGGCAATGAGGTACAGCAATCACTCAACAAGCAGAACAAACAATAGCTTTTATGATGAAGATATCTTTTTAGCAAAGTTTTTATGGTAATACATTTTTTCATTCCAAAATATTGAACACAAAGAAAATTTATTACAATTAATTTATATAAAAAAAATCAAAGCTGTTGCAGAATAAAAATGGCCATAGAAGTAATTAATTAACAGATGTTCGCTATATAAAAACCATATATATTTGTTCTCATTTTTTTGAAGCTTGTTTGTTATTAAAGTGGCATGAAAAAAATTGTGTCGTTAACGCATGTTTTTATATGTTAATCAGCACAATAAAAAAAGGAGTTTGATTCTTGGAACTTATCCTTTTTGTCTCTTAATATTTTAAAAAACTCAAAATTTGTTTCATTCTATGATTAAAACATTTTTATCAAAATTATTTTTACTCGCATCAATAATTTTTTTCACTTAACGTTCATTTGATACTAATATATTTGCGCTTTCAAATCAACTTTCGCATTTCCAAGACCTCACTGTACTTTCACAAAGACACCGAAAAATCCTTTGCTTTCATTTCGTCTTTCAATTCTATTGAAGCTACTTATTTTATTTCAAGTGTGTGACTGTGTGTGTGCGTGTGTGTGTTTGGGTATTGTATTTGCCTAGATATTGGGTTATCCCCAACGTTTTGCAACATATCACAGAGACAAAAGGACAAGAAGGTTCTGTTCGGTTCTGTGCCGTTTCGATATGGGGGTCGTCATTGGAAAGTTTTCTGCGAAATTACGCAGCACAGACACGCACAATTCATTTGCAAATAGAGAACAGTTTAATTTGTTGCCTTTTGTGCTCAGCTCATATCCTTCTTCACACACACACACACACACACATGTATGGGTCTATCTGCCAAAGAAAAAGTTACAAATGAAAATGCAAAAGGAAAGTAGAACCAAGTATGGCAATGCCCGCATATAACTCACACACATACACATTTGTACAAAAGGCAAAGGCGAGATTACTTTATGAACAGAGAGGATTGCATTATACTCGTCGGGCAAATGAAGGAGTTGGCCATAAAAACAGAAAACCCATTCAATAGCCCAAAACACACACACACATATATATAGTAATTACGACCTGAGTTCTGTGCATTTATAGCCGCGACCCGTATGCAAATGGCAAACCCTTCGAACTGAATCTCGTTTTAAAAGTCTAGACAAGTCTTGAAAAGCAGCCTCGATTTAGCATTGGCACGTAACTTCCTTCCTTTTTCGCGCGTAATGGCCAAATCATACATTCAGCAGGGCTTAGATTTGTGGCCACAAGATCTGGCAGCACTTGACAAATGAGCCACACACACACTCACACATACACAGAGACTATGAGAAAGTGTTGGGGCACACACACACATACACACACAAAAGCGGACATGCGATATGCGAAAATGTGTGTTTAACCCCATTCTGATGCTGCTGCTGATGCTGATGCTGCGGCTTATTGCCCACAACTTTTCAAATGCGTTTTGATTTATCGACGACAACGAAAGTTTGTAAAGCGGGGGATGGGGTGAATGCGTTCGTGGAACATAATATTTGTGATATTATTTCGCTGATGATACATAATGGCAGATGACATATGTCTATGGCTTAAGAGCGCAAACTTGGCAATAAGAATGATATAACTATTAACTCGACTTTGGCTTGTTTGACATTTGAGCTGAACAGTTTTTTGGGAATGAATGTGGTTGATGTTTGCCCAGGGAAAGTAGAGAAACCTGTCAAAATTATTTTGTATGAAGGGGCATGTGGAAAAATCACGTATCATTTTGTCAAATATAGTTTACAGTATATTAAATCTGATACGATTCAGAATTTTTCGGTATTTTATTATCATTTGTTTGATTTTTCATAGTTTATTATATTTTATACATCATATTATCCAGAATTTCATTGCATAAACAATAAAGCCACAAAACACTTTGAATTGTAAACTTATTATTTTTTATAGATCTGAAAATTTATTGATTTATACATTTAATATTTTTATTCAATACCAAACTGCATATCTTTATAAAACAAATAATCGTATAAGGCTTTTAAGAGTCTTTTTTTTAAGTATATAGCCAAGTTAATAAGAGCATGCTACTCACGTTATTAAATATCGCCATTACTTTCCACCTCTGTTGTTTTTGTTGGTGTTGTCATCTAAGGTCTTTTGCAGTTCATGCGATTCCAAAAGCACACATCAAGCTTAAATGAGAAAGATATAAAGAAAAGTTATTTGATTAGTCTTAAGCCTTGCCACACATAAAAATATAACAATAAATTTGTGTTTATATTCTTTTCTTGCAGTAAATCGCGTTGGAAGTGAAAATCCCTCTCTCGCTCGCTTTCTAGCAAAGATGCCAAAGATGCTGAAGCCTCTTAAAAATATTGTAATTTATTTTGTATTCTTTTAAAACAGAGCATTTTTTGTATGTGCCGCAACAATAAATATAAAAATATTGCTATAAATAAACCAATTTTCCATCAAAACTGTCAGTCAATAAAAATGAAGGGAGGTTTGTGAGGGGGGTGGGGCAAGGTAAGAGTGTGCCTGGTCGAGGCATGCAGCGGCATTTATGGGCACAAAATGATTGTTATTATACATTCTTATTATTATTATTGTTATCAAAGCCAATGTCAAGACCCCGTCGGAGTTGCAAAAAGGCCCACAGCGGGGCAACAGCAACAGCAACGGCGAAAGCAAAAGCCAGAAGCCAAAAACCGGAAACGGCGTCAGCCAAGAAACGTGCCAAGCATAAGGACAGCCAGCCAGCCAGCCTGGCAGAGTTGCCGTTTGGCAGTGTTGCCACCTACATGTACATACACTCGACTTTGTCGTGTGCAAAAATTTATGTTTTGTTTGTTTATTTGTTTATGCAGTGCTTTGTGAACTGTTTCGCTGTTTCTCCACTCCTCCACATCTCTTACTGCTTTGCACCACCTGCACCACACACACACACACATACACATACATATGCCGTAGCTCATGCAAATTTATACACCTGCCTGGACGCCCCATATAATAAATATTCACCAAAAATATCTCATTTCAGCGCCTTTTGTCTACCTGCTTTTCGCTGGCTTGTCACGTGTCGGCATCATTACCGCACGTAGCGCCGTTATTTATACAAAATGTATATCGTTTATAGCGACAACCACCACCACCACCCAACCCACACACTCACCCCCTTGCCCAAGTCAACATCTGTTCAAAAGAAGGAAGGAAAGAGCAAAAAAAAAAAGGAATAAATGTATATGGAGTTTATTACATTTATTTGGGAAGCGTCGAGAATTATATTTATACACTTCTAAATATAATTGTTAAATTGATTACATGTCAGCTCAAATGTGGTTTGGTTAATAAAATTCAAATGTGGCATAAATATTTGTAAATAAAATCAAAATACAATTTTTAAACGCTTACTTTACCTTAAGGGATTTTTTTGTAAGAAAATAAGAAGCGAGCTCAATAAAAACCTTTTAAAAATATTAAAATCAAAATAAATACAGCAAATGTTTCTTTTTTTAATCTTGGACAATTCTCTACTTACATTATAAAAACATAAAAAGTGTATTTAAATAGAAGAAACATACAAAAATAAATGTATATCATCTGGCAGTTTATTTTTTGCTTGGATTCTCATTCTTTTTTAGGGTCTAAGCAATTTAGCTAATTGTTCAATACAATATGTGAAGTTGCAGCAGCTGCTGTCGCTTTGTCGCTTCGTTGCTTCGTTGCTTTTGTGTGTCTGTTGGTTTGTCGCTTCTGCAAAACCATCTCCTTTGGGGCATGCAATTTACGACACATGTGCACGGTCAAGCGACGCCTGAAACTAGGCAACACAACATGGCCAAAATGTTGGGATAGCAACAGCAGCAACAGCAGCAGAAGCTCAGAGCGTTACAGTTAATTTGTTGACAGCTTAGTTGCCCAACACTGAATAGGACTCAACCGATGTGCACTCCTTTGGGGCTACAAGACGTCCAGTCGCTGTAGCAGTAGTAGTAGGGGGAGCATCTGACCAAATGTGGACAACTAAAGTCTCAGATAGAGCGCGCAATTGTAATTAGTGACTATGGTAATAGTTTCTGAGGGTGGGGAGTTGGGGAAAAATTGTAACATAGTTGTTGCCGCAATGAGATGGTATTTAATGAAAATAGAGTTAGGCAAACGGCATATACGTATATATTTTATGCAATTGCATACACAGTAAATGGCTAAAGGTTCAAAGGGAATAAAGGTTATAAGATTGTATTTTAAATGCATTGTAAATAAAACTGAAATCGAAAAAGTAACTAAGCAAATTTTAAGTTAAAACTGTGCTTCGATTCTAGTTACGTGACTTAAGAGTTGTGTACTTGACTAAGTGCACATATCTCATAGACGTTTATTTATTTACCAACCGTTCTTTAATGAAGTTTCATTTCTGAATGTGGTTTTTATTTTCTCTGTACATCTGTAGCTTTATTTATTTCGTCCATTTGATTTATCATTCTTTCAACTTCCTGTTTATAACAAGAACCTCATTATGTTTGGACAGTAGTGTGATAATACTCTACACCTCCTCAGTTTGACACGTTGTCCTGCCAAACGTTTCACATACCGCCCTCAGGCCTAAACAATCTAAAAACCCACACAGACAAAGAGCGAGCGAGCAAGAAAACTTAAGATATCGACAACCACATTTGCCAGTGATTTGATTATCAATTGTCCAGCATGAGCAAAATGAGACGAAAAATAATATTGATGTTCACCATTTCGTTTGTTATAAATACAATTTGAACTTCCAATTTTCAATTGGTTGCGCTGCTGCCGCTGTTGCTGCTGCTGTCGAGATGTCAAATTTCAGCGTCAACGTTGTCGTCAACTAATTGGGTTTCGGCGCTCGTCAAAGAAAGAAAACAGCAACACCAACAACAACCAAAAAGACAGAGAGAAATGAAAAAAAAAAAAAGAAGAATATTGCCAGCAGGTGGGGATGAATGTGGAAAAAGCAAAAAAGATTAAATTTCCTTGTTACGACTTATGGCTGAGCAGAGTATGAAAAAAAAAAACTGTGACAAAAGTGAAAATAAATATTGAATTATTGATATACAATACATATTTAATGTTATGTAAGTATGTGTGTGTGTTTGTGTGTGTACATAATAAATACACACACACACGTTTAAGGACACATTTTTTGTACAAAGCAATGCCTTATGTATATTACTTCTTGTGTATTTACTTATCAAAGGGTTTTTTCTTCACATTTTTCTTTGGCCAAAGAGCCTCATTTGAAATGCAGCTGACAATTTGCGTTTCGGCAACTAAAATCATACATTTTTCATAAAAGCCGCTCAGAATGCGTTGATGTATTGCAAAAAGCGGGCGAAGCTGCTTTTGTGACGCCATTTTTTTCTACGCGCTTCACAGCATCTTGACTTTCTGCTCAAAGAGTGTTTTGGGTAGGGTTGTCGCCTTGATTTTGTCTTTTGTTTTAATGTTCGACGGGTTAAGGAGAAGTTTGAATATTTAATGACAAGTAGAATATTTAATATGTTCGTATGTTTTTTCTTTTATTTATTTGTTTTAGCTAAGAAAGTTTATTTTTAAAAATTCTTTTTATAATAAAAGCTTTTTAACCAAATTTTTTTTTTGAGTTTTTCTATTGAATTCCTTGCGAAATAGCTTTGGGGAACAGCGCGTGTACTGTATTTAATTCCGTTATTTTTGCGCTTCGCACAGCTTATTGTCAGCGCAAATATTTGTTTGTTTGTCTTTTGACGTAAGACGCAGCCACCCCAAAGACCAAACCACACACACAGGATATACAGGATATATAGTACAGGAGGAGCAGTAACTCAGCGGGTGGAGTTTGGAAAGACTCTGGGGCTAGGGCTTATTTCGTTTTTACGAGTACGCGCTCTGGGCCCAGGCAATATTTTGCATGTTTGCATACAAAATATCATATTTGCTGAGATTGTTTCATTAAAAAAAAAAAAAAAAAAAATGGAAACGCAGGCAGGTGGTGCTGCTGCCTAGAGCTAACAACCATGGCAACAACAACAACTAGCTAGTACGTGTTTAGCTTTAGCACCTACACACACACACACCCACACACACACATGTACACCACATGCGTGGACCATAAAATGGTCATATTACCAAACAGAGCGGTAAGTGCCGCACTGAGAAAATTGGTTTTCCCACGCACCATGCCAACCGAAAATATAATATCTGTGAACGCCAAAAATAAAATCTCCCCCCTCGGCAAAGAGCAGAAAACTGTTTCCGACTAGTTGTGTATGCCAAACAGGTGGAACGCTGTCGTGCTCATAAAATTTACTCGCTTTCCTCGTATTGAAAAGGCATAAAGCCTAAAAGCAGGCAAAAAGAGTTTGTCCAAAAAAAAAAAACTAAAAACGAAAAACACGCGCAAATCCCAACAGCAAAGCGAAGCTATAAAACTTTAGTCTAATCGGAAGCTTTGAGCACAGTTGGATTACAAGCAATATATATCTCTATATAGATATGTACTGATTTGAAATGATCGAAGTAAATCGATTAGTTTCGTATACCATAAATAATTAACATTCCCCTGCGAAATTTCTGACAAATTTTTGTTTATTTAACATCTTGTTCTCTTCGGCTTTCAACTTGTTAGCTTTTGGATAAAACATGAAATAGCGCTAAAGCATACAAATCGAGATAGAGATTTACACCTTTTACCTTCTGCCCACAACCCTCCCCCCACCTACACACAAATGGAATAAACATTAACTTTCCATTTCAGTCAAGCTGTCAGCAGCTCCGTAACTGTCCAAAAAAACAAACAAACCCCCCCTTTGATTCCCATCCACCATTCACTATTTATGTGTAGCTATGACTGCACTTTGTTGCCTTTTGCCTTTCCGGTACACACACACACACACACACACACACACACACACACACACACCTACACCACAGAGTTACTCAATTATTTCGTTGACATTAAGCACATAAAAATACAAATAGATGACACCCAGCTACAACAACGCAAAAAAGGGACCCCAACGAGTCCTTATAATGGTCTTTAGTTCCCCTCACCCTCCCCGCTCCCCGCTCCCCAACAAGCCATACAGCGATTTGTCTGCAGATACCTTTTTTGCCTAGGCCAAAAAAGGACGCCCGTCTTTATCGCAGATTAAGTGCGACATCGTCATCTACCGGTCGTCGTTCCAACCATCCAACCTTCCAAACGTCCACAACGTCCAGATGTGCCACATCGTATGCTTTAGTTAGAGCGAGTATTGTGCTGAAATGTGCTTACAGCACATTAATTTCTTGCACCTGGCATTAAGATAATTGTCGGCCTTTGTTTAGGATACAAGATACAAGATAATCGACTCAGTTCCCCCTCAATCCCCTTAAATGCCAGAAGGATCAACATGAAATGAATGCTACGTGCTGCTCTTTAAGGCTTATAAGTTACGTTAGTTGGCCCAAAACATTTGACAAATTTAACATGAATAATATAATAATATAATATAAGTTTAAATATTTTTTATGTCATTTAGAACTTCAGGTCAAACACTTACACTATAAACCATTAAAGCAACTACGTGCTTGAGGTATAAATTAATTGATTAAAGCAACACTTGAGCCACAAAAAGCACTTAACAAAGTATCTTTTGCAACACTTAATCACGTTGTAATCCAACATTAAGCTGCTGCCGCCAAGTATTATAAATCAAAACACAAAAATTACACACGCTGTCAACAGCTTAAATGCATTGCGTAGAAATTAATCAAAAAATCATAAGAGTACACACACACACACACCCATACAAACACAACAACAACAGGAAGAAAAAAAAAGCGTCGCGCAAATTCCATAAAATTAAATCAACTTTTAATGGCATTGCGGATGGCAAATGGTTGGGGTACTTACGATGGGTAGGCAAGAAGTCACTTTGAACTCTGTGAAAGTCATAAAAATCATCCACACACACACACACACACACATGCAAGTCAAAGGCAATTGCGTGTAATTTAATAACAAAATAATAGGAAGCAATGACTTAAAAACAAGGGAAAGAGCAGCAGAAAAGCAAAATGGGAAATGGGAAACAGGAAAAACAGCAAGGTAGAAAACAATGGCTACGTGTATGTGTGTGTGTGTGTGTAGTCATAAAATGTAATCATAAATTATATGCCCGGCCATTTGGCATTTGTGCTCAAGTGTAAGTTAGACAAGGACAAAAGTGAAAAAAAAGTGCGCCTACTACTGGTACTACTGTTTACTTTATACACTTTTTTTTTTGGGGCGTGGCAGTGTTGTCAACACACTGCCAATTTCTCTTCTTCTAGTACTTTGAGTGCTGTTTGAAAATACTCTCAGAACGCCAATGCCAACGCCAACGCCAATGTCTAAAAGCCGCTTAGTAATTGCTTATGAAATATGCAAAGGCGTAACCGCCGCCTTGGACCATCCAACACACACACACACACACACACATATATACACACACAAAGTTAACCACCCTCCACCACCCATAACGCACGCACCCTTTTAGCCGGAAATCTTCATTGGCTTTTGCGGTTGGCCTGCACAGTGGGCCTAGCCTAGCATGACATTGCCACTTAGCGGCTACATTAATGGCAGCGCCAAATGGCTCTCTCTCTCTCTCTCTCTCTCCCTCTACCCCCACCACGCTTGCAAACTGAGCGTGTAACGGCAAATAAACTAATACAAACGAAGCGGCATAAAAACCATAGCATACTTTTCTGCTGCGTATGAAGATGTTACATTATGTCTACATACACATCTTTGCCCCGCCGTAACTGTAACATGAATATTTAATGCTGACATGTACAAAGTATACAATATATGTAGATGTACAGTTAGACATGTGCATGTCTGTATTTGTGGATACAAACACATATTCATATACATACATCTTAATACATGTTCCATAAGTTCTGAAAACATCTGCGCTTAACAAATGACAAGAAAAATTGCATATGTAACCTACAAGTTTCACATAAAATAGATAATTTGTGGGCGTTGCCCTTCTCTGATAAATTATTTCTGTTGCTATACATATTTTGTTATATTTATTCATTACCTTTTTGCCATTTAACATTATAATAAATTGTTTTCTCATGGAGAATAAAACTGTATTTTTTTTTTGCTTTATTGTTAAAAATGTGAAATTTACAATGAAAAAAAGTTATAAATATTTAATTGCATAAATAAATATTTGAAAATGTTAAAGCATAATTGACAGCAAACAAAATTAAACTTTCAAATGAAAATAAATCAATTGCCGCATAAAATATATCAAATTCAATCTATTAATGCTCAATTCCAAATCAATTGGCATATCATCAGATATGGACTTCAACCCGGCTAATCAACTTCAAATTCTCATGTCATTAGATTTAAGCACTCAAGCTATTTTGATAATAATCCCCAAGAAACAACAGCAAAAAAAGAAGAGAACATAATACAAATAATGCGAAGGCTATCAACAGAAATCCCTTGACACTCGATTATGAGTCCGGAAAACCCAAACGAAAACTGCAAAACCTTAATGTTCAAATCATTTAAACACACACACTCACACACATAAAAAGACCACCCACCCGCACAGCAGGGCAGCAAGGCGCCCTCATCTTTTCTACAAACACACACACATACATACGTATATGTATATAAATACATACAAAGCGAAAACAACAAAACAATTTAACGCTTTAATGATAATGATGTATGAACAACTAAAGACAACAACAAACAAAAGTTGTTGCACGTGTGTTGTTGTTGTCGTTGTTGTAGCGGCTGTTAGTGATGTACTTCTTCTTGTTGTAGTTGCTGGCCTCTGTTATTGTTGTTGATGGCGCTGCTGGCTTAGAGTTTTTGGGGGCGGGCATTGCGGGGAGTCGCGGACCCATCAACAACAACCAAATGCTTAACAAGCTAATGTGCTTTTAATGGTCCCAGTGTCCAGCTGATTATATCATATGGTACAGCGAAAGAGTAGCATAAGACAGGGACTGGGGTAAAAGGCAAGGCCCAAGTAAAATACACAAATAATTAAAATTAATTATCTTGCAATTAGTTTACGATTTACTCATTAGGCAACGGAACGCGCCCAAAAGTATGCAATGTACATGTATGCGCGCCCCGTTAAACTCCTAGCTTAATCATCATGAACTTTGGAGGTGGCTCTATGACAATATAATTATGATATTATTGCGTCTAGCATTTCAATTGAGTTGTTTGTTTGATTTATGTGCAATTGCACAAGGCAAATACGGTCACACACACACAAACATACACCCCTTAAACAAACACACACACAAACGCACACCCCTCGCACAATAACAAGAGCACACATGCGGGGTAATTTGTCATTTATTACGCATACGCAGTGTATGTGTGAGTGTGGACTTTGACATTTAAACAGCATGAAGTTTTTGGGTCAGCGTACGTTTTATTGACATTTAACATACTCGTGAATATTTTCGAGACCCTTCGAATGATTTATGCGTCTCTTGTCGTTAAGTTGAGCCTCAGGTCTCAGGCCACAGCTTCGGTATCCAACATTCACAGCACTTTATTGCTTAATTGCCAAAGTTTCAAGTTGATTTCAGTTTTTTTTTTTAATTTCAATGGCAAAAAAAAAAAGTCAGGAAAAGTATTAAGAAAAGCCCTTCAAAGTTAATGCTTAATTGAAATTTACGCAGTAATTTTTCAAAAATATTATTTTTGTTTTCAAGGACTATGGCTAGATATTAAAAATAAGATTTGCTTAAAGTTTGCACGATACCCTTTGATTACAAAATTTGTGAAAATTGTGGGAAAACTGTTTTTCTTGCCACTCCTCACGCCGGTTTGGCGTTGCGCCTGTGCGAATGTTTGGCTGGGAAAGTACTTAACTGTCTGCTTATTATTAAAAGCCAGCTTAAGTGGCAGCGTCAAGCTAATTGAATTAACTTTTCAACCCCGTTGCGTGGTGCGTGAAAAAGGCTAAAATAACATAACCAAAAAAAAAAAAAAAAGAAAAAACAAAATGCGAAACAAGTTACGCTAATGTTGATAAAGTGGCGCCTTAAACTCAAAGAGATTTTTTTCACTGCTTTCCCCATAAACTTTTAAAGATTGTCAATGCCAAACAGTGTTCATAGTGTGAGTTTCTGCTCGATAGTGTTTTTTTAAAAGATACGTTTCAACTCCTTTTAAACGAATTTTCATGTTATGAAGATTTTTATACAGCGAATTCATTGCCAAAATATTAATTACACATAACAGATTTTTCCGAAGTTTGTTTTCTGAAATTTTTTCGACTTTATGTAAAGGTTGGCATTTAAATTAAGTTATTGCATTTTATAATACACTTAATATATTAGCAAAAAAGAACATGAATATAATCTTAATGACAACATTTATTTATTTCGCGCATAAAACAAAACAAAAAAAAAAAACTTGTTGAGCCTCTTGATGAAACATTTAATCCTAATAAAGGTTGCCAGGTTACCAATGCATAGCTAAGTAGGGTCCTCTCCCTCATCTCTCCCTCTCTATGGCTAGTAATAGGGTTTCTCATCAAAGTTGCCTTTTCAGCGGTTTAACGTTAGCTGACAAAGTGGCTCATGGTACTAGTTCAGCGCTTCAAAAGGGTTTCAGTTACAACGGGCCCCGTTTCGACCGTGTCCGGGGCCAAAACATGCTGTTCCAGCGCGTTCCATGGAATGGCTGGCTATCGGTTTACGCGCTATGCTTCGTTAAGTGCATTTTGAATTTTTAATGTTGCGCTCGCTCGCTCTTCACAAACTTGCGCACAAAGCGACGTTTGAGGCGCTAAAAGAGAGGGTGTGTAAGGATCTCTAAATGGGTTTTTTTTCTCTCTGCTTAACAGCCAGTGTTGCAAGGTGACTCCAAGCACTAGACTTAGAGCGCAACGTTGAATGATTAATTCGCTTTATTAAAAAACCATACAGCTTGAAATGGAGCGCAACATAATATTTTTTTTGAAGGCACTTGGCAGCTGCTGCTGCTGCTGTTGCAAAAGCAGAAATAATCAACACAAATTACGCGCAAATGCATAAATACGCCAACTTACGGGTTTTGCTTTCTTAGCGCCTCCCCTTTTGGGCAAAGCCCCCCAAGCCACAATCCCAGGGCAATTAATTTTTAATCTTCGCTAAGCATTGCAACAAATTGTGAACTAACCAGACAACCGGGCAGGCAGGCAGGCAAAAGGGGCGAGCAAAGCGTTTTGCATATGTTTCTCACCCACATAGTATTTATCTTAATTTTATGTGGCACTTTTATTTTTTTCACCATATATACCCTGTACAAATAGTTGTGTGGTAGTTGTAGTAGGAGGTATACATGTAATCGGGTATCGATATGTAGATGTTAAGTGCAACACTGTGTTACTCTGTAACATTTCTATGTAATGTAACATAAGTCTGTTAAGGGAAAGAAAGTTCCCATTTTGAAAGCAACTAGAACCGTCGATCAAGTATATACGTATACTTAATGAATTAAAAAAAGAGCTAAAACTAACAGAATATGGAACATCTACTTTGTTTACTATGTAGTTATTTTTCAAGGAAATGTTTCTTTAATTCCCTTCATAGCTTTTCAATCTTATTTATTTTCTAATTGTTTGTTACAGGGTATTCTTCTAGTTGAGCAATCTTGTTCTGCTTGTCTATTTTTTTCTTCAGCTTGTTGGGTTTCTTTTTCATGATTTGCAAAAGTGCCAACAGCAGTGTAAAGGATCTTAGCCCAAGCCAAGGGGATTAATAAAAGGATTACGCAGCGGAAAATGCCAGCTGTGATGTTGCCGGCTTCAACTTGGCAAGTGGTGCTGCCAATGCGGATGTAGGATGTAGAATGTAGATGCTCTGCTGATGGCAATTTGTAGCACTAGCACCAACACACACACACACACACACTGAGTGGTGCGTAGACGGAGGGGTGGCAGCGGTGGGGCGCACTTGCAGCAGCAAAGGGCTAATTGCGTTTTCGACTTGGCAAGCATCGGCTCAACACACGCCCACAATCTGCCAGGCTGCACTTTTTTCGAAGGGGGATTGGAAGGCCAGCAGCAGCAGCTACAGCAGCAGCAGCACTCTGTATGCATGGTCATATATTAAAAATAATCCATTCGATATCTGTTTTAATACTTCAAATTTATAGCAGCCGTTTACAGCAGCAACAACTGAAACAACAGCAACAACAACAGCACCAGCAACAGCAACAACAACAAGTCACTGTCATTTTGAAGGGCTTTTAGCTTGATATTTTATTGCTTAAAGGATATTCGGGGTATCAGCAAACAAGCGAGGTTGGTTCTATACATAATTTGTTTATCATTTGTTTTTACATGTTTATTTCATATTCATATTGGTGAGAATCTTTTCTGTTGATTAACATTCTATTGATGCATTTTTTGACTAAACTTTACAACTTTTTTTAGAAATATTTAGCTTGAAAATGATTACGTTCGATGACTCAACGGCATTTCGGCAAACATCTGTAAGAAATTGGCATTAAAATTTTTTCTTTGTTATGTAATTCAAATATAAAATAACTAAAAAATGTTTTTTCAATTTTGACATTTTTAGAAGCAATTTATTATGCCCCACAATTTAATTATAATTTTTTTTAAATACATATTCCTTTTATTTATGCATTTATATTGCAGTAACACATTTTTGTTACGCTCCTCGCATAACGCATTTTTACCATTGTTTTCTTTTTGTGTTTTTTGTTGGTACATTTTGCGTTGGACATTTTAATAATAAACATTTGTCTTCGGCTGCGGCTTTTTTTATGGGCCACGGCGCTGATTTGCTTACAATTGACATAACGGTGGGGATCATATGAGTTATGTTATAACTCTGAGAGGGCTTTACGAGAATGGAATGGAACGCAGTGGAATGAATGTTCTCTTCCAGATAAGCCGCACTCAATCAGCATAAAAGTATGCTATGCAAAACCAGTGAGGCATCAGGCGGGTGGTGAATGGTGGAGTGGGCAAAAGCTAAAGCAAAAGCAGCTGCCGTTAATCAGAAACTGCAGTAGAAAGAGCAAAAAACAACAGCAAAACACAAAAACAACAACAACAACAGCGGTGGAAAAACAGCGAGCAGAGAATTCTAAATTGGGACTTTGGTGGCACACGCACGCATTTAATTAAAGTAAAAGCTTTGGTTTTTCACCATTTCCCTCTCTATTTATCTACTTATATTTTGTTTTTTCGTTTTTCGCCGTTGTAACTGCTTGGAAAGGAAAAAATGTGGCCGTCAGGGGATGCGTTTGTCCGCTCTGTCTGTTGCAGTTGCAAGTTGCATAATAACGTGCAATTTATATGCGTGCCATTTTTTTCCTTACGCTGCCAAACGCAAAGCTTCAGTTTTCAGCGTTTGCATGTGGCAATGTGGCATATGGGCTGGGCTTAGCAGCACTTCACTCATTTGCTTATGCCGCACAGCAAATCTCATGGCATAAACAGAAATTGAGTGGGGAAATCAGGTGCCAAAAGGGATTGAGTTAAAAGTTCACTCTACAAAAATGGTTTTGCCAAGTGCCATACGAGGGGTTTTTATATCGCATAAGGTTGGTGCATTGGCTAAGTAGTTGTATAGCAATGTGTAAAGAAGTGTATAACAAAGAAGATAGGGGGTAGAAACTGTACTAAAGGTACCAGTCAAATGTTATACAAAGAGAGTATAATAGACAGCAACAACTACTAAAATGATTTATATAAATGTAGTAAAGGTTGAGTTCGCTTCAATAATGTAATACGCAAAACTTGAATAGAAGAATATTTTTTTAGCGCAGCAGAGCTAATATACTTTTCACTTTTATACAACATAAAGCATAATTTGTTATACACCAGCAGTAAAATAATAAAATTGTTATAAGGTTTAAGGGTATAACACTTAAATCTTAATAAACAACCTTTTGTTATACAACAAAAAACAATAGTTGTTATACACCAGTAGTATAATAATAAAATTGTTATAAGGTAAGAGGGTATAACACTTAAATCTCAACAAACAACCATTTGTTATACAACATATAAAAGCAAAAGTTGTTATAAGCCATAAGTATAACTAACAAATTGTTATAAGATATAACAGTATAACACCTTATACTCAATAGATAACTTGTAAATGTATTCCAGATTCTATGGCTTTAAAAGCTGTCAACATAAGCAAACATTTTGTTCTACATTTATGCAAACAACACCGAAAAGTTTTGGCTTCTTTGCTAAGGGTTGCAATATAACAGTGCAAACCAAGCTTTACGAGTCGCCTAGCTTTTCGGCCTAATTTGCAAAACTCTACACAGATTTAAAAGCTTTTATAAAGCTATAAAAGTCAGTCAGCTTAAAGCAGAAGGTTAATTATGGTATCTTTTTATAGTAACAACAAAAAACATAGAATTTTCATGCTATAAATATAAGTTGAAATTATAGCTGATAAGACGCCGTAAGAACTGAAAGTGGAGCATTGATAAACGATTTAAACACAAAAGTTGTTAATTCATGTAATCGATAAGCTTTTATCAGCAAATGTGTTAAGTATAAGTTTTTATAAGAAATTTAATAATTACACTGTGATAGTTTTTTCAAAAAAAAAAAAGACAAGCCCGGACTCGACGGTTTCCCCTATTTGGGGTCCTACGAATCGAACTGCATCATTACTTTTTGAGTTATAATCATGGTTTCATACAAAATTTTTTGTTGAAGTTTTTTTATCAAAGTGGTCCATTGTAAGAGAAAGGCACATTTTCTTCGGTCTCTAACTTTTTTAATGTTGACTTTTTTGGTAAACTTTCTTCGGCAAAGTTTCTCAGAATAAGTCCGTCTTTAAGTTCCTAGATGACTGTAAGCCCCAAAATCAATGTTTTGGGTGTCATTTTAACCAATATGTCGAAAAAACTGAAATTTAATCCATTTTTTTAATGTTTTTTCCCTCACGTTTGGTCAGTATTTTAATTTACACTTTGATACTTATACATTAAGTGACTTCTTGTAATAGTAACAAACTTGAGCCAAGACAACGTTCTAAGCAAACTAACCATAAGAAAAAAAATCTTAACAAAATTTGTATTCTCTAAAAAAGCTGCACTAACTATGTTTGTGCGCTGTTTTATTTTTTTATCTTATAATACCATACATTTGTACGCAATATTCAAAATCAATTAAATAACACTCATCTATAAATGTCCAACACAAATCAGCAAGCAACGAGTCAAGCTTTTTGCAGCTGCACTGATAAGAAATAACAACAAGTAACGGTTAAAAGAACCGTTTAATGCTGCTGATCTTATCATCTTATCTTACCTGATGTTAGTTTGCCTAAGAGTCAAAATTTAAGCATTGATTGCAGTAGTTATTCTGACTTTGACTTCGCGGAGAGAACATTGTTTTAGTGCCTTGCATATAAAGAAAATATATTAAAATGAACAAGTGCCCAATTGACCTATCGATGTTCTGCTACGTATGTGAAAAATTTACAAGCCCTCGGAGAAGACGCAAAATATCTTCTGGAACTGCCAGCATCTACGAGGAATATTTAAATTTGCACGTTATAAAAGACGTAGATTGGGTGCCAAATACCATTTGCACGCAATGCAACAACAACCTGCATAACTGGTCAAAAAACTGGGAAATGGGATTCGGCACCCCAATGATTTGGATAGATCATAATTAATTTAATTTAATTTAAATATTGTGTACAAATTAATAATACTTATTAATAAAACTTAAAAGATACAAAGAAAAAAAAAATAAAACAGCACACAAATATAGTAAGTGCAGCTTTTTTAGAAAATACAAATTTTGTTAAGATTTTTTTTCTTATGGTTAGTTTGCTTAGAACGTTGTCTTTGCTCAAGTTTGTTACTATTACAAGAAGTCACTTAATGCATAAGTATCAAAGTGTAAATTAAAATACTGACAAAACGTGAGGGAAAAAACATTAAAAAAATGGATTAAATTTCAGTTTTTTCGACATATTGGTTAAAATGACACCCAAAACATTGATTTTGGGGCTTACAGTCATCTAGGAACTTAAAGACGGACTTATTCTGAGAAACTTTGCCGAAGAAAGTTTACCAAAAAAGTCAACATTAAAAAAGTTAGAGACCGAAGAAAAATGTGCCTTTCTCTTACAATGGACCACTTTGATAAAAAACTTCAACAAAAAATTTTGTATGAAACCATGATTATAACTCAAAAAAGTAATGATGCAGTTCGATTCGTAGGACCCGAAATAGGGGGAAACCGTCGAGTCCGGTCTTGTCTTTTTTTTTTACTATCACAGTGTTATTTTAAAATATGTTTAAACTAAATAAAGTACAAACAAAGTCAACTTTGACCCAGAGAAAAGCATAACAAATATTTACTATTTGCATGTCAAAAACTTTTCTTTACTTTAAAGCAACTTAAACTCATAAAAACAGCAAACAAGTGAAGAAGATAGAAATAGATAAGGGAGAAGAGAGTAGTTGCCAATGGCGAAGGCTGCCAAAAACTTGGCCAAAAAGCTTATCAATATGATGTGGCAATAAGTATGCGTATGTTGAGTGGGATTATATTTGGGCTTAGTTGTAGGCGCTGGTAAAAGGCCAAGTAAGCCAAGCGATTGAAACACATTGATAACAAATTGACTAGTCTTGGCCAAGTTAAGAGTGTGTGTCACATACACTTACACAGCGTGGGATTTGCAAGGGATTTTGCATTATGTATAAAACAACATTGAAGTTGGCTAAGTGAATGATTTATTTTTGCGGATGACGATAAGAAATGCAAACAAAATAATCGAGATAAACATTCAAGATAGTTGTGATGCTTTGTGATAATGGAAAAGAGATTATATCATAATAAAGTTGAAAGAACTTCGAAAAGCTAAGTTGAAAAAAGATTTAACGTTGTGTAAAACCTATTATAACGATAAGAATATGAACTTCCAGGGGGTCAACTTTAATAAAGATGTTTTAAAACTGCCAAGGATTTGTTTAGAGGAAACATAACTGGCATTTATTCGTGGAAAGTTTAAGAAATAATCATAGAACCTTTTTGAATACATTTAAAGCACCCAAAAATTGAAATAAATGTTCCTTTCTAAGCAGAAGGATTTAAATTTTTTTTCCTCATGAAACTGATATCCATTAAACAAAGTAAAAAATATTCTTATAAGTTAATCAATACAATCTAAAAAACTAGAGTATCCCAAGAAGATATCTATCAAAAATTAATCTTTAAGGATTCTATAAACTATTTTCATATATAAACAATTTTCGAATAGACTTTCGTGTTTCACAAAGGTCGAACGTGATTTATAAGCCCAACCACCATCAATATCAGCACCACCCAATAGTAGTCCAATGGTTCAATTTCGTTTCATTTCCCAACTGCTTTGACACACATTATTTTTATAAATGGAATATCTCATTCCTTGGCCTGTTTAAATATAGATTGAGGACTCGATAAAAAGGGCAGCAACACCCCCGCGCACACCACCACCACCACCACCGTCATCATAATAATAGTATAGAAGGGAGCTGACCCTAGTCAAGGATTGACTGCAACCCTTATGTGAGTTGTTCCCTAAATGCATCCATATGTGACACAAGGGAATGGATGGCTCTCAAAAATGTTGCCTGACGACCCGAGAAAATCGAGCAACTAATTAAAAGTGACCCTCCTCCACCCGCCATTCCCCCCCACACACATCCTTCGGCATCCTCAAGCACAGTTTTGAGAAAATGAAAAGTCATTTTTGGGAGCATTAGAAACGGAAGGAAATGCGCATAGAGGGAGGGGAAAGGCAATATTATTGATTTCCCGGCTCTCCAAACTCGAAGGCAATTTCAATAAGGAAACTTCTTACTTTTTGACAGCCTCATTTTGTCCAAACAAAAACCCAACTCCATAATTGCCAACTAATGAGACAGTTACGAGTGCAACAGAGCGGCAAGGGGGAGGAGGAGGGGTGTTGGAATTTTAATTTTCATCAGCGAACAGGGCCAACAAAACGCTTTCAACTGATAAAAATAGTTAAAGGCGACAGTTTGGTAAAGTTTTTTATTTTTTTTATACTTTTCTTTATACTTTTTGCTGCTGCTTCTTGTTCTTCTTGTTCTTTGGGGTGGAGGCAATTAACTGGCCGCACATAAAAATGATAACAACAGCACAAAGAGGGGGAGGGGGGAGATGGTCGTCTTAGGTGTTAGTTGCGCACCTAATAAACTTTGGACAAAAGGAAAGAAAAGCAATAGAAAGTACAGTAGAAACTCGATTTAATTGACACTTTGCTCTTAATGATTTTTAATCAGTGTGCAAATGCCTGGAAACAAATGAGAACAGTTTAAAAGTTTCACAAACAATCAAAGAAATAATCCAATCTTTGGGACACTTTAATTACCAAAACGAGCACTGTATGGCCTAACTTCTCAAAGGAGCATTGCAATTTGGGTCAAGCCAAAAAGGATAATGCGGTTCGCGGCTTATACAAATACACTAACACTAACACAAACTCTCTCACACACACACACACAGAGTAAAAGATAGCAAATACCGCTGAGTTACAAAAACTTTTGTTTGTAGCTTTGTTTTTCTTCTTCTTGTTACTCAGCTGCTGCTGCTGCACTTTTTGGGTATTGTGGTTTTTATGTTGGGGCTGAGCACTGTGGTAAGGGGTGTAAAGAGAGATAGGACAGAGTCCAATTAGAATGCACTGTTGCTTCAACTTTTGACTGGCGCGAGCTGTTAAATTGTGTTGTTGTTGTTGGAGTAAAAACATAAACTGGCTGCGTTCAGGCCCGCCTACGCAGCCGCTGGACCCGTTCAACGACAACAACGCCAGCAGCAGCAGCAATAACAACACGAACAACAACAACAACAAGAATAGCAATTGGACGGCCACACACATGTTTAACTGCGCTGCTTGCGCTGACGCTGGCTTAGCATAGCGACTCTGCCAAATTGTTTAAATTCACAACTGGAGTTGAAAATAATTACTAGCAAATCGATTTTTTTTTATACACACATCAACACACTCACACACAGAGAAACACAGTTTAATATACAGCGGCGCGTACGTGCGTAAAAAACAAGTGAAAAACGCCGACTGCGACGGTGACCGCAGCTGAGGCTCAGCACAACATTAATCAATATACAGCACTGTTGTTGTTTCATTCAACATTGCGCAAATATTTATTGGAAACTTACTTGCACACGAATTTGCGTAAATATTTTGCACTTTTTATTATTTTCGCACTGTGAGAGTGCAGCACCGCGAGCACGACGCGTTGTTGTTGCGTTTTGTTTTTGGACTTATGTTAATGTTATGTTCAGCATGAGCATCAAAGAGTATTCAATACTAACAGAGGGGTAACCAGAGACAGCAACTTTAACAGAAAAAGAACATCGCTAACAGGGGAACATAGCGAGTTAAGTTGGCGGCGTCTGCCTTTTCAAATGATGTGCCGCCTTTTTGAAAATCAGCTGGTGACCAAGAACCAACGGCGATCAATTTTTTCACTTTGTTTTGATGGAAAAGTGTGCGAAGAAAGCGACAGCAATAATGTGTTGCTGTTCGTTTCTTCTTGTGTTGTTGTCAAACTCTTGACTTTGCTTGAGTTTGCCAATTTTACACTTTTGCTTCAATCGACTGGCTGCTTAACTACATGGGAGGGTAGTATAGAATTTTTATGAACTTTGCGTAAATAAATGGGTAATCATAAGATACAAGAATATAATTTAGCACTAAAGTCTAAAAGTTTTTTGTTAATTAGGTAGGGCATGTATGAATAATAAAGACATTTTATTATGAGTTTGTTAACTAATCCTAGAGTAAGGGTATTTGCATTAAAGTAGTCATAATAAGTTATTTGTTATGATTAAATTATATGCAAGTGGTTATATTGATTTCCACTTAATATTGCCAGAAAGGGTATTTGAACAAGCGCAGTTGCTGCGTCTTGTTAGCTTTGGCTATTTTAGTTGTGCTGTCGCAGAACTTGAGTTTGGTTATTTTATGTATGCGGCTGTTTTGTTTCACTTACTCTTTGCTTTCCGCCTTTTGTAAGACAGGGACAGTAAAAAATGCATAAGTATTAGTATGCGTGTGATGCGTTTCATTTTGTGCTGGCTTCGCTTTGGCGAGATTTTTGATATTTATTCTTTTCAGTTGCCTTTAGCTACCCGGTGGTAATTAGGTGGTACAGACTATATAGTAACTTTGTACAATAACACACCTGAAAATGAAATACCCTAGCATGATTCCCTTTAAATACGTTTTCTTATAGTTTTGGAATTAGTTGGTTATATATATTTAATTATTAGTGGCTAAATATTAATATATAACTAACAATAAAATAAACTTTTTTCGTATTCAAAATGATATATTTATAACCCCTTTATTTGAATGGCATACTGCAAAAATGTCCATGCCATTAATTTCATACTGGGACAATGGGTATTTCTAGTTGTGCAGCTTATATGTACATACATATCAGCTACAACAGCCAGCCTTTGGGTACACATTTATGCATATACACAAAGACGTGCCTGACCTGCGATACGTTTTGTGTTCACATGCAGCCAAATAAGTATACCAAAACGTAAGCAGCAAAAAATCAAAACAACAAATGCGGCGGCCAGCACAGAAGTATAAACAAAAGCAGCTGTTCTGTCTTTTCTCTACCTACGACCTTTCGTCAGATTTGTTCATGGGCGAGTAAAATTTTTTCGCCAGTTCTTTTTACATCTCTGTTACCTTTACATACTCGTTGCATGAGCATAAGCTCAAAATGGCACTGTTAAGTAAGGTAAGTACTCGCAATGGCTATGTTAAGTTGTATAGCCAGGGCTGACACACAAAGCAGCTGCTGCTAAATATTGTTTAAATAATTCAAATTGTTTTAGTGTTTGTTGTTTTTAAATAAAGGTGCGCTTTATTAGCTTGGATTATTAAAGCTATTTATGTTGAGCTGTTGCGCAGCTGCCTGTTTTAATTGATTACTGAGCGTGCGGCTTTTTGATTCACTTTCTGCTCGTTTGGAATTTGATTTTTGGTCATTTGCTTAAGGTCCGAACTTTATTTGTTTATAACTTTTACGGCACTTGAGCTGCGACCCGGCTTTGGTTGTAAAGCTCTTAACAATTGTACTCACTGCCTGCGCTTTAATTACGCTCTCTCTAATGCACTTTGTTTTCATTGGCGAGAAATCGATTTTTTTTTTTTTTTCTTTTTGATTCTCTGCTCACAGTACATAAAATTTAAATTCGTTTCAGTTTAGCTTTCTATGCACTTTATTGAATGCACAATGGCGCATAAAGCACACGGCAATTAGCTTAGTGTATTTCTTTAGCTATGCATAGTTTTTAGTGTTTTTTACAATTAGTTTACAACACATTTACTCCACAAATTGTACAACAAATTCCCCACTCGGAGCAGACACGAGGAAGCGCACGCTGTCAACTGAACTAAATTCCTTTAATAAAGGATATATTGGCCATTTGGCGCTACCCCCAAATAACCAAATACTACACCACACAAGGGTGACTTCCAACAACTTCCGCACATGCGCACTCCCCCAACATACAATTTTTTAAAAAAAGGGCGCCCAAACCAAACGATGCGCTTCTCTAATAGGAAAATATTTGTGTGGCAGCTGGAGAGGAATCCGTGGTTGCCAGAATTGTGGCACTGCCATCGCTGGCTAGTATAAGCTGCTGCTGCTGAGCTGGCACCGGTGTCGTCATTATCTGATTGTAAATGTTTTCTATTGTTGGTATGCCAGCTGCGGCGGCGGCGGGAGGTTGATCGGATTTAGTTATTGCTTTGGGCTTCTTGCCAAAGGCAAAGCATCCACTTTGCTTAGTCGCCACAGGCGATAGGTTGTCCTTGTTCTTGGTGCTGCCAAAAAAATCAATATTATGTGTAAGGATATATATGTAATGTTCCATTGAATTGTACTTACAATGCTTTAAGCGCCTCCAGTTTGGGTATATTGCGATTATAGGTTTTGGCGCCACCAGCTGCATCCTGTGCAGCCAGCTCCTCGGGATGCGATTTCTTTTTGTGCGTGCGACAATTCGAGCCATTCGCAAAGGTGCGATCGCAGAAGTCGCACGAATACGGCTTCAATCCCGTATGCAGAATAAGATGATTCTTAAGAGCCTTGGCCCGCTTGAACTCCCGGCCACAATAGTCGCACTTGTGCTGCATCTGATCCGTGTGCACCAAACGATGCCGATTCAAGGTGGGTCGCGAATTCAGCTGCATGCCACACTCGGGACAGATGTACTTGTGCGGATCGTGTGTCTCCTTGTGATGCTTCAGTCGACTTGAGCTTTTAAAGCACTTCTTGCATACATCACACTCGTAGGGCGCATAGTCCGTGTGGCTGAGCAAGTGTTCCTTGAGGGCGTTGAGGGAATGCACACCAACGCCACATTGCTCACAGATGACGGGACGCGGTCGCTCCTCCTGGTGCATATACTGGGCATGGGATTGAGCCGAGGCGTGCGTTGTGAACTTCTTGCCGCAGCTGGGGCAGGGATACATCTTGCGGTTGGGCACGGGCTGATGCTGTTGCATGTGCCGCTGTAGCTGGTAACGGGAGCGAAACTGTTTTTCGCACTGCTCGCAGGACACCAGCTTGGGATTCGTTGTGCTCTTTTTGTCATGGTACTGGCGCATGTGGCGCTGCAGTGTCTGTGGCAGGGCATAGGCACGTGGACACTCGCTGCACTGATGTCGTTTGCTCTGTTCTTTGGATTCGGCTTGAGGGCTAGAGGAGTTGCTGTCCCTGTTACTGTATGCTTCGCACAAATTTAACAGCAGCTCCGTGGCCGTATCCTCGTACTCGAGCTGTTCATCTGCCTGTTCCGCTTCTTCTTCGTCTTTTTCCAATTCCACCAACTTTGCCTTCTGCTCTTCATCTAGAAATTCTTCTTGAGCAGAGTCTGTTGCCGTTATAGGCTTCTTATCAACTTGGTCTGCCGGCGTGAGCGGATTTTCCAGCTCCAACACCGTTTCGTCCAGCTCGTGTAGCTTGGGCTTCTCCTCAACATAATGCACCTCCGTTAGCGTCTCTGGCTGGGGCGGTGGTTGTGGCTGCAGCTGTTGCTGCTCCTCCTCCAGCAACCCAAACCTGGCACGCAACTCCTGCATATTGATTTCAGTATGCTTTGGGGTGCTTTGCAGTATGCAATAAAGTTTCTGAACACGCGTGATGCGCTCCGAGAAGTTAACCAGCGATGTAACGAGCGTCAGACACTCATTGCATATCATCTCTGGCAGCTCCTCGCCCCGTGTGATCTACAAATGCGTTCAATATTTATCCACAATTTTGTTTACATTAAATCTAAATCTACTTACATTCACCCAGAAATATTTTCCTATAGCTGTGGCGAGCGCCATGTCGCTGGCAGGCATAGCAGCCGGTACTAATACGTTGCCATCGCCATCTCGCTCACCAGTCGTTGATTGTTCGTGTTTTAAAAACACATTGATATTTCCTTGCAGATCGTCCTTGGCGCAGAGGCGACACCATAGATGCCAATCACTGGGGCTCTCCATATCAATCTCCTTTGTATAAGCTTCAGTTAGTGCATCCATGACTATATATAGCAATAATATAGCTGCAGCAACGTTTTAACACATTTTATTGAACATATAAACATTTTTTAATATTTATTTAGTCATTTTCTAATTGGTAAATGCTAACAAAAACTGTTTTGTGATTGCATTAACAGCTGTTGGCACGCAATGTTAATATCGATATAGCACTTAAATCGATAAGCAGCGTTAACGTGAAACATCGCTCACGACTCACTCACACCAACTTATCGATTTTTTGATTACAACTTGCAGTGTTAAATGTTTACCCTATAAATGTACGCTGACAGTATTAACAGAACATTTATGTCTGAGCGTGGAATAAAAAATCTAAATAAATAAGAACTTAAACATAACATTTTTGTGTAATGTGTCTTGCACATTATTAATAGATCTAATTAACTTTTATAATCGCGTATTTACAGGGCATTTCACAACCTAAACAGTTTTGCCAAACACTTTTTTCTTGTTGTTTTGCCCATTGTGAAATTGTTTACAGCTGCATTAAGTAAACAGGGCCAGTTGCAATAATGTTTGAGGCACGCTTGAGCAGCACAACGCTGCTAAAAAGAATTGTTGATGCATTAAAAGAGATTATAAGCCAGAGCACACTGGATTGCAGTAATTCAGGCATACAGGTAAGCTAAAAATCTATATCCAATTGGCAATATTAATAAAAAGCAAAATTTTAGCTGCAATCCATGGACAATTCACACGTATCCCTGGTCTCAATGTCACTGCAAGCCGATTGCTTTGAAAAATATCGCTGCGATCGGAACTTATCGCTCGGATTGGATCTCAGATCCCTGACAAAGGTACTCAAGTGTGCCAGTGGCGATGATGCAGTCACAATTAGCGCCGTGGACAAGCCGGATAAGATTCAGCTAAAATTTGAGTCACTGAATAAGGAACGCACCGCCGAGTATGAGCTGCGTCTACTGAATTTGGAGCAGGAACATCTTGACATACCGGATACAGATTATGCCTGTATTGTCCACATGCCAGCCACAGAATTCGCACGCATCTGCCGCGATTTGACAACGTTCAGCGAGTCCGTAGCGATTGCCTGCAGCAAAGAAGGCATCAAATTCTCGGCCAGTGGTGAAATCGGCTCTGTGAATATTAGTTTTAGTGAGAGTACCAAGGGGGATATCACCGTGCAGGTGGAGGAGCCTCTGACACTCTCATTTGCTGGACGCTATTTGAATAGTTTCACGCGAGCTACGCCCCTTTCGGAGAAAGTGAAGATTGGCATGGCGCCCAATATGCCGCTGCTGGTGGAGTATCCAATTGAGGATTATGGCTTTATACGATATTATCTTGCTCCCAAAGTCGATGAGCCAGACTAAGTACAATTTAAAACGAAATGTGCAATATTCAATTAGATTTCTAATATATATATATACTTAATAATAAATAATAAAATGTATTTATAAATAAATAAAATGGTTGTCACTTCGATTTAAATTTTAAGTCGTGCTTTGGCTATTGTGAATGGTTTTGCGCACATCACTAGCTCTTAACGATTTCTAGTTGCCTTATCGATACATTGTGGCGATTGTTGATAGGTTTGTTATGTCAGCTGTTTCGCACATTTGGTCTTTTAGATTTGTACAAAATTGTAATCAATAAATATTAGGTAATAAGTTGAATTAAACAATGCTAAAATACCTAAGTCGACCACTGCTTACGCTGCGCCATAATGCCGCACGCTCACTAAGCAGCAGTAGGGCGAAAACAACAGCAACAACTCCAATTAGCGGCGAACTGATTGAGGTCAACAAGGCGTTAAATGGCTGGGAGAACAAGCTGGAGGAAGCTGGCGTCAAAGATGTGAAATTCAATATCAAATGCATTGTATCACATGTGCTAAAACGTAAATTTGTGAGTACACATTCTGGCATTAATTCAATACAATTCATCTTCATATAAATCTATATAGAATACTGTGCCAGATGATTTTTCCAAGCTGAAATTCGATGCCGCCCAGTTGGAAGATTTGGAAAGGTTTTTGGAGGCACGTTGCGCCCGCATGCCACTGCAGCACATCATTGGCGAGTGGGATTTTATGAATATAACGCTCAAGACAGCACCCACGGTATTCATACCCCGCCCCGAAACCGAAGAATTTGTTCGCCTGGTCATTGAAAACTACAAGGATGCCAAGCACGTGAATATGCTAGAAGTAGGCTGCGGCTCCGGCGCCATGTCCCTGTCCATGCTGCACGCTCTGCCCCAAGTCCAGGCCACAGCCATAGAGCGCAGCAAAGTGGCCACAGCCCTCGCTTGGGAGAATGCCAAGTTGTTAGGCATGCAACAACGTTTCGAGGTGCACAATCACACCATGGAGGCGGACAACTACTTGCCAGAGCCACTGAAGGACAAGCAATACGATTTGATTATATCAAATCCACCCTATGTCAAGACTGAGGAGTTTCAGTATTTGCATCCCGAGGTTGTTGTGTAAGTTTCCAATGTTCGCCCATACTTTATACCCTGTTATTCTATATGTTTCTCCTTTCTATAGCTATGAGAATCTTAATGCTCTGGATGGTGGCTCGGATGGTTTGCGTGTGGCACGTTTGGTCTTTGACTTGGCTTGCGTGCATTTAAAGCCTGGCGGCCAACTGTGGCTGGAGCTGGGCAATGAGCATCCACCGCTTGTGAAGACTATAATGAATCTACAGTACGAGGGACGACTCAAGTATGTCCAGAGCTATATGGATCAGTATAAGCGCGAGCGTTTCGTACAATTGGAAAAGCCCTAAACCATATTATTAATAAGCTCGTTTGGACATGATTAATGCAATTATAATTAGTCGCAAAATGCATTTATCTGTGATTTGATTAGCTAACATCAACTTGTAACAACTGCCTTAGAGGCTCATAACGGCATAAAACTTTATAATATATATACATATGTATGTATGTATTTTGCTCTCGGCTAATATGCAAATCCTGTTGCAGCTCAAAGGGCAGTTTCAATCATAATGCACTTAATTTTATTGGTTTCCATAAATCATATTAATAAGCTACGAAATAAATTCGTAACAGACAACAACAACAACAAGAACAATAAACTAATCCTAATTCAAAGTCAAAGCGCTGTGTGCACAGTGGGTCAAGAGTGCTTTAAAATGTAAAAGCATATAGGCATATATATATAATGTTTGTTGATCACGAATGTGCTCTTATAGAATTTTAATACTGTTGTTAGAAAATAAATTATTTAATAAATAAAATCTCAATTTTGAAAATATTTATTGCATTTCCATCAAGCTCGTCCCACTGTTTACTGGCACTTGATATTTTTTTCCAGCGATTTTTACCGTTATCAATCGGGGCAGCTGTTGGTCTGCTCTAAAATATTAGACAGTCATTAACAAGCGACGCACTCAACACGGGCCCAGTGTGTCCGAATTGACAGCCGGGGGGGTAGGCAACGAGCGGGCACACAAGCAATATTTGGCCTAATACTTTTTATACATTTTTTGGCAGAGAAAGAGAGCGAGAGAGTGAGTGAGAGGGGGTGGAGTAACGTGCGCACATGTTGAGCGTGCTGCAATAGCCTGGGCACACTTGTCGCTCATTAATAAAAGTTTGCCAAGCAGCGACGAGCAACATTATTTTTGCAGGTATAGAGACATTGACCAGCAGAAGCAAAAGCAGCAAAGGCAGCAGCATCAGTAGCCAAAGCCGAAGCTGTAAACAAAGCCGAAGCTCAAACAGCAGCATCCGATGTAGAAGCCACCCACGCTGCTAGCGTCGCTGTCGGCGTTCGCTCTCAACTGCTCAACTGTAAACATTCCAGTGAGCGTAGCTTTCACTCAAAAATCAATCTTGAGCCACAGCATACACAGCATGAGATAAAAGCAAGTGCGATAGAGAGCGAGCGAGTGGAAGAGACACGATGCGAAGCGCTGTGCGCCGAGTGAGTTTTTGCATTTTTTCGGGAATGGAAGCTTCGACTGTTTAACTCGCTGGCTCACTGGCTGGCTGCGTGGCTTTTCCTGTCTCTGCTCTGGTCCATGGTCGTGTGAAAAGCTGCGTTGAGCGCATTAAGTCGTTAGGGTACAACCAGACAGGACGCACTTTCTCGCAGCTGACGCGTTTGCCTAGGCGTTCGTCAAACGTCTCAACTGCGCCCAACAGTTTGTGCAAAAGAAAAATAAGAAACAAATCTATATTCATTTTAGATTAAATCAAAAGTAAATATATATATTTAATTTAAACGCGTGTCTTAGGTGCTTGCAGTATAGATAACGACAAAAGGTGTTGAACGAAAACGAATACGTGCGTGCCCCGCGACCCTCTCGACAACAACAACAACAACAACAATAAACTTCTCTATTGCCTTTTTGGCGTCTCCCGCGCGAGTTTATGTGTGTCAGTGTTTGTATGTGTATGTGTATGTGTGTGCGTGTGTATATGCGTATGTGTATGCGTATTACTGTCTGCGTGTGCGTGTAGTAAAACTTCATCTCAAGTGTGTTCACAACAACAACAAAAGCAACAGTAAAATTTTAATTGCTGCTCAAAGAAAAAAAAATGCAATCAACAAATTTAAACAATTTGCATGCGTGCATCAAAATAACCAACATTTAACTGTAACTCTTTCGGAGGTAACAACAACTTTTTATAAATCCCGTTATTTCATTTGCGTTGTGTTTGTTGCTTGTGTGCCCGAAGCTGCAGTTTTCGTTTTGGTGCAACAGCTTAAAAGTATGCTATGCTTTTTTTTACGCTCTCTCACAAATACATAATTGTTGCGCCTTTCGTGCATACATTCTCGCAGTAGAGTATTAAACTAGTGCAAAATGAGTTCTTAAATCAAAATCAGCGTAAAACACATTAATGAGTTATTTAAAATTTAATTTCTATTATAATAATGCAAATTCAATCACCTGTTTTCTACGCCATAAAGTTAACCTAATTACTTATTTATTACGTGCAAAGTTTAGTTCAATTTAAATACCATAAAAGTTGAACATGACTTACACAATTTTATTGGCCAATTCGATTTCTAGTATTTTTTTTTATTAACTTTTGTTGTTTGTAATGCAATAATATCAATGATTTTTGCTGTGGTTTTCCACTCTGAGAGTTGTGCTATTTTGTGGTTTGTCGCGAAAAAAAGAAGAGAAATAAAAAATTTTTATGTATTTGTGTTAGTCGCCACAAAAATTTAATTCGAAAGTTTTGAAAGCTAGAAAAATTATGAAATTGCAGGAAATCTTTAGATGCGCTTTGTGTTTGTTTGTGGTTTTTATTTATTGCTGATTTAGTTCGTATAATTTTGTGTTTAAATTTTAAGTAACTCATATGGTTTTTAATTGTTTTTTCAATTTTATTAAAAGTATTAAAAGAAAAACACAATCATTAGCAATATAAGTGCATTGCATTTCAATAAAAAAATAAGTTTCAGTGTTATATTAAAAATAAAATAAATGGTTTTTATGAAAACTATTACAAAACTTTACTTATTTTGGCTTTTAAAATTAAATAAATGTCTTCATTCAAGTGAATAATTTTATTTATTGTGTATAATATTTTTTTTAGGTATTTTACTTTTATTAAACGAAAGTTTTTATGAATGTTTGTTACTCTTTCGGCCAAAAAGTACTTCATAAATGTCATTCAGACCTACTATAGTTTATAGTATACTTCAAATAAGCACATGAGCTTTAATCTTTTAGAATTTTGTGAATGAGTTTTAGAGCAACACCTTGAAACCGCAAGCTACAATGTCAATGTTATATGAGACGGAAACTGCAGTGTTAACGAATTTAAAAGATAGATGCATTTTCAATAGAAACTCGGGTCAAAATAAATCTCTAGCAAGTTAGGCGAAATGGAGTGGCGAGGAACAGAAAACGGCAGAAATTAAGTGACAAATACATATAAAAATTTTTGTAAAAAAAATCTTGTCAAGTCCTCTAAGATTCTGTGAAATGTCTTTTAGGTAGTTGAAACTCGTGACGATTAGGCCAGATATTTCTTTGACTAAAAATACGTACTAAGACTTTGGATACTTCGATACACTGATTTTTTGGGAAGGAACTACAAACTAAGAGCTCATCTAGCTTTGGTAGGAATAGCCTATGGTGACCCATAAAGGTTTTGTGACACGGAAAGAAAATCCTACTTGCACATCATGACAGAAAGCATCCATATTACAAAAATGGAAGTATGTTTCTGGGAAAACATGGTACTACAATCAGAGACATGCAAACTATTTGGTTTTGTGTGAGACCTAAGTCGAATAAAATAGTTATAAAATGCTTTCTTAGGTCGCAGTGCAACGTTTTCTAAAACCAAAATAATATTATTTAATTTATGAGCTAAGCAACTATCCAAAAATGTCAAAGCTATTAGCTCAAAATGATTTCCTGTTGTTTCATATGTCAGTTTAAATGTCTTTTAACTGTTGCATCTGCTTGTTGGCACTGTTGCAAGTGCCTCAAACAAATTGGCCGAGTGCCCAAAAAAACGAAATGTTGATTGTAATTTGCAAGCTGTTTACACAATTTCATATATTGTATATGCAAATTATGTTCACACACACTTATTGGGGCAATATATTTTATGGCTAGCTGCCAAAGCAATTACAGATTATATATTTTTGTATTATATATATTTAATTATAATTATATATATACAATATTTTAAATCGGCACACTTAACTATGTGTATTGGAATAAATTAAATGTAAATATTAAATTGTATTTATGCACAAATTCCTTTTGGGAGTTTTCCCAGTGATTCCCAGTTGTTGCTGTTGCTGCTGCTGTTGCTGCAATAATTAAATTTTAATTATACACAACTTAAATTGCAATTTCATTGTGTCGAGATTTCAATGTTCGCACATAAATTGCACTTTTGTGGTTATATTTTTGTGTTTTTTAGCTCGCGGCGCCACAAGTTTTTGAAGGGTTCTCGTGATTTTTTGTGTTCGCTTCTGCCAACTGATTGGGTTAGAAAGAGAGAGAGAGGGGAAGAGTGAGAGGGTGTGAAAGATTGTTTGGTTCCGGGTTCCACATGCAATTAACTTTTGCACTGCTATCAATCAGTTCGAGGCTCATGTGAAAAACTTTCGTATTGACCAATTCCCCCCCTCCTCCCTCCAGGCCACCTTATCATTCAATTTGGCCCAAAAAATTGGCAGAGAGAAAACTTTTTGCGCCAACTAACAACCAAGCTAAGGCGTTGCCAAGTGGGCGTTCTTATGTATGTGTATGTGTATGTGTGTGTCCATAGCGTGTTGAGTGCCAAATTGTGTATATATGTATGTATGTATGTACACACACGACGATTTTTCATCAATCATTTGGCCAGACTTTTAGCCCAGTTTAAAGAGCGCTCAGCGGCGGCGAACTCGACTCAAAATTTGTTAAAGCTGTCACTTAATTGGATTTATCGACAAGCAATTTTTATAGTTTATGAACTCTTTGAAAAATAACTTCTTTCCTAACATTCTAAGGCTTGTCAAAGAAAAGTTGTTTTTTTTTTGTAATAGAACAATTAATTAGATTTATTTCTTATGCTTTGTTTTTGGCTTCAGCTTGAACAAGAATTTGTAATTAAATAATTGCATTACAAAGATTTATGGCATGTTGCTCAAGTGCATGCAACATGAACTAGTCGCAACACGATTTAAGTTGCCAACTAAATAGATTTTTCTATCTAAACAAAGTTCCAGGAATTGAACTTGAAGCTTTTGTTTTACCTTAACCGGTTCATGTACCATTTTGTTAGACAAATCAGGAGGTCAATACGATATTCAGTTCCAGGAACTTCAATTTATTTACGTACATTTGTAACACGCTTTTGAAGGACGAAATGTTTGATTGAGGAAAAGTGTTTAGAGGGTTGGAAGATTAGTTTATCTATGTTTAAGTATGAAAAACTTGTACAAGAAAAATGAAATTCTATCATCTTTATTGATTAGACGAAACTAAAATTTTGTTATTGTGTCCAACTGATTGCTTTCAACAGATTGCAGCTGCTGTGCAGCATATTGTGCTCTATCTTATGAAACATTCTCCTTCTTCTTTCGAATGACTCCTTGTCACTGTCATCTATCAGTGTCCAAGTGTTTAGTGTTCAGGCCGATGGCATTCACCTGCTGCCTAACAAATAAAACATATATAGTTATCGTTTAACAATGTGTTGGTGGGGATTTAAGAGTAGTCTGTAGACCTGCCCCAGTTGTCATTCAGCTTAACCTATCTTCATTAAAATCAGTCCGATGTCCGAAGTTATTACCAAACACTGTTGTTGTTGTTGTCTATTTTGGCTGATAAGCGACAGTGTAGACATCATAAAAACTTTTATACACACGCACACACATCTTTATCTATGTATATATATGTGTGTGTGTGTAGCTAAATGCTAAAACACAAATTGAAAGCACAAAATACCAATACACATGAAGTCGTCTAAATTGCTCCACTTTATATATGTACACATGTGTATGTATGTGTGCATTGGGAAGAGAGTGAAAGAGAGAGAGATAGAGAGTGGGTGAGAGTGAGAGACACAACCTTCAAAAGCCGCCCTCATATTGCCCGCGTTTCTGTGTATATCCAAAACACTTAAACATAAACACGTTGTCTGTGCGACTGACTGAGTGTATTTCATTGTGTTTGTATTCGTGTGCGAGTGTGTGTGTATGTGTGTGTCAGCGTCCTTTTTCTTGCGTCTACGCACAATATGTTTCGTCTTTAACCCAGCCAAAAGCTTTGCCATCACTCTACCCCCCTTCACCCCACCAAAACTCCCAAACAAAACCAAAATAAAATAAAACTCGCTCAGGACTCGAGCTGCTGCCGCTGCTTTTGCTGCCTTTGCTGCTGTTTTCTGCTCCGGGTAGAAGTTTTAATGTGATTTCTCGTATTAATTTCGACATCGTCATCGTTCCTTTGTGTGCGTGTGTGTGTGTGTGTGTGTGTGTGTTTGTTAGCTCTTTGCTCCTTGTCTCGCTTTTGGCATTTTCTATTTTCTTTACGCACTTTTATTGCGCTCGTCTCTATTTGATTTTAACAACGTCGCCGGCATCGAACACATTTTCTGTTGAGCTCGACGCTTTTCCCTTTTATGCAATGCCACAGCCCACCCCACCCCACCCACCTCAACTTTAACCTTTTTTTTTTGCTTTTCTTTTACTCTTCTCTTCTTTGGCTACCTCGATTTGCCCTCTGTCACCCCTTCGCCACCGCCTCCGCCTCCTCTGTCTATGTTTAGTTCTCAAGTTTCTGCTTAGTCGTTTATGTTCATCATATGAAACGCGACTTTGTTGCACTAAACGTAACTTGTGCGATTTACAACTTTCTTCTTCTTCTTCTTCTTTTTTCGGTAACCCACAACATTTGAGGCGACATTAGTGGTGGGGTTCAAAGAGGTTTCTAGATTCCAGATAGCTGAAGAAAGGGCGACACACACACATACTATGAGACAAATAGTTGCTACCTTGTCAAGTTATAGTTTCAAAAAAGAAAAGAAAAAAATGATTTCACGGTGTAAAAGCAGATGGCAAAAAAAAAGTATTTTCCTTATACACGATGCACGTGCAACTAGCAATCTCGCTTCTTTTTTTTTTCTTTTTTTTGTCAAACTCCTAAAAATTCAGCAAGTTTTGCAAATATTTATTTATGGCCAAGTCAAAGTATTTGCTGGCAGAGATTTTCCTCTCAAAATAAAATATCAATGATTAAAAGTTTCTTTGACATAAAAAAGTACAGAAATTAAGTAAAAAGAAAGTAAAAAGTTTTTGAATATAAATAAAAGACGCTGAATAAAACTATTTGCAATAGTTAGTTTTAAAATAATAACATTTTTATAAATATATACACATTTTTTCTACTCAAAAAAATATAAAAAACGGATTAAATTACAAGATTCCTTGATTTATGACGCTTCGATTTACGTCGCTAAAAACTTTGTTAACAAAATCTTAAAATATCACACATACGTCCTGACTTATAATACATTTTTTTTCAATCCACATATTGTTTTTTTTTTTTTGTTAAATTAAATAAAATACAAATTAAAAGTAATATTTTTAACTTTTTGTGTTACACAAAATTGTTTAGCCTCTTTTTTTTCAAAACATTTTCAACTTTTACGAACCGAATTCAATTCTAACAATAATAAAATATTTATAAATTTATATTTTCTTCTACTCAAAGAAAAAAAAAATATTGAAAACGGATTAAATTACAAGATTCCTTGATTTATGTATTTTCGATGTACGTCGCTAAAAACTTTGAAAACAAATTCTTCAAATATCACACATACGTCCTGACTAGTAATAGCTTTTTTTAAATCCACATATTGTGTTTTTTGTTTAACTAATTAATTTTTTTTTCTTAAATTTACATATGTATGTAAAATGTTAAATTCGCGTTTATTTATATAAAAATTCATAATACATTTCGCGAAACGAATCAAAACGTAAGTCGAGGGATACCTGTAGATTGAAAAGTATTGTATTCTGGTAATTCAAAACGTTTTTAACTTTTCATTCTACAAAAAATTGTTTAACTTTTTTTTTTTTCTAAAGCAATTTCAACTGTTACTAACCGAATTCTAAACAAATCTTTGTTTAATAAAATTATGAAAACTTTTTAATACTTTTTTAATACAGAAAATTTGTTTCTTCGAGCTTTTCTTTTGTATTTTAAATATTAATAACAAAAAAACTTTCGAAAATGTGCAGCTGAAGTTGAAAAAGTTGTGCATTTAATGTGCTGTCATCAAGAGTTGTTGCACGCAAAATGCCAAGAAGCAGTAGCAACAAGAGCAATGGCTGACACGGTGGTTGCTGCAACATGTGGCAACATGGCGCCCAAACAAGCCATAGAGCACTGGCAGCCTAAGCTCGCATCCATCATTGTTGCCTGCCCGCCTGCCACTCAGTCCGACACGACTCCTTTGACAGGACACGTACTCAGTTTTTCTCTATATTGAATGCCCAAAATGGTCAGTGGGTTGCAGGGGAGGCTGTTAGGTGTGGCACACACGATTAAAAAAAAGTTTTTAATTGCTCATTATGTTTGATTAGGGTGATGCCTAGTTGCATGCCGCAAAGTGTTGCACGCTTGGCTAACAGATTTTCATCATAGATCAAAAGCGCTTTCTAATCAACAAAAAAAAGCCTCCCAACAACAACTGTTTGGTGTGGAAGCAACGCAAACAAGTTGCAAATATTTGTGTGCGCTTCCCTATTGTTGTTGCTGCCTATTAGTGTGCGTGTGTGTGTGTGTGTGTGTGTGTGAGTGTGGGAATTGGAGCACATAACACAAATACAAACACACACACACACACATATATACATATACACACTCACACTAACAACAAAGTAAGGTCGCTTTACTCATATTTCGATATCATGCGCCAGCTATAAAACACTTAAAGGACAATTTTTGCAGGCGTGCGCAGATTTATGACAATTGCCAGCCAAGGGTTAATTAAATAGAATTCCTAAGCTCCAGCTGAATGAAATATTTTGAGGCAACTGCTGCTGCAAGTAGTCCAAAATTGCTTATACATAAATACACATTTTTCTTTCTTCTATGTGTCGCACAGACAATTCTTGTTGAAGCTTTTCGGGCAAAAGGACTCCCCCGTCAACTTCTGCCTAAGCCCGCTCATTGAAAAAAGCAAGAAAAAAAAGGTACACAGAAGTTGCTTGGCTGAATGGTTGGTTGTTATCCCGACTGGCTGCCGTTTGCAACAATTGGCAGTCTCAGTTCTCGTTCTCGTTCTCGTGCCTCCCCCCATTCGTGCTGTCGTTCGCTTCCAAGTGTAAACAGTTCGGTTCGTCGAGAGAGTACTGCGAAAGAGCTGCGAGAGCTGATGAGCTGTTCGTTCATTCCAAGCGCTCTAAATGCTTTTTTCCACTCAAACAAGAAAAAAGTCAGCTCTCGCCATTGCACTCAAATTTTCCATCAATGGACGCTGAGTTCTCTGAACTGATAACAGACAGCAGCAAGAAAAAAAAAAAAAAAACACCAACAAACACACACATAAACATTCCGAGACATACACAAATAGAGCTGTTTAAAAAGCTGTCCAAATCAGGATGTGTAAAAAAAACCACACTCACATACGCGCACTCAAATGATAACATAAATTGTATTTACAGCAAAAGCCTTGAGACACCCTCTAAACAGTTCTTAAGTTGCAGTCAAGTCAAAGACCTGAATTGTGCCAAAGAGGTCATAGAACATAGACTGGGTCACAAAATACCTTAAAAATGTGTAGCAACCCCTTCCAGCCGCATTGAACACAGGGTATTCAATAAGCGTAACAGCGCGGAAAACGTTTGATAACACCGCTCGCATAAAAGTATGCTACACAAAAGCAAAGCTAAAGCAGTGGCAAATGCTCGTTGTGTGGATTTTTTTTTTCGTTCCGTTCCGTTCCGTTGTTGGTCGATGCATAAGCAAAAGGCAAAGGCGGAAATAGAAAGGGCAGCGAGTAGACAAGACAATGAAATTGTCATAAATAACAACGCTCTTTAACAACACCACCAACAACAACAAGCAGAGAAATGACCAACCAGCCGAGTGATTTTCATTCTTTTCTGTTTTGTCTCTTTTTTGGTCAGTGGCTCAACTCTTTTTTACTTTTTTTCTCCTGTATAAATGTGTGTGTGTGTGTCCTTTTGATGCCCCAAAGGGTATTTTGGTGTATATTAAGTTTGCGCACTTGGGGGAGCAGATAACGATAGAGAAATGGGACCATTAGGCATTTGTTCTGGATTCCAAGTTATCCTTTTCACTTAATTCTTGATGATTTTAAGAGCACTTTGATTTGTATCATACTTTCATATTTAATCTCTTCTTAGATTGAATGGAATGTGATTAGCTTATTTTTGATGATTATTATTGATATTGATGCCTTCCATAGGGTATTCCCTGGTCAGTAGCTAAGCCCTTCCAGCTCCATTACTAGTTTCATCATCCTTTTGCTGTTCTCAATGATTTTTTCTTTTTGCTTTTTTTGGTTCGTGGCTCGTTCTCATAACGGAAATTTCAATGGCTGCTGCTTAAAATGACTTTTGTTCAACTTTGTGCTCAGCTATCAAAACGGTCGAGTACTCCACACAGTAGTACTTCTCATAGTTATCAATGGTGGGGACATTAAACTAATGTTTAGTTGCTTTCGTTACAGTAACAGTTTTTGAGTGTCGACCCTTGAAACTTTGTCAGTAAATCGTGGCACGTGGTGGGCAAGAGGTTTAATGTTGTTGTTGTTGCTGCTGTTTTTTTGCTGTATTTTTGGGCGTGACAAGCCAAATTGCTTTTTGTATTGAATTGAATTTTATGGGCTGTGACAGTTTGTGACTGTCGCAGTTGCGAATGTTTTCGGATATATATCCAATTTTGTTGTTGTCCGTGTGAACTTGAGATTTGACATGATAAAAGTTGGAGTGTCATAAAGTATTTAAGTTGAAGAAAGCTCAAGCTAATTGTTTTCTTTTTTAATCTACCTACAATTTTCAATTAAGCTCTAATATTCTGTACTATCTTACTTCTGCCCCTTTGGCTTTTGTATTATTGTTAGGACAATGGAAGTGAAAGCAACACGCCCTTATAGCATACTTAACGGACAGTGCACAGCAATGCCGCAAATTGCGTGCAGTGTTGCACAGCGGCAACAGCAGCAGCAGCAGCAACAGCAAAGAGAGCAGTAGTAGCTTAATTTGCGGCGAGGTCTTTTGTTCATCAGTAAATTGGCAGAGGAATCAATTTTCACAGCTTTTATGTTGAGGAAACAAATATGTTCGAATTACCCGTAGATGAGCAGCTGATAAGCAAGATGTTTAATCTGAATGGAATTCAATGGGGAGCCGTTTGTTTGATATCCTGGCAGCAATGCACGAATGGGATTCATTAAATATCGATTTATACAACACATTTAGGCTATTAATTAATCGCAAAGCTCTTTAAGCATAGGTTAAACATCAAGCTGTCAAATTATGCAATACTGTCTGGCAGAAGCAGAAAAAAAAGATGTTAAAGCCTGTTGACCAGGCCTGGTCAAACTGAACAGCGTATAAAAATTATAGCATACTTTTGAGCGCAATCCAATTAATGCCATGTACATATTTATATGTTTTAACTCTTTATTTTTTTAAATAAATGCCAGCAATAAAGAAAAATAAAATCATGCACGTGTTCATATGTATGTGTGTATAACTTGACATTTTCATTTTGAGTCGCACATTCACTTTCATTGCATGTTATTTGAATACAATTTGCATGCCTCACCATTAATATTTTGTAACATAGTATATAAAATACGTAAATACTCATGCGAATTTCTCTTTTAATCTCTCTCCATTTTTTTTTAATGCCGCACAGCTAAAATGCAATTATGCGTACAGTTTAAATAAGGTTTTTTTTTTAAATATATAAATAACTCACACATATAAATGCGAAATGCAAATACTTAAAACACATAGCTCTTTATAAAAAGGAATTAAAAAATATTAATAAATAAACATAAAATAAATTGATATATAAAAAAAAGGCCCAAACAATAACAAAGTGTTCATAATTACTAAAGTAAATGTAGTTAAACGTAAACAAAAAATATGAAATAAAAAATCAAAGCAAAATAAATAAAAAAATGCCAGCATAAATTGCATCTGAATCTTTGTATCTCTATCACTGTATCTTTGTATCTACATATACACTAAGCCTCGCTAATTTAAACAAAAATGCAAAATACAAATTTCGCCCCAGCCCAAAATCAAAAATATACCAAATCGATCCAATCAATCAGCCAACCAAGCAGCCAATCAAGCGCCCAATCATCAATTGCAACTGCCATTCAGTCATCCAGCATCAACATGAGCAACTACAACAACAACAACAATAGCACACACTACAAATGCAACAACAAATGGCAACAATAAAAATAACTTCTTTAAATGTTGAAAATAAATAACGCACGCCATTAAAATCGCAAAAATAAATCAATTTAAAACAAACCCTAAAAAACGCTATAAAAATAATATATAGTAAAAAAAAAAAACACAAGCCATGGCTAAGAAAATTTAAAATAATTTCTTAATTAATTATGGAACATTCATCAACATTTTTGTTGTGTTTGTTCCATTGTCAAAACGAAAAGGCCGCCGCTTGCTTGCAGCTGCAGCCACAACAACAACGACGACGACAACCATTTGGTGGCAAGTCAACAGTGCAATAACAAAAGCAACACCTCCAGCAACAACAACAACAAGCGTCGCCAGCTCAACGCAATTGCTGGGTAAGTAAAAAAGCAGCGTTCAACCGAATTTAGACAGAAATACCCAACAAATGCTGCAAAATTAACAAAATGTTCAAATTAAATTTCCACACAATTTTCAGTGCAGTCAACTTCCAATTTCAAATCAACAGCCACAACGAACAAAAGTTGATGTAGCAATGCGCACTTTAAATACTCTATGAACATTTATTTCATGCTATAAATATTTTTGTAGTTTTGAACTTGAATTTGATATGCTTTAAGACCTAATTTAGGCAAAGAAACATTTTAATCATTCGTTCAACATGTCGTATTAGTCATGAAAAACCCCAAATACTCATTTTATATTATATTTTGGTGTAGTGTGTAAATGAAAAACAACTTGTCAGACCGAACGTCGACCACCAATCAAAAAAACGTTGAGCTCAGCGCCAGACGTCACTCAAGTCAGGCACTGAAAACGTACATATATATATTTTTAAATGGCGTTAAAGCAACTGTGCAAACTGTGCAAAAAAGCAAAACCAGTCAACATTTTGCTGTCGCTGTCGCTGTCGCAGTTTGCAGTTGCAGTTTTTGGCTGTTATGAATTTCATATTAGGTACATACGAAAATCCAATAAAAATCACCGAAAGCAATTTTCGTTAGATGGACATCAACAAATAAGAAAAACCGAACATGAAGCATGTTAAAGACAGGAGATTGGTTTGATAGCTACAGTTGGCGTTCAACGCAATGAAGGCGCTTTTACCAATTGCTCGGTCATTGGCTTCATTCCTTTTTTTTTCCTCCCTCCATATGGCAGATTTGTTGTTGCAATTGAACGTAATGGTTTTCGACACTAACTTGTTCTTTTTTTGCGTTTGTGCTGCGAAGCGAATGCATCGACAGTTGCTTAATTTGCTTTTAATTTACTGTGAACGCGAAAAAAAACGCGACATTCATTTGTAGCCATGGCTATTTCTACTTTTTGTGTGTTGCAGTTTTTTAAATACAAAAATTAATTGCAACAGTTTTGCATGTTAAACTGCAATTTACTTTGTCTCTTTTGGATTCTGATATTCTAATATAGTTAAAAGCTTTTGTTTGCCTTAATCCCTAGTTAGTTTTGTTGAAAAAGCCTATAATATTTCTCAGAAAACACAACTTTTATGCCTTTTGCTGAGCTTATCGATTTCGCAAAAGGGTTTTTTAAGCTTTTATTTGCATATACGCATATACCATTTAGTTATTTCCTTTTTTTACCATCTAGTTTAAATGCCGCATAGTACACGTACTATGTTGCATTGGTCAGTCAGCCTTTTGGACGTTTGTCATTTTGGCTGAAAAGTTCATTTCCCCAGTTGTCAACAGTTTATAATAGTTTTTGCCTTTGTGCGCTTGGCCCAGCCAAGCGTACCCAAACCGAATCGCTCCAAACATGCCGCTGCCAAGCTGCAGCTACAGTTAGTAGAGGGATTGTCATTTGTTTGATGTTGCTTTGCTAGTTCACAGTATGTGTGTATGTATGTATCTGTGTGTGTGTGTGTGTTTAGTTAGCAATTTCTCTATGTCTGTGCCTGTCTCGGGGTTCTATCTCTCAATTCCAGCTGGTTTATTTCATTGCAAGCACACAGAAACTGTCCCATGCAAATCTGCTTTGCTGATTAAACCTAAATAATGTTGAGCGTTTCCCTTTGCTGTGGCTGCTTATCCCGCTCACACTGTGCACCCCTTTTTTCTTACTTGTGCATCTGCAGCTTCTTTTGTTTGTCTGGTGCTTTAAGAGCCCGGCAGCTGGTGTTTTTACAGCCAAATGGCAAAGTGTACATGGGCTATGTGATTGGTTTTGCGCAGAGCTCGTATAGCAGCAGGGAAATCTTAAACCAGCAAGCATAAAAATATTTTATTCTGTTTAATATATATTTAATAGGTTTTAGAGAATATTTCTTACCTCTTAGTTAAGTTTAAGGAAACAGCATTCAATAGTCGTCTTTGCCCCGCTGTTGATTTTACCCTTTTTTTCCTGTTGCTTTTTACGAAATCTGAGACAATTTCCCAACTTATAAGAGGCCCGCCTGCATTTGTATAATAACACAGTTGAGCTGCCGGTTGCAACCGGCAGCTTCCGTTGCCGTCGCCGTTGTCGTTGCCGTTGCCAGTGTCCTGTGTCCTGTGTGCTGCCAACCTGCCCGTCCTGTTCCTCTGCCATTGGCCACTTGTTGTTGCACATTTCTTCTTTACTTTTTTTTATGGCCATGGCGTGTGCTTTATTTCCTTTTAGCTTGTTCGGGCTGTTGCTGCTGCTGCTGGTGCTGTTGTTGCACGTAGTACATTTTCAATTTAATTTCTGTCTGCGTGACTCTCCCACTCTCTCCGCATGCCGTGTGTCCTAGCCGTAAGCTGCAGACGCACATTTGCAGCCTAGCCATTGTCTTTGGCTTTGTTTGCAGTGCTATTTCCTTTTGCACCAACGTGAAATTAACTTGTGTATTCGCATATATATGACAATGTCTGCAACTGGTTGCAACTGCAACAGTTGCCGCAACTAACCAATATATATTATAGCCGAACATAAATTGTTTCTTTATGTATATAGAAGCAGAGATATTTATTTTCATTTTTGGTCGCCACTTTAATCAAACTGTGCCACAAATTGTTTACAATGTCGAGACACTCAGCGACGCCGTTGCTGCTGCTATTATAGACAGCATTCAAACCCATCATTGACTGCTGACCCAGTTAAGAGTAGGAAATGGGTGTTGAATGGGGCGTCAGCAAGTGCACTGCATTGCCAGTCAATGCACAGTGGTACGATATTAATGATAGTTAACAGAAAATCCATCGAAAGCGATGTTGAAATATCCTTAATACGCCTTTGAATCAAAAGTTTAGATTTAAATCCAGTATAATAATATTTAAACTTATGAATATATCAGTCTTCCTATGCACATTGCAATACTTGTTCTAACTCTATTGCGGACATACCCAATTCCCATATAAGCTCCATATATTGTGTACCAAACCAAATGTGAAAAATTTTCATAATTGCCTGCAGTAGATTTTTGCATTGTTGTTGCTGCGGCTGCTGCTGTTGTAATTACAAAGCACTTGTTGTTGTTTTGGGCTTTAAGCTAACAAAAGCGGGCATAGTACTTTTCCCTTCTCCCCCTCCACCAGCTAGCCCACTTTCAGACTGCAGAGTATTTTAAGAGCGCAGCAATAACCGCACTTGAAAGCGCGCGCACAAAAGTATGCAGCACTATTTGGCCAAATGACTTTTGACGCTCGACGCTCGGCGCACGGCAATATTTGCATGTGGTCCACATAGCCATGTATGTGTGTGTAAGGGGGAGTGTTTATCATCATGTTGACTGCTTTGCTGCTGCTGCTTCTGGTGCAGGCAATTGATGCCAAAGGCCAGCATCGAGGGGCTTTCAAATGAATATCGCAATAACTAGAGAGAAAAAAATAGATGAAAAAAAATATAACGCATTTTTGCCATCGAAAATTTACCATAAATGTTTGCAAGTGCATTTTTGCGAGCTTTTTTCCGCACTGCAGAGCAAATGTGGAAAATTTTGTTGATTAGCTTGGCGAGTGTGTTTTAGAGCTTTATGTTTGCGCTTGCTAAACAGATCGGCATTGAAAATGTTTATACCAATTTTCTACATGGACTCTGTGGATAAAGCGAACAATTGGTAGCTTTTTAAGGTAACAGAAAAGTTTCAAGCTCAGCGTCTTTTTTCAATCTTGCCAACTAGTATTATAATAATAAATCTTTTGGGCTCACCCATCTTTGTGTTATTCTATATTTACCATACTGAAATGGAAGATGATTATTATCCTATGTAAACTAAGTATTTTTTGCAATTTTCCACACGAAAAACTGCAACTGAAACTGCAAGCAAACATAAACGCCAAAAAAGCTCTTCGGTGGCGATTTTATGCTCTCCAAAGCATAAATTCAAACAAATTTGCTCAACGGTCTGAGAGTGTGAGAATGTATGCCAAAGGGTTCAATTATGAACAGAGCTCTTCAGGTGACAAAAAACAACAAAAATCCACACGCAAAAAATGGAAGAAAAGCCGATCCCCTGCCAGGGAACGAGCTATGCAAACAAGCTAAACAGCTTGGCAACTCTGCCAACGCGGCAATACTGAAACTGTTATACATATACATATATAAAATATATCCACGACGTGCAAAGCCAGTCGACGGGGTGTAAAAGTGCCTTTAACTTTTGGTACACCTGGGGCTTTTAGGTGTGTGTTTGTGTGTGTTTTTTTTTTGTCGCGCCTAAGCGGCTGCAACTTTTGTTGGCCAAAATGGGTTGCGGTCAGGTAGCGTTTGTAGATGGTGGCAGGTGGCACGAACAGTGCCTAGCATAAGTCGGCCTTTCAATTTCAAGGCTCATTGTGTTTGACTCAGGCATTGGCGAAGCATTAAATTAACTTTAAAACTTTTTGCAAGCCCACAAAACAATGAAAAACAAAAGAAAAAAAAAATCGAAATATGAAAACGAAAACTAAACTTGAAATTAATTAACCACGACAAGGCTAAAAGCAAAATCATAAAAACAAAAACAACAAAATGGTGCCACACAAAAACCAAGCGAAAGTACTAGAAAATATCAGAGAATCTCTCTCCCGGCAATTTAAACTTTCCACCCATTTCGTTTCGTTTGCTTCCACATAACTCATAAAGCCCCTAATTACGCAAACAGCTGACGCGGCTATAGACAAAATACAACCGAACAGCATAAAAATAAAGAAACAAAAAAAACGAAAAGAGAGTGGGAGAAAAACTCGCAAGTGTGTTTTTGTACACAGGAATTTTTTTGCTTGTATATAAAATAAATAATGTTATGTACAACTGAAAATTAAATAGTACAAAAAGCATTTTAATAAAATGCAATTAGTGAAGCAGAGGCTAAAATACACTAACGTGCGTAATTAATGGCGAAACTAGAAATATGATATTAATATGTCTCTTGATATAAGAATTCAGGCTTAAACCGATCTCTCAGCTAAATTTTTTTATATAACATTTGAATTTAGAGAAAGAAAAAATAACTTGTATTACTTTATTATTATTAATATTGTATCTTAATTTTTTTGTAATACAATATTTAAATTATGATATGTATCTTCAATATACAACAATTTCGTTTTAAATTTTTATTTATTTTATTTTCAAGTTTTTTATATTGCTTCACAATATTTTGCGCTCAATCAATGTGCCCAATGCTATTGTTTAAAAAATCAAAGCGTATTTGCCAGTGCCACCATGCACGTGTAAATTATTGTGGTCTGGCCTGAATGGGCGACGCCCGAAAGCGTGCTACGGTATTTTTCATCTGCCGCTGCTGTTGCTGCTGCTGTTGGTGTATAACAGGCAACATAACACGCAGCCTCGCCGCATGTATTTCAATTACTGCATTTCTCAGGTAACCGTACCTCCTCGCACCCCTCACACCCCTCACACCCAACCCCGATGGCAGCGCTGTTGGAGCGTCAGTAACGTGTTTGTGCCTCGGCACGCCCATCGGTTGCCGCCCTCGACAGCATCGTGTTTTTTATGGATTTTTAATTTGCGCCAGGCACACACACACTTTTTGTTTTTCGTCTTTTTTTGTGTAATTTTTTATTTCTGTTATTCGCGCACTTTTACGCAAATTCATTGTTTTAATTTACTCAAGTTTGTTGACCGAAAACAAAAACTAATCAATGTGTTTCCCATGGGAAGAGGCACTGAGTGGTGGAGAGAGTAACGTGTCAGCCGAGGTGACAAAGCTGGTTGGGGTGTTGGTGTGTAATGAGGTCAAAGCCTAAAATAGGGTTAAACAGTATACACTTTTTAATTAAACATTAAGTCTGGCAAAACTTTTTGTTGTGGTTTTCTATCTGCCATGACTCAAAGAACTTCGTTTTTCCCCCTTTCTGTTGCTTGCTATTTGGGGGAAGGGCCACCTTTTTTTGTGTGTATGTGTGTGTGTGTGTAAGTAACCGCTAAGTCCGCTAAGTTGTGGCTAGAAATATGAACTTCAAAAGGCAAAGCTACAACTTGTGGATAAAGCAAAAACTAAATAAAGAAAAAATAGGGGTTGGAGCAAAGGGATACTAGTAAATGAGATACTACAGTTAAAAGAAAAGCTCATCTTATTTTTTTTGTGGTATTTCAAAACTAACTAAAGACCTGAATAAAATGTGTACTGAAATGCAAATACGGGGAAAAAAATAGTAAAAATGTTTTGCGGTTAAAATAAAATATTTTAAAGATACTTTAGTCTTAAATAACATAAAAAAAAAAATCAAATCTATATAAATGAAGTGTCGAATATGCCAACAATTTTAATTCTCTTTCTTCTTTTTTGCAGGCAACATTTCACAACTGAACGAAACAACGATTTAATACATTAAACAACAACATAAAACAAAAGTCAGCTACTTACGGTTTCTCCAGCTCTTTTACACAACAAAAAAAAGTAGTTCTCAAGTGCAAATTATGTAAATTTAAATGTTTAAACACACACAACACCAACTAACACAAAACTAAAACGTTGTTGAAAATGCGTGACCAGAAAACAGGAAATTAAATTTTGCAACAGTCATAACCTCAAAGTAAAATACAACAACACCGCAGTTGCCGAAATTCATAAATAACAAACCCAACAAAATACAAAATATTTCGTGGCAGTAATTAGACATTAATTTTGTTTGGGACAAGTTCTAAATCAAAAAGCAAAATATAAATATATATAAATTAAATCATAAGCTGCAGCTGGCAGGAGAACGAGGGAGAGTACAAAGGTGGCCTTCAGCATTGCGGCCATTGTGGCAGCTGCAACTGCGCTGAACTTTGACCCACACGAGGCGTTTGTCTTTTGGCTCAAGTGTTAATCACGGCAACGTGCCAGCAACGGGGCAGGCTACTTAAGGGCAGGCGACAACCAACTGGCAGGCTACCCAATTGTTGCAGCCACTGTCAGACACTCTCGCTCTCGCACAACGGCAACGTAGGGGTGACACCAACAACAACAACAATAGCAACAGCAACAACAGTGACGGTTCAAGCAATTCAACCTAAAAGCAACGCAAACAATAAAACCAAGGACATGGACTCGTCGTCGTCGTGCACGCTGTTTGCCGTGTTGATCTTCCTTGTGATAATTAAAGGTGAGTGCACCATCCTACCGCCACCCACCCACACCATTTTGACCTGCTTCTTCTCTGCACATTATATCACACTTTTACTCTACGCACACGCACACATTTCCCCATTATATAAGTGTGTGTGTGTGTGTGCTTAATGAAAAGCCTTGCAAACGTTTCAGCTTCAACTTAATTAAATAATTGTATGCATTAATTAATTAATGGAGTTGGCTTTTAATAACATTAAAATTGAATTTTCAATTGCAGCTCAGCTCAGCTGTTTAACTAGATGCATGGCATATGACAGCTTTCAGAAGAAAAAAAAGAAAATTTAATAGTCGAAAGCATTGCATATTGAATATTGAACAAGAAATGTTTAATCTATAAAAATTGTATTTCTTCTTTTTAAATAGAAAAGATGTTAAATAGAAAAATCTCAACCTTTAAGAACTTGTTGTCCTTTTCGTTAACCCTACTTTGATTCAACATATTAAACTAAATGCAGAGGTCCTGTTGCACAAATCCTTGTCCTGTGCCACTATCAATTCAAAATGCACAACTCTCAGGACTATGCATAAATCTTCTTGTCACATTACAAACATGCCACACAACCGCGACTTGAACTACCCAGCCCCACAATGGCAGCTTCTGCAGCTCGGGCCACGTATGTGTGTTCTTTCAACTGCTTCGCATGCCACCACATTACTCAATTCCACATCGGATTTTTCAATTTTCTTTTGCCAACATTTTCACGGCGCTTTAAGCAGGCCACCAACTAAACGGAGCGCAAAATGTGAAAGCCACACATGATACATACCAAAAGTGTATATACTACTCGTATATATGTATGTATACGAATCTATTCATATATAAATACTTACGTACGCTATCCATTGTATTTGTTGTAGTTGTACATGGCTGGTATTCCCACGTAGCTCGCCATAAATTCACATTGTCGCACCGGAGATCGCCCAGAGCCAAAACTTGGCCATATTTTTTAGTTTGCACAGCTCGCAGAAGTGCGCCGCAGCGTCGCAATTGCTAAAGTAGTAGTAAGGGGGAAGGGGGAGACAGAAAAAAAACACAAATAATAATGCGCGGCAATGAGACAATATTCAAGTCGACCAAAAAAAAAAACGCCATAGAAGAATAAACTCGTACAATTGTCAGAGTGAGCCCCAGGAGAGCCTACTTCAAATCTACAGATGCTCCCTCGAGTGCAAGCAACACACACACACACACACACACTGAAACATATTTACCAACGCCTGAACGTTCGTTGGTTCAGTCGAGAAGTTGTTTTTTCTGGCTCGTTGACGTTGGGCTATGGGTTGAGTAAAGTCTCATGTGCTAGCCACTATTGTCAAAAAAAATATCAAGCAACGACGCAACGTTCTCAATTTTCAATTCTCTGTGCTCTACTTGCATTGATTCCATCAGTTGGCTACAAAACGCATTACCATCAAGTGGCATCACAATGAAAAACAAATGTGAAATCTATATGGATATATATTCAAGACGACAACGATATTGAATTCGAGTTTACTATGTCTTTTGTTTGATCATTCCTGAAAACTGAACATATTAGGTATTTACCAAGAATTTTAAGAACATAACAAAATATTTATTGATTTAAATGTACATAGTGTAGACGCTTGTATTCTTTTTATTTTAATATCTGTTGCAGTTAATGCGTACTCAACTGCTCGCTTTTATTACCGAATACAAACTAGACTGTACATTGCTCGTTTTATGTTATAATAGCTTCTTCTGTTAAATTACATTATCGTGCAGTGTTACTCTTAACAGCTATGATCGATACCTTACTTAAAATATCTACTCGATAGGATCGTTTAAACAGCTGAGCTGAAGCACCGACAAAATATATTATAGACGCGTCAAAGTGCTCATACTCACGTGAACAAAAACTATCGGAAGCCTGGCGCCACGTCTCTCTCGGGTGTTGAGAGAGGCCAGCCGAACGCAATGCGCCGCTCAATTGGCAGGCGTAGCGTGGCGCTAGGAAATTACAAGGCATTGTTGTGCTGGCTTTCGCTGCGAGCACAACAAAAAACCCACCCCTTTTATGTATGCGCTGCTATGCCAGCGATCCTACGTATACACACATACATATATATGTATATACATATGCACGCTTTTGCCAGTGCGTCTGTTTGTGATCTGCTTCAAGTGGACCTAGCCGAAAATAAGCAAAAACAACACAAGAGCGTTTGCATACATACATGCATACATATATTTGTATGTATGTGTATACGTCAGCATTTGTTTTCACATTCTCGGACTCAGGCTTCGATGCGATTTTTGATATTTTACTTTTTCTACTCTTCCTAACTTTTTTTTTCTATGACACTTGTAAGTAACTTTGTCAACGCAGCTACCGTATATATGTTAAAGAATGAACATAAATTCAAAAAGAGTATTTACGAGTGCATTGTGTCAAGATGGTTGACATGCGTTTGTCTATATGTGGTAATGAACTGCGAATACCCTTTTTGCAGATCAGATGTGAAACCACATAAAAACGATGCATGCATACTTACAAAGGGTATTCGCAGTTCATTACCACATATAGACAAACGCATGTCAACCCTTTCTCTACCTACGTGAACGCACACAAGCATTCTTAGATCTTGACACAATGCACTCGTAAATACTCTTTTTGAATTTATGTTCATTCTTTAACATATATACGGTAGCTGCGTTGACAAAGTTACTTACAAGTGTCATAGAAAAAAAAAGTTAGGAAGAGTAGAAAAAGTAAAATATCAAAAATCGCATCGAAGCCTGAGTCCGAGAATGTGAAAACAAATGCTGACGTATACACATACATACAAATATATGTATGCATGTATGTATGCAAACGCTCTTGTGTTGTTTTTGCTTATTTTCGGCTAGGTCCACTTGAAGCAGATCACAAACAGACGCACTGGCAAAAGCGTGCATATGTATATACATATATATGTATGTGTGTATACGTAGGATCGCTGGCATAGCAGCGCATACATAAAAGGGTGGGTTTTTTGTTGTGCTCGCAGCGAAAGCCAGCACAACAATGCCTTGTAATTTCCTAGCGCCACGCTACGCCTGCAAATTGAGCGGCGCATTGCGTTCGGCTGGCCTCTCTCAACACCCGGAGAGACGTGGCGCCAGGCTTCCGATAGTTTTTGTTCACGTGAGTATGAGCACTTTGACGCGTCTATAATATATTTTGTCGGTGCTTCCACCTAATATAAGTTTTGCTATCGTTTTCAACTTTTTTTTGGAGGTCCCGAAGGCGTTGTAATGGGTCATCATTATTATTATTATTATTATTTGCAATTATAATTTTCTCGATTTGAGCGATTAAATTGCGATTTGACTCAAGTATTTGATCATTGGACACGCAAAGCTGTTGATGATCATTGCATGTCTGTATTTTACTTTCAAGATTCGTAATTTTAACTTCAAGTTGCTTAATTGATTCAAGTACTTGCTCATTGGTCAAACAATATTTAACATGTTCATTGTTCAGGTTAAGTCGATTCTCAAGCTTCTGGATCTTAGACAATTGATCATAGAACTGCGCTTCCTTGGACTGTATTGAGGAGGCATATTTAAGAAGCGGCTTAACTATAGTGTAGCAATGGCTGCCACATTGCTTATCCAACTCCCTGGAGGCCGTGTACTTGTGAAACGTATATACATAATTATAAATACCACACACAATTTGTGCAGGTATCAGAAACTTAAAGAGCTTTCCAGTATTGTCTCAGTTGCTGTCAACGTCAGAGAAATAAATAAAATCAGCAACAATTTCAAGCGTAAAAACATCTTGATACTAATAACAAAGCGAACCTTATGAAACGTGCACCAAGCAAATATTTATTTGCAACTGAAATATATAAAAGCGCGACATTAAGAACGAAACCATTGTCTTCAACAAACTTTTCAAATTTCTTATTAAACAACGTCAAAGTTGAAATTTTATTGATTCTTCGAATCGTGCACGTGATAGTTCTGTTATCAGCTTATTATTTTTGTGTATATTTAATACTTGGAATTTGATGATATGTTTAATTTCTTTAATCGCAGACTTAGTCACCAAAACAATGAATTATGAATATGGATTCAATTTTATGTTCGTAGAAAGTTTCATCTTAAACATTGCTGTCGAAGAAGCTAAGTGGCACATCTTTAAGGGTCTTTCTCTTCTTCTTTGCCAACTCTCTCTTTGTTTGTGTTACTGTTTTTTTGCCCTCGGTCTGTCTCCGACAAAGACAAGGACTAATGAAGATGGCGTCGCATTCGAATTCTCATTCTCATTCACATTCACAGTCAACTTCGTGGCAGGACAAACATTTTCAATAAGCTTCGCGTAGCTGTAACAAACTGCGCACTGATTGGAAAATCAGCAGTTGAAAATTGCCAAAAAGTGGAGATGCGCGCACAGATGGCGGAGTAATGGGGTGCCGCAGGGCAAACGGCACAGTAAAATACAATATTTCAGGGCATCAGCCGAATGTTGTCAACTTGCTGCTGCCGCTGCTACTGCTGCTGTTGTTGTTGGCAAACGCATAAATTTCAGGGCAATTCAAGCGGCTCTGTGCACCTTGAAGTTGTCCTTCGAGCGAAAAAACTCTCAGTTGATTCCCATTCCCTTGGTGAGGGGCTTTTCGGACTATATATATTGCTGGTCATATATTTTGTTTTAAGGCATTTTATGCATTGCGAAAAATTTAAATGACATAAATTTCTATTGGATTTGCCGTGGCAGAGCCCGCAAAAGCCCGGACATTCAAAATGTCCTTCACATATTATTTGGGCTTTCATTTACATACGTAACGATTTTCAACTACGGCCTACATATTCGGGAGCAGAGGCGTCGACGGCGTGGCCATCTGATAAGCATACGCAGTGTTGGCTTAACAGTTGACAAAGACAAAGTTTTTCGATTCATTTAATGACTTTTGCAACAGTCAAAAGTTGATAAGAATAAAGTGGCAAAAATTTCAATTAAAAAAGAAAATATAAATTGTTATCTATAAATTTTTGTTTCTTAGCTGATCTCTGTTTCTTCAAAAATGTTCTACGAGTTTCTTACAATTGATTCTGCCAGTTTTAACAATTTGTCTGCACACATAATTCCATAACATTGTAGTACATTTGAAGCCACACACAAACGCACACAGAGAAACTTTCTTCTTGGTCTGTCTTTGGTTTTTGCTAAACATTTTTGGCAGGCACTGTGCATTCCGTTGGGGCAGCACGAAGGCAGTTTGGCACCCAGTTCCAGCAAAACAAAAAGTTTCAAAACCCTCGTGAGAGACGCCTCTGAAGCCTGCAGGTAAAGCGTATAATCCACGTTTTCTGGCATGAAATGAAAGGAAGGCGGGACACATTGCTGTACTTCGGCTTCCGCTCAGCGACGCCATCAAGTTGCCACAGTGCCACAGTGGCTCAGTGGCAAACTGCACGCATAACTTTCAAGGCCGCCAGCGGGCAGCCACCGCTACCATCTCTACAGTTAGTCGTAAAGCAGGCTGCACTGTAAAAAAAAGTTTTTGGAACGCGCGCTCTGCACTTCCGTGGCGCCGAATCAACTTTTGGCCAAAACGGAGCTTCTTCTTTTATGGATTTCGAGTTAGTCGTAACCTTGCTCCAGTCTCTAAAGTCGCCGTCTGCCTGACTGTCTTTTTCAGGGGGAAGGGGGCACCTGTAGATGCCAGCGAATGAGTCAGCGCTGCCGCCACTAAACTTTGCAAATAAGCATTTTTTATACGGCCAATCCCCAACTGCCCCTCGCTTAGCATTTTTACTCTCACTCCCAATCCACAGTGCTTTTGTCGCTAGATCGTAAAAAGAAAACTTAGTGCCTGCGCCTAAATAACCGTAAACGGCACTCGTGGGCCATCTCATCCCATCCCATCCCATGCCATCAAACAGAACAACAAGAGCAGTAAGCCAAACTTGATAGGCATAAATTTGCTGTAATTTAACGCATTCAATTACAAAACACAAAACAACAACAGCAGCAGCAGCAATGCGAGTTCGCGAGCGTCTTGCGACTTACTTAAAAATGTCATAAAATGTGAACAAGTAAGAGGCTCATAAATGACAGTACTCGACAATGGGATTGCCATTGCTGCCCACGAGCCTTGAAATATTTTTTTATATTCGGTGCAAGGCATAGTCGACTAAGCAAGCACCTGAGGACTTACCTAGATGGTATTTAATAACATTGCGTATTTTAACTCATTTGCTTTTTATTTGCTATGATATCATAACATCATGTAACGCATGGAAGCCCATCAAGTATAAATTCTCTATGAACATCGCGAAATGTTTCCATATGGACATCTTCGTCTGTCCTTTGTAAAATGAGTATATGTATTAGTTTGTGAGCTATCGAGCCTAGATCAACTTCACTCTAAAAAACAAATAAGAACACATTTCAAGTGAATATAATATTCGTCAAGCCTTCATTACATGTTTTAGATCAAATGAGTACTGGATGTTTTTTAAAAATTTGGTGAAAAATTAATTTATTTATTTATTACTATTCTTTTTATACCCTTAACCCATAAAATGGTTAAATAAGGGTCTTATGGCTTTGTGCTAAAATATGTAACAGACAAAAGAGGGCATCTCCGACCCTATATATATATTCCTGATCAGCATCAACAGCCGGTTCGATATAGCCAAGTCTGTTTATCAGCCTGTCTGTCCATTTGTATGTCGCGTTCACAGACTATAAGAACGAAAGCCCTCTTACTTTGTTTTATATATTTTTATTTTAAGAATAAAGGGTCTTAAAAATTTAATGTAAGCTATAAAAGTCCATCAACATTATTCAACTTATTTTAATACAATTTAAATGCCGTTTTTGGGCCTTGGAATAAAGTTTTTATTTATTTTACTTCAAATTTATATAAATTAAATAAGTAAATATTATTACTAAATAATTTAATGACCTATTCAACAAGTTTACAGTTAGCATTTACGCTGTTTTACAGCGATTTATTTTTAACAATTCGACTTGAGACTAAGCTGAGTAACAGAAAATTCAGGCAGCTTAGAAAGAAAAGCTACAAGTTTATTTAAATGAAATATAATTTAAAATAAAGCGCAGAAACGTCAATTTAAATAGGTGAAATCGTCTGTCGCTTAAAAGCAGCCTACATTAAATATCAAATTAAAATCCAGACACAATTCTCAGCTGTTTGCCAGCCACTCGATGGATGCGCTAAAAGCTCTGCAAAGCGTTTAAAAATGAAGAGTTGCCGCCGAGGTAGAAAACAAAAGGAAACAAAAACGAGCATGAAACTTACACAGAAATGGAGAGGAGTGCAACAAAAAAAAAGGAAATAATTGCGCCCAAGGCGACTACAAAGCGAATTACAAACAGAGCCCAGCGGCGCGTTCGCGTTCACGCTCGCACTTTCGTTTGCGCGCTCTCTTTCTCTTATTTTAGCTACCTGGCAGCACTGCGGCGCCAGGGCAGCTTAATGTATGCAATGCCAGCCTAAATGAATGTAAATGTGTGTGTATGGGTGTGTGAGTGTGTGTGTGTGTGTGTGTGTGTGTGTGTGTAGACAACCCAATTGACTTACAAGCTACGTTTTCTACCTGCCCGACGAGTAGAAAAAAACATGCAAATTTCAAGGCACAGCGCGAGTTTTGTGCCTTTGTGTTGTTCTTGTTGTGCAGACGATTTGCATAGGCTCGACGCCGTTGGGGCAGAAGGGAGTGTGGCGGGGAGCTACCTGCCCTCCCAGGCAACGCGCCTGGCGATACAGCTTTAGTCTCCATGGTGACATTAACAGCGTGGCGGGTAGAAGATTTTTCCTTTTTTTTTTGTATTTCGTTAGTCGGTCAGGTGAGCTCCGGCGACGAGCCGGCTCGACCCAATGACTGAGTTTGGCATTGAGTCATATACGTATGTATATATATATACACACATATATTTTTGCACACAGAAAAAATGTAGCCAGAAAATAAAAGCTGGAATGGAATGGAGCGCTGAATGAGCGCTGTGCTTGATGCTCCAGACGCATCCAGGCGGTAAGGTACACAGTTTTCAAGGATATGCGGGGATGCGCATGTTTATTCCCGTTTTTCTGGCCACACAAACACACACACACAAATATTTTTACGCTCAATTCCAGTGAGTAATCGCCACAGATGAGAGCAAGTGAAATCTCTTTCACTCAAAGCTGTGCGTGGGTTCATTCAATAGATTTTCGCATATACATACGAATGTATAGGTATGTGTGTGTGTGTTTGTGTGTGTGGGCAGCGACAAGTGTGTGTATTTGGTGCAGCTGTGTGTGTGTTGAGCTCATAATTGACAGACAGCTGAATTTTTTATGTGCCTGCTGTCTGCATGGACTCGAACGGACTCAGACTCGCACTTTGATTCGGGTTCAGATTTGAACGATTTTTTGGCCAATTTCGAAAGTGCATTTCAAGTGCTTTGGTCAAGTTGGCCTCTTTAATTGAGCTAAAACGGGGCAGCGCTTTAATTAAGAAATATGCAGAGAGGGAGTGATGGCAGGCAGGCAGGCACACAAGCAGGTCCAGTTAGTCCAGGGGCCAAAATCCAAATCCAAATCCAAGCACAGGCACAATTGTCACGGCGTTCCGCAAGCATGTCAAGGATGCTGTCGCCAGCTGTATTGTGAATGGAGTGAGTGCATAAGGGGGATGGGGGGGTCGTTCAAGCCATGCATCAGCCTCATATGTGCATGTGTGCGCAAGTGTGTGTGTGTGCCCCACTAACTAAAAGCCAAATGGCGTTTTGTCATATCAGCTGCTCGTTAGCCATGTGAAGAGCCATGGCAAGCACCTGAGCAAGTGTGCTGTAGATTGTGCAGGGGAGTGGGAAAGGCAGGTGTCTGTTCATCTAATCGACATAACTGCGGCAACGTTGTCGTCGTTGACGTCGTCGTCGTCGTCGTCGTCTGACTAAGTGCCAAACAATGATGAGCACAAAATGTTGTCGGTTTCAAACCTCTCGAGTGCAATCTATGTATGTGAGACAAGCTGCAAGCTAACTTAAAGCACTAAATGATTATCTGTCAATGTGTATATGTGTTTGTGTGTGTGTGTGTTTTGTCTGTCTATTATGCTTGCTACATATTAAATTTAACTCAATGTTTTAAACGTGCAACGAACAAGGTGAAAAAATAAAAACAGCAGAAGAGAGAAAAGTGAAAAGCAAAGCAATAAACTTAAATGAAAAACAAGATGGAAACAAAAAGAAAGAAAATGGATAGCAAAGTTAAGTGAAAAGCGCAGCTGAGAGCTTAACTAAATGCAATTGAAAGAAGCATCAATAAATGCAAAGAAAAAGTACAAAGCATCAAAGCAAAGCAGCTAATTAAAGAAGCAATATTTCAAGTATTGTTGAAAATTAAAAAAGAATTCGCGAATAGAATATATAAAAAACAAGTAAGAAGGCTCTAGTCGAGAAATCCCGACTAGGACATACCCTTAACCCGATAGGTAATGCTTACAGTAACTTGTGTGTATTTACCCAGTGACCAATATAACCAAACTTCAAACTACGATATCTCTGGTGTTTCTTAACCGATTTTAATCAAATTTTTTTAAATGTTCATTATTTTATCCATAGTTTCAAACCTTATTTTCAGAATTTTGGAATTCATTATTTTGTTGTTATCGATCACATGTGTATATCGGAAACCAGAAGTGCTATCGATAATTCGAAACAAACTTGATCTGCTTATGGAATAGGAGATCTTAAGTTTCAAATTTGAAGTCTCTAGCTCTTATAGTCTCTGAGATCGGCGCGTTCATACAGACAGACAGACAGACGGACAGACAGACAGACAGACGGACAGACGGACAGACGGACATGGCTAGATCGACTCGGCTGTTGATGCTGATCAAGAATATATATACTTTATAGGGTCGGAGATGCTTCCTTCTGTCTGTTACATACATTTGCACAAAACCATTATACCCTTATTTACCCATTTTATGGGTTAAGGGTATAAAAATACGAAGAACTTGAGAAACACTATGCAGAATATAAAAATGCCATAAGACGGAAAGCAATCTTTATATTTTTTAAATTTATACCTAAAAAGAAGTGCATATAAGGTCCAACAGGTTTTTTTCTATATTCACATTTTTTAAGCACAAAATAAACGTATTTTAAATCCAATCAGATGCATTAATTTTCGCATATGAATTTAATACTATACCAATTGAAAAAAAAAACGCAGGAAATATATAAATAATGAACTACTATCGACAGGAGTGTTTGACATGTTGTGTACAAGACAAAAAATACTGTTATACAATTAAAGAATTAAATTTAAATATGTAAAGTGCGCGTACATCACGTTTTAATAATTGCGAATGGTATTGTTTATCTTCGATTGCAATTTATTTAAAAATTTTCAATCAAATAAATTCAATATTTGTTGTGGCTATTTCTGCAAAAAAATAAATAGATATTGGAACGGAAAGTATCGTAAAATATATTATATGTATGTATGTATATGTGTGTATAGTTTACAACATATATCTGGCTTTGTGGCATTATTTATGATGATATTTCTCGCCTTTGCTCTAGCTAACTTTTCCCTTCTGTTCGCTTTTCTCGATTATTCTTTCTCTTTCTATCGTTCATTGCTAGCCAAAACGACAATGTCCATTATCCAAATAGACAAACACACGCATACACACTCCCCTAGGTGCAGTTTCAAGTGTGCAAGTGTGTGTGTGTGTGTGTGTGTGTGTACGAGTGCGTGTGCGCTGCTCTGTGGCACACCTTGGCCCCTTAATGTATGCAATAAAGCTCAAGTGTAGCGCTGAGCTTGCTGTTGGCAGCAGCAGGCAGGACAGGCTGACGGGGCAGGCAGAACTAAAACAACGCTTTTCGGTATGGCTAACCTTCACTTTCACTGGATTCGCGTGTGCACGTGCAACTGCACCTGCAACATTGTTGCATTTTCATGTAACAACAACAACAAAAACAACAGCAATCGCGCATTTGTTGCCCCTCCTCGCTCGCCGCCATCCGTTGAAAAGTTCTTGTTGTAATTACATTTTGTTTTACTCGTGTGTTGAGGTTTACTGTTTGGTGACCAAGGGGGTTGCGATACACTTTCCAATGGGTATTGTTGTTTTGTCAGACAACTTGTAACACAATTTAAATTGACTTTATATCTTTTTAATTGTGATTTTTGTTTGTCATTTATTATATTGAAGACGTAATATATAACAATTTTTTATTAATTCTAAAGAGTATACAACACTTCTCGTGCTTAGCTTTTAAAACTGGCACCATTCTCAATGCTGCTTGTCGTAGTTGTTTTTATGCAAGTGGCACTGTGGGGCATGTTGCTGCTGTTGCGCTTGTGTCCGCTGTGAAACATATATGAAATTCATGCGTGATTTTTATTGTCGTGTTGTGTGTGCACATAAAATAATGTTTATGCATGACTCTCTCTCTCTTTCTCTCTCGTTCGCTCTCTTTCACTTTCTGTTTGTGGCAGCTGCAACAAGTTATACAAGTAAAATGTCATTGAGTATTACACGAACCCCATACCATCGGGGCGCCCTTTCAAATTGTAAACTTTATTGAATTCCTAGCGCTTTATTGTGTGGAAAATTTATCGTTTCAATTATTCAGCTGCAAAAACACAATACTATATATGTACATAATATGTACATATGTATATATATACTTTTGTTTTATGCCTCATATTTTATGTCGCACCCACGCAAAATGCAAAAGGACCTTGACTCGAGCGCCCAGCTCTGTAGCTGGCTGAGATCTGTGCTAACTGCATTGACTTTGACATTTATGGACCAAAGTTAAAGCTCCAATATATACTCATCCACACACACACACGCACACGTAGTAGTGCCAAGCGGCGGCCCTGGAATACTCAATGCGAATGCGAATCCAAATCCGAATGCCAATTCGTGTCTCCCCAGGGTTGACTGCTGTGGCACGTTGCGTATACGCAATTTGCGTGCAACAAATAAGCAAACAGGTAAAATGCTATAAGCAGATGCCAAAAGTAATGGCAATACATAATGCCCCACATATACAACATATGCATACCCATATCAGATACTCAATAGGCAATGCCATAAACTATGCAAGCACTTATGGCCAAATGTCCATGGCTGGCAACAAGTCGAGCTGATCCAGCAAATGGTGTTGTAAATTAATTGAAATGCCCAACTCTAGTCATAAAGCTAACGAGCAATGTGTTTGCATACAGAATATGAGTGTAAATTACTTACGATATAGTTAGGATCGAGTGGAAAACTTAAAGGGCTTATATATTCCAGAAACTATTTGATTAGGGAAGTCTGGTTTCATTAACTTTATACATATTTCAATTAGTTGATTACGTTTTGCATTAACGTTAAATTCAATTAATTAAGCGTCCTTGGGTTTTAAATATTAATTGAAATGCCAACGATTAACAAGCATAGTTGTAGAAACAGAAAACTTACACAATGTTTGTGCATTAAGCGTGCGACATGTTGCATGAAAATGGGTCAAGGTTAAATTAGGTCAACTAACAGCAAAGTAACTTGTCGAGTTGAATGCTTTTCCGAGCTGCCATTTTCAACACACTGCCAGTTTTCCCTCATCTCTCTCGCTCTCTCTCTCTCTCTTTCTCTCTCTTCGCTCACGTTGGCTGAGCGGCCTTCAACCCGAGCATTGACAGCGAACATTGTTGCCCCCCTGCTGCATGGGTAATAGGTAAATTAATGCTTAAAATAATAAAAAAGAACGTGAAGCGTGATTATAAGAAGGCCAGCTGATGTCAGTTAGTTGCATTTAATATAGAGTATCTGAGTGCTTATCGTTTAAGCCTTAAGAAAAAATCGAAATATTTAAATTTGAGCTTCAACTTTGTAATTTCATGCTACCTGCTTTTTTATATGAGCAATATAAAAGTCTGAATTTTAAATAAACACTAAATGCATGAGAAGATTTTCATCTTTTGAAATGCTTTCAATTAAAACAGATCGGCATGGCTCATTGGCACCCGTTTAATCCGCACACCTTCTACCCAGAGAAACGAATATATATACATACATGCATATATGTATGTACAGTAATAAAGGTAGCAAGCAATCACATTGCCAGCATACAATCCCCTTTATTCATTCTTTTTTTTTTTTGCTCAAAACGACAATACAATTCTGATTGAACCAAGCAATAAGCCAGCCCACCGAAAAAAAAATAACGATAGAGAGAGGGAGGGACAGAGAAGTGTAGGAAGAAGGATTGCCTGCCGGAAACACTCGTATACCCAATCGTAGATTTCATTTTCTTTTCGTTGTTGTGACTATTATTGTTGTTGTTGTTGTTGTTGGCCTGACCTGCATCAATTTGTTGTCTCTGCGGCTGGCAAAACAAAAAAAGGATTGCAAAACCAACACACCCCTTCAATTGTTTGTCATATATTTACATACATACATACATGTGTACATATGTATATCAAATAAAAACGAACTAAATTATGCCCACTCTGCTTCAATAGCCTCCTTTTTGACTGAGGTCAAATGGCTGCAATCAAAAAAAAAGAGCGCTTGATTTTTGTTTTACATCTTTACCAAAAGCGCACTATCAATATTATGAGATTTCGCGAACATCCCGCCTCCCCCCTCAGCACGCTTCTTGATGACTTACATATGAGCGACGACGGCCGAGTGAGGGAAATATTGCAAATGTAATATGCTTGTTGGCGCGGGAATCGGCAGTGAAACGATGAGAGAGCCGATTGGATGGCGGTTGGCGGGTAGCGTCCCATACCATTTTGGGCTCGGCGCAGCAATTCAACGTTTTTGCCACACTCAAGTAGACACTCGACGGGTTGCGCCATAAAAAAGAAAGAGAAGGAATGTGTGTTGGCCTAGCAATGATAGACTAAAGCATACCATGTAGTTTTTATATACGTTTATTGAGGTTGGAAATAGAAAAAAATGCACAAAAAACAAAAAACCCTAAATAGAAAACAGAAAAACTTAAATCTTCCCTAATTAAAGCACAGAATAATGCCATAGATTACAGGGTATTTTATCGCAGAAGTACTCAACTAAATTATCTCAATAAAATAGACATCAAAGTGACTTAAAAGCCATAAAATTTCTTTAATGAACAAAATGTGCCTTAAATAATGGCAACGATAACAGGGTATTAATAGCATAGACCTAGTGGTCTATAAAGGCATTTTTAAAAAAATTGATTGTAAATGCCAGGCAAAGGCGGCGAGTGCGAAAAAATATTTCGCGCACGTTGAACCGTCGACGGGCCGCAAGCAGATGCCAAACGAACTGACGAACAGACTAACAAAAAGACGAAATGACAGACAAAGTGTCTGGGTGCATGTGTGCCAACAACCACACATGCCGCTGCCTACGTATATGTGTGTGTGTGCATTTATGTTCGTATGTGTTTGTTGGCAATTTCCGCTTCTACATTTCCGTTCGTTTTGTCACGTAGTTTATGAATGAATTTAACTGCTGTCGGTATGACGTTTGCAACGACAACGACGAAGGGACAGTTACAGCGACGTCGACGTCGATGTTGAAGCAGCTATAAAGCTTGTTGATATGTTTTAATGAGCACTTTTACATGCACACGTTTGAGTGTTTGTGTCTGTGTGTGTGTGTGTGTTTATGTGTTTGGCACATATAAAACTAAAAAGGAAGAGATTGAAAGCTGCCGGAGCCAGTTGAATGTCACACGGCACTCTCTATCTCTATCTCTTTCGCTCTCTCTGACATTTAAACGGCACCACAAATCGTTCACTTGATTTTACTGTACCCTCTCCTCCTGCTGCTCAACCAACACCGGCGACTTTTTCATTCAACAAAAGAAACTTTTTTAATTACATTTTTCATTTCCTGCACACATTACGTATACGCAACCCGGTCTAACCCCTCCAAGCCCGGCGGCAACTCTGACTCTTCGCTCTCTCCCTCTGTGTATGTGTGTTCAATAAAACTGACCGAAAATTGCTTATTGGCTGACTGGCAAAGACTGAATGAGCCTAATGTCCTTAAATATATTGTATGTCCATGCGATTCCAGCGGCAGCCTGCATATTGTGGCCTGTCAGGCTATAGTACCATTATCCTTTGTGGCCGGGTGACTAACTGTGCGACTGGTGGACAGCTTTGCTCGATTCTTAAGCCCAGCCAATAGCTACTAGATGGATAAAAGAGGAAAAAAGAAAAAGCTAAACGAAAGAAAAACTCTCAACAACAATGCTGTCAATAACAAGCCAATATGAAACTGTCCCACTCACAAGCGTGGTTTATACAAGCGCAGTGCGAGGGCTGCTTAAGTAGTATGAGAAATAGAATGATCAAAGGGAAACCCATTTTGAATTTGCTGCCAAGTTGAGCATGAAAGAACGCGGCTTATCACAGCGAAAAGCCAAGCAGTGAAAGATGAATAAACGTGCTGATCAGCATAGAGCAAGCTGTGCAATAGAAAACAAACAGTTGCAATGAGATCGCAGATTTAAAAAGATTTCTTTCAATCTTTGAACTTGCCACAAACTTCATGAATATCCCCAATGCTTACGCAAATCCTTCACATTCAACTGCTTGTCATGCAGTGTAGTTGCTGTTGCTGTTGTTGTTGTTGTTGCCTGAAGTGTTTCGACTGCTTAGCCAAAAAAATGAAAAGAGAAAAAAGAAACGATGGACAACTTGTTGTTAGATGCATGGCAAGGACTTTTGGGGGGATGAGTGGCAGGAAGTCAATGTTGCCTTTGAGCCAAGCAGCTTGTTGCCAAGACAGCAGCTACAGCAGCGATTTATGTTTTGGACCAATTGTTGTCATTGTTGTTGCAGCTCCAAGCACATAGCTTGATTTTAGGGCTTGTTGTTGCGGGAACAGAACGAACTTTACTTATGAGTGCGATGCGTTCACAAATCTGAGCAGAGCTCCACACAATATATGTGATGCAGAAGATGGAACACTCAATGCATGTCAATTTGTGGTTGTTCCTTGTGCCTCCGCTCAGCCTTGCTTTAGGCTTTGAGTCCTGTCTCATATTTATTGTGATGTATAAATGCGGGCTGTCAGCTGTCTTGGATCCGTGCTGATGTTAGCAGCTAGTGTTTGCCATGCGGGCTTTAGCCGGCTTTTGTGACATGCACTTTGAGCCAAATTTTGCGCCCAAGACAAACTGCAGCGGCAACAGTAAACGACCAAGTTGCCAAATTTATTTGCGTTTATCTTTGTGCCAAAAGTTTTCGGTTAACGTGTTTGGCATTGTCAACAACTTTGTTGTGGTGCCACAACTGACACGCCGCACACCCTATCCCCTCTATGTAGACCGTCACCCGTAATCCACAATCCATTCTACGCCCACATCTCTTTTGCTGTCTCTCTCCCTAGTCAACTGCTGATGCAATTGCAATTGCTTTTTGTTGAGTTTTGCGTTCGTTGCATCTACCAAATTGTTTGTTTTGTTTGGCGCGTGCTGCTTTTTGAGTAACTTTTTCCCCTCTGTTTTTTTTGTGTCAGACACACACATACACACACACACACAACGCCACGCCCACTAGTCAACCTGTCGCCCACCGTATGTGTGTGCTTGTTTGTTTGTTTATTTGTATCTGTGTATCAATATTTGACTTGCTGTATTGCAATAAATACCCTGTAGTAAAAATGAAATCAGGGGGTTGTCTTAAAGAAAATATAAGAAATTAAATAAAAATATTTTATCTAATGAATATTATTTCCTTGCAGTTATTTTTCCTTCAAGCGAAAGCTTTCCACACAGGGCATTTCTTAGTCCTGTCCTAATCGCAAATTTCCGTATTCAAGATTTTCATCTTCAGGTTTTATTTTTCTTACTCACTATTCAAGTCATGCGTTAAATGCTTTTTCAATTTTCTACGGGCTTCACTCTCAGCATTTTCTCTCTCTCTCTCTCTCTCTCTCTCTCTCTCTCTTTCTCTGATCCATTCCCCAATGCTTTTTAGCTGTTCAATACAGTTTTGTATCTATTGTGTATTGCGTCTTTATTGTTGCCAGTCATTGAGCAAACAGAAACCAATTGCATTTAAATGGCATATTTTTTGTTGGGGGGGAGATCTATATGCATTTTGGCACTGGACAAATATTCTCGAGCTTCTCTTAGCTACTTATTTAATTGATTGCAATTGTTTTACGCAACAAAGAAGGCAATATGCAAATTGCAAAGCTGCCAAGAATCGAAAGGCAAACACATTCAAATCTAAGGGATGCCAACAAATTGATTTCAGTATGTGAAAACTACAAATGCGACACAATGCCGCACTGCAACATATTTAATTAGCTAGATTTAAATCGAATTTGGATATTGAGTAGATAGTTTATGTGTTTACAAGCTTAACTTATTGAGACCAAAATTTAATAAATTTAACAAAGATACACAAATACACTCATAAAACTTATTTAAGAGTTTCCTTAAGCATTTAAAATAATTTATAAACCAGAACACATTTAATAACTGCAAACAAGCACAAAAGCGATAAGATAAAAATATATATAACTCATAAAAAATCATCAATAAAAGGTCAATTGACACACTCAGACATATGAGCTCGTGTGTGTGTGTGTGTGTGTGAATGTGTGGGAGTGTCACATACATAGATTGGAATTTAAGAAACGTTCAACGTTCAAACGCTGAAGGCCATTACGTGAGCTTAGTGCTATCAACATTCTGCGATAATAGAGTATTTACCATTAGGTAGTGAGGCATGCGCAATTCAACCCTATGCTATTGCCAATAAAATGTTGAGTGTATTATCCCACACACACACACAAACACACAGATACATATATGTGTACAGTACGTATACACTCAGAGTACTTGTTTTTAATCAGCTTTCTTTTCTCTTTTTTTTTGATTTTTACTTTCTTTACAGGTAAGTACGCACATCCGCCTGCTGTCAACTTAAAAACTGCTATTCGTGTCCCCATAAAAATGGCAGAGCACAACGGAAAAATTCACAAGTGTAAGCTCTACAAGTGCAAGTATAAAAAAGGAAAATATTAAATATATATATATACAAGTACACACAAAAATATAAAAAAAAGAAAAACAACGCAACACTGAATGGCATATCAAAGTAATAAAAAAACCTTGACATAAACCTTAGAGATATGAGTAAAAAGTAAGCGCATATAACGTACAAGAGTCTAACAATAACAGAGACACTGCCGCAGACTAAAGTGTGGGTTTTGGGGGGAGGGGCAAGGCAATCTGGCACAACTTTGGTAACAAGTTTTTTTTGTTATTGTTTTCACTGTTTCTTGTGTGTGTGTGGATGTGTTTGACGTTTGGTGTTCTGCCCGCTCAGGCAGCTGTCAAAAATCAACGCAAACGTCAACGCTCAAAAGCGACAAAAACACACACACACACACACAAGCGAGCGTGCACGCACACAGATACACAGCGGCATTGGACACATGTTGAAAATATCAAAAAGTAGGCAACATGTTGTGTGCCTAGTTCGCTATTTGAACCTCCCCGTTCTTGACTCTTGTTCTATGCATACTACTATATATTCTATATACTGTATATATATTTGATAAGTTTACGCACACAAAAAAAAGGCCAAAAGGTTGCTAAGGCCACGAATGGTAGCAAAAAAAAAAGGAACCTCTAAAAATCTTTGTCTCGTTTTCAAGCCCCTTGCCAGCTGCCAACTATTTTGGCCCAGGCGTTCATTGATTTTTTTATGGCCAACGCCTTTTAGATTTCAGTTTTCATTAAAGAGTTTGCCACAGCCACAAAAAAAGTTGCTTGCAACAGGCCAAACAAAAAATTGTTTGTTAAGAAGTTTCGTTTGAACACACAATTTGGCTTACAAAATTTGTGAAGCTTTGAGTTCCATAAAAAATTATTAATTTAAGCCTTATACTCTAGCTTATTATATTTTTCCAAGTATTTGAATGTTTCTTAAACTTAAACAGCTCATAATACCAGCAAGGACATGTAATATTCTTTTAGTATTATTATAGTGTACCCTTCTGGTTTTTGGTATTGTGTTGACTTTCTGATTATTTGGCTTTTAGTTGATTATAAAAAGGAAAAGCACACAATCACACACAGAGAGGAAAATGTTCATACATATGTGACTTGCTAGCTGGACTACAATGGATCCCATTCTCATACACACATACACATACACAAACAAAGAGCGCAAGCCAAAAAGGAACCGATGAGGCCGAAAAAGGAACTGTGACAAAGGCACCAGTTGAAAAGCAAAAACTCCATTCAGTAGCTTCCTTTGCTTCTCAACATTATTTAAATGCCTTCTTCTCTACTCGCTGAGCTTTAAGTTCTTTCTGTTTTTTGCTTGGTGTTCATTTAAAAATTGAAAAAAAGAAAGAAATAAGAAGAAAACATAGGAAAAACTCATAAAACTTGAGAGCAGTGGGCATCGCAACTGTTCAATTTTACGCACGCACGAGTTTTGCTAGTGAAATCATAAAGAAAATTACATTGCAAAACTATCGAGCAACGAGCCATGGCATTCCAGCTGCTTCATCATGTTACGCGTCGGGTTGTGGGGTTCGTCTTTGTGCTTTAAACTTGACACAGTTACTTGGGCCAGGGCCAGGGTAAAGTTAATCATAGCACAAAACTTTGATTTCATTTAAGCAACTCTCGTGAACAGAGAACAACATCTACAACAGGCGCACTTCAATTGTTTGCTTAGACGAGAGTTTTCCACGGGTTGCCAAATGAGTTAGTTTTGATGATCATTATCCAGTTGATGATGATAATGATGCTGTTGACAGTGACGAGTCCTGAATGAGACAGCAAATAATGAAAAGCTATGAGAGAGCACAAAGCTCAAAAGATGCTAATTTGAAGGAATGAAACTTGTTCTTAACAAAGAAAGGGAAGACCAATAAATAGAAAAGACAAAAAGGTGGGAGAGTTGTTCAAGAATAAGGCTGAATTAAAAAGAAATAAATAATTGTATAGGAAAACAAAACAAAAAGCTTGCGCCTTATTGTTTTATTTGATTTCCATATCTTTCGAAAATGTCAAAAATATTATTATTTATTTATTAAAGCTTATGTTTGCTGATGATAATAAAATGACTTCAGGCTTGAAAAGAATTTTTAAGGAAATTTCCCTTTTAAAGAACACGATAATAATATATTATCATAAGAAACCCTCAGCTTGAAAGTACTTAAATAAGATAGAATTTATTACCAGAAGTCGGTTTTACTTTTTTCCTACTATTTGCCAACTCTAATCGCTACTCTCGCTGGCTGGTTTATTTGGCAAAAACAAAAATTTTTGAAAATCATTTTGCCGCAAATGGTTAAGCAAAAGTGAAAAGCTGCCATTTGCACACGCAGCAGCCACCTCTTTTGCTCCACATCCCCCCCTCCGCCACACCCCTTTTTGCTTGACGATGCTCGACGGCACACTCAACGCCTGCTGGCAGCGAGCAGCGAAAACGCTGTCGAAAACAAAACAAGCAACAACAAAACCAACCTACAGTTATATGTATAGAGTAAGAGCAACGCGAGCGTCGACGCTGACATTCTCGACTGCTGCTGTTGCTGCCTGAGACACTTGCGTTTTGCGAAAGCAGCGACAGCGAATTGGGTTAAGCAGCCCGCTGAGCGTATGTGTGTGTGTGTATGTGTGTGGGTGAGTGTGTGTGCTTACCCCGGCTAACTCAAATTCAATTGTAGCATGTAGCTTTGTGCCCTTGCCAAGTTAAACGATGAAATGAGCATTTGTGCCAAAGTATGTACAACAACAACAGCAACAGAAACAGCAACAACAACTACAGCACATAACAAAATACACATAAATTATACCTTTTTTTGGCTTACACAGCCGTTACGTTGCGCTACGTTACGTTTGGCGTTGCGTTTTAACGGAATGCTGAAGCCGCTTTTGTTTTAGCTTTTTGTTTTGTTTTCTTTTTTCAGCCTTCTTTTCTGTCTCACTTTTGGTTTTTGTATTTTTTTTCTTGCATTTAAATTAAGTCTAAATGCCGACAAGCGGTCGTTGTTGTTAGATTGTTGTTGTTATTGTCCTTGTTGCTGTTGTCGTTACAGCGACATTTAGCAGCAGGGTTGCCAAAGTCAAAACAGAAATGTCACTTTAAATTGTGCGAGTGTGTGTGTGCTTAAAGGAATGAATTAATTTAAATTCTATGCTTTGTGGATATCTTACAGATACATCATTATATTAAGAAAATTTACAAGAAAGTAAACGTATATTAAATTTATATTATTTGGAGCATAACAGTGCTTTTATTATTTATGCGCATCAAATTCAATCTGGCAACCACTTTCTTTACTGCCATTTGCTTTAACCATAACTTTAAATATTTTTTTTTTTGCTTTGTCTTTTGTGACTTTCATTTTTCTGTGTTGTGTATTTTATATTGAAATTTTCGCGAGCCACTGGCCATACACACTGCCCATATTTATTTTCAATTTAAGCGGAATGCTCACATGCTGCACAGTACGTGGGGTACGTGGCTTGGCTTTGTCGCTTGTTGCATGCCACCCCGCACAAAAAGCCAAATCGTAATTTATGGCACCAGCAGCGGCAGTAAAGTTAATACGTCCACCAACAACAACAGCACACGGCTGCGTTGCATGTTGTAAAAAAAACTTTGAAAACTGACCCTTATCATAATTGAAATGCGCTAAAAACAAAACGATGCAAAAATCGTTCAGTCTCTAATACTGTTTTGCCATTTGGGGTCACAGTATAAATAATTTTACAATTTGAACTAAGCCAATGGATTTGTACTGTATCTAAACTTTAGAAATGTTCATTTGGCTGATGTAAAAATATTCTGTAGCATACTTTATTGGGCAAATACGCTAAAACTGAAAGATAATGCTTAAAATGCAACAGTAACTAGTTGTGGAAATAAAAGTGTTTTTTTTTTAATGAAATCTAAGATTTTTTGGAATATTTTTTCATTTATGCTTATTATTAGTTTTTCTATTTCTGTGCCATAGCTTAAACTACAAAGCTTCTCTTCAACTGGTATGGAAAAATTTGCGTAATTTAATTATGAATATGAAATATAAGCTCAATTAATATAAAAGTGCTGCTGCTACAGCTGCACACGAAATGTATAGTAGTTCGGATAGTTTAAACTCAAATTAAGCTCATGAATTTGGTATATCCATAAAGTGGGCGTCGTATTGCCTGTGCCGTATACGGCTGTGCTTAAGAGGGCCACGTGCAAAGTAGTACTTGAAAATTAAGCTAATTGCCTGCTGAGCTAGCTGAAAATGGGCAAAACACAACAACAAAGCAGCGCCACTAAAGGCAACAAGCAAAAAGGGCAAACAGAGCAAAAATGAAATGCAGCAATTTGCTTCGCTTAAAATGCCAACAATTATTTAACAGTAAATAATTCATAAATATTTTATGACTTGCATGTCACAATTTGTAAGCGCCAAAAACATTTTTGGGGGCCGCGCTCTCGTCCGGCAGCCCAAAAGACAAAAAAAAAAAAAACTGTGTTCATTTAAATTTTAATTGCTTTATAAATGCTAAAAAGTCCTTGAACTTTTGCGTAAGAGTGAAAGTGCTAGTCAGCCTGCGAGCCCGCACCTCTCCTCGAACATGTTGATAAAGCAAATGGTTGAGCTGCCCTTGCAGGAGCTAGTTTGAAAAAACAAAGACAAGCAACTGAGTACAAAAAAAAAATATATATATATATTAATAAAATTTTCACGCGCAACTTTTCTGTAAAAAAGAACAAAAAACAATATAACACGAGTAGGCAGAAAAGACAAACAGCCAACAACAATGAGCAGTAGCAGCAGCAGCAGCAGCAGGCTATTTAGTTACAGCTGTAGCCAGCGGCCATTGCACAGGAAGGACATCACCCAATCCCTTGTTACCGTCCTCGGACAAACAATGAATATGACCATACAGAATGGCCGGGGCTTATCTGTACGTGTGTCGGTGTGTATGTGTATGTACACATATAATAGCTTATACGGAATGATGTCCGGTAGGTATACTTGAGAAATTTTTAAGTGTGTGCAACACTTTCACTCCTTCACCTCCCAAATGGACAACGGCAGTCCAGTTGCCCAGCAGCCCAGCATCGAGGGTAACAGTTAACGGTTGCAAGCTATAACAATGGTTTCGCTCGTTCTCTCTCTGTATCGTGCTGTGCCGACGCCATTTCCGTTTCAAACAGTTCACGACAACAAGGACGCATGCGAGTAGAGTTGCACAGTTGCCACGTTGCCATGTTGCAATACCGTAATCAGGGCATCTGACTGATGTCCTCAGGTATCAACGCACAATCAATAACAACAACACAGCTGCTTGTAATTATGTAAATATATAGATTATTGCATTCATATTATTCGAGTTAAATATTTTTTTTTGCATTAAGTAATCAATATGTCGAGTAAATATTATTTTCGAGTGATGGGAATATTAAAAAGGTTGCCAGAATATTTAAAATAATTTAATAAGCGATATGTCCTTTTGGCAAAAGGTAGTCTTGAATCCCTACAACTCCCAGAACTTTCGTGTAGCGCACAACATACTGTCTTCATGGCCGCACCAAATGATGAGCTGTTTAACAATTCAGTAAGCTGTGTGTATGTGAGTGTGTGTTTGTGTCTTTTTGCTGTTGCCATGCCGTTTGTTTTCATTGTTGTCGTTAGAAGCGAGTATGTTGCTGCTTCTTAGCCTGCCGGCAGTTTCTTTTAATGAATGAACAGTTAGACCCACACAGACAGCACACACATGCACACGCATACATGCTTGAAAAATAAATGTATGTACGCTGCTGTTGCTAAAGTGGCAATTAGAAAGTTGCTTAAAAACACACAAAAGCAACTTTGCTACTTAGACAACTCTTTGCCAAAGGAAAGAAAAAACAAACCCACACACACACACATTCGAGGCAACATGTTCGAGGCCATCAAGCTGATTTATGTGGCAAATGCATGCGCCTACACAAAAATTAGCCTTGGCGTTGCACTCCTTGCTTCTGTCAATATTAATTATGTATAACGTGCACGCTTTTTGGGAAATGAGTACGAAAAAACTACAAGAGCAGACCCCCACTCCCCAATGCCACAAAGCTAACCAAAAAACACACAAGAAACGAAGTTGGAAGGTCGCACGAAAAGTGCTTTTAGCAAGTGTTCAGCGGTTCTACTTATTGGCCAGAGGTTTTGGCTATTCTATCAAAGCAAAGAGAATACCACAAAAAAATAAAAGGAATGAAACGATACAAAAAAACAACTCGATTCGATTACTGGCGCCATTTGCTTAAGAATCTTGTTCTGAGTTTTTATTGTGTGCCCTTCTACGACCACTACCTACCCCAATTCACCCCCTTTAACTGCTGAGCAGCTCTTTTTATTATGTGTGCTTTTTATTGTATTACACTTTTGTTTGCTTTTTTTTGTTGGCATTGGTTTTTTGTTGTTGCTGTTCAACTTCGTTTTACGCTTCAGCGGCATAAATATATAAATTATTAACTATCCACAGCTTGGATATTGGTATTGGTATGCGTGCATGTGCGTTTGTGTTTGTGAGTGTGTGCGTGTGTGCCTTTTACAAGAAAGTCACGATGCTTGTGGCCTTAGCCCTTTTAGCCTTTAACGCATTGTTCTTGCTGGCACGCGCACCTTTTCATTTCTTGTGTTTGTGGCTTTTCCCTTTTGTCACCATGGGGTATATAAGGGCAAAATGTTTAAGTGGGTATATGTGGTAGAACACCTTGAGTATACCTTGAATTAAGATAAAGATTATTATTAATATAAATTATAGCTTAATGAACACTAAGAGGTTTAACATACATACACACATATCATACGTACTTTTTACGGAGTATCCTAAGGTTCGTTTGAAAAAACTTTTCAGTCGAACTGTTTTCACCCCCACCAGTTTTGATTGTTTATTGCTTTGTATTATTTTTTAGTTATTTGTATGCGTTGTTGTCCATGTGTCTGCATGATTTATGATCACACATTTATAGCGCTGACAATTGAATGATATTTTTACGCTGGCGGCAAGTGCGTTTTCGCCCCACATCCATAAAAACGGCTTTGATGGATGATCGGTGAGGAGGTGGGTAGCATTTTTGACATTGTTTGCAGTTGCCGAGTAGCACGGTTGTTGACCAAAGAGCCTAAAGTTACCAATGTGCATTATTCACAGACATTTGTGCGTATAGATTAAATATATTTAAAAAGAATTTTCATTGCAATATTTTTTGATTTTTTTGCCACAATTATTTATGGACTATTTTATTTAAATTATTGCGTTGGCATTCGTTAAAGTTATTTAGCTTGACATTTAATTTGGGAATTTTTGATAGTGCCAGGAAAAATATTATACCAAAATTGACAAAGTGCCAGCCAGACACAAACAAACCCATAAATCTGCCTGTTTTTTCTTGTTCTAGTTTGTTAACATGCAGATTAGCACAAGAACGGCCAAGTATTTGCAGAAACTTGAAAGTAGATTTTCAACTAAAAATGTTTTTCACATCTTTTCACATTTAATCAACATTTTTCTGCTTTTTTTTTTTTTTTTTTTTTGTTTTTGTGTAGTGCACAAGAGTCAAAATTAAAAGAAAGAGACAGACAGAGAGTGGAAAATGCCCAGACACTTATCAAAATATCATTAAAAATTCACTTTGCCAGTCTCTAGCATAAAGTACTTAAGTCTGGACAACCTAGTCCAAAGCAAAGGCACACAAAGACAGAGAAAAACGTAAAGTGTGGAAGAGAGAGAGGAAAAGAGGACAGTTTCAGTTGCAGATATATAAAATGTAACCATTGGGAAACATAAATGTCATTTAAGATAAACGTAAAAATTGCCATTTTATGGTGTTTGCTCTAAAAAAGAAACAAAACGAAATAGAAAAGAAAAGAAATACAGAAAATGTGGAGGACAGCAGCAAATACAGTATGAAAGGTAAGAGGCAATTTAAAGCACTCACCTGGCGGCGTTCAAATTTAATTGACTTTACTTGCAAATTGCTTAGAATGCCACACAGCAACAACAACAACAAGTAGCAACAACATTTTATGCGGTTGTTAATTTGAATAAGTGAATTAAGCTGCAAGTGTGAGAGAGATATGTTTTGTGTTAATAGCATTTGAGTTTAATTTTTTGGTTAACCAAAAGCCTCAAAAGCATTAAGATTATGTGGGAGACTGTAAGATAAATGCATGATAAAATGAACTTATGAAAAGGTAATCAAATAAAATGAAACGACATTGGGGTATGTAAAAATCCATCATCAATCAATCATTGAAATATGCTTTCACATTGATATACATTGATGTCCCAAATTGTTCAGACTCATGACCAAATGAAAGTTTAACTCTCATTCATAGCCAGTTGATTAACACACACGTTCCAGAACTGACTGTTGGCTCCGTCACTCCCACTTATACACCCTCACACACACAGACAGTCTTCACAGTCTGACTGTGTGATGTTTATCCACTGCAAAAGATTATTATGAACATCAGCAGGCGTTATCATTATTACGTTGCAGAACTATATATGAAAAATGCTTTATTACTACACGTTGTACATTTACAGCTACAAATGAGACACACTGTGAAAAGAGTGGGGCAAACAAACGTTCGTGCGTGTCTGTTTGCCGCTATACACCAGCACACACTCACTTACACACTGAGAGGTGTCTGGGCGTCGGCTATTGTGTTGGCCATGCACATGAATGGGGCGCAGGGTGGTGGGCTGCAGGCATACAAAGTGAGTTATGAAATGTTGACAAGACATTTTAGTGTACACATACACATATAAATCATACGAGTGTGGTAGGCTACACAACCCACTCAACGTGCTACAGTAAAGTTGTCTTATTATTGCATCAAGGGGACCGCAATAACACCGAGAACGGGGTTTTAATAAATGCATGTGCCTGTTGTTGCTGTTTGATGTAGATGTAGACCTAGCTCATAACTGTCATGACCAACGTGACGTATGATTAATGCACATCAGTAATGTTTATTGCGTATACGCCAAGGGTGTGCGTCTATGTCACCCAAATGATTGCAAATTTGAATTACTACCAAACTAGACGTTATCACATTCTCAAACACAGCGATAAACTTGTGTTAGTTATGGCAAACATTTGTTAACTGACCAGAGTTGTCAAGCTGCTTATACTATGTTCTGTACTCAGTTGGCTCAATTTGTTTTTAAAGTGTTTCATTATTTGGCTGGCACAAAGAGCCAAAAACAATTGAAATTATGTGAAAGCTATTCCAATTTCGGAAATAGTAGTGAGCATTGCTCCAAGCTCGAATGAATGTCATGAATTTCAATGGAATTGTTTGACTAAGCCAAGCAAATGCACAAACACCAAAATGCAATCTGTACAAAAATATGCGGCAGAGAATTACTCAAACACCATGAGGGACTGAAGGGGAAAGAGAGATTATTTTCGATAGCAGTTGTAGGAAAAGTAGTCCATACAAAATGCACTGAAATGGACAGCTTGTTGAGTCCGAGCAGCAGATGCTTTGTAAGTGTTTTGTGCTCTTTCTTTCATTTAGCTTAAGCGCGCACTGTGCGCTTTGAACTTGCTAAAAAGGCTGCCGAGCGGCTTTCGCGCTCAGTTTAATTTTGTGCGGAATTAAATTAATGGGCGTCCGCGCATTCGCCAAGTCGAGAATATCTCATTTGATGTCTGTTGCGTTGAGTGGCGGCCAAGCGACCCACTTGAATCAGACTTTTCATTTGGGGCCATGGCCAGGGGCGCGAAACTCCAGGATAAGAGCGTTGCGCTTGGCGCACTTGCAAATTCAAATACTTGCGATTCGCTTCGCCTCGACTCGCACCAAGGACCTTGACACATTTTTTTTGGTTTTTTTTTGTAAGGCATCTGTATTTTGGTGTTCTTTTTCGCAGCTGGTTCTCTCATCTGCGCTTTGGTTTGGTGCCTTTTGAGCGCTGCTTTCATCGGCTTTGCGTAGGCAGCATCTTTTAATTTAACTTACTTATAAACAACTTGGGATTGTTGCCTGTCAAAAAGGGCTTTAAACGGTTTCCTCATCGTTTTTTTCTCTTGCTTTTGCTTTTGCTCTGCTTTTTGCTGTGCTGCTGGCTGTAAATGGAAATGACCTTCGAGTTGGGGGCAAAGAAAAAACACGCGCCAAGTGCCGACACAAAACCTCAACACGTGCGCGCCTGCAAAAATATGCTGCAGAAAATTTAGCTCCTTCTCTCTGTGTAGGTGTGTGTGTGTGTGTGTGTGTGTGTTTGTAACCCTTGTAGCCCTTGGCTGCCGAGTGCCATCAAAGTGTCGACGTCGACAGCGCCTGGAGGCACTTAAGACATTTGCGGCATGTTGCATGCAACACATACCACAAACACTCCAAGCACACCACACGACATTCATTCTAACTAAATGAAGGCGCACAAAATTAGAGCGAAAAAAAAATGTTGTTGAAAAGTGTTAAAAATGACAGCAAAATGTCTTTTGCGCAGGAGTTGGGTTTCATTTTTTTTGAGGGCAGGGTTGTAGGGGTAGAGTTGCCAGTAGGCATTAAAATCATTGTCAGGTTGAAGGACTCAGAGCTGCCATGTTATGTGCATTATGGCCATCAATTAACGGCCAGGCCAAAATTGTGTTGACACTAAGGCAACGCTAATGTTAAGTGGCAGCCGCCGGCAGACATCCAAGCAGCCAAGTGAATCAGCTTTAAGAACGCTGAGCTGCTGCTCCACTGAAATCACTTAAACCGTCAACACATCAAAATATTTACGAGCAATAAGAAAGCGAGAAATATGAAAGCAATAAACAGTGGCAGGCAGCAACATCGCAACATCTCCTCATTTTGGTCAGGTGTATTTGTGTGCGTGTATGTGTGCCTGAGTCCAGAAATAATCTCATACATATTTAGACGACATATATATATATATATATATTTATTTTTTGTCGTCTCTGGTCATAAAAACCCAACACTGAGAGGCGAGGCCGGCAGGCAAACAAGGCAATAAACGCACAGATCAATTTCTAATGCTCAATCAACTAAAAATGAGAGCCATAGCACTCGAGAGCTTTGCCAAGCAAAAAAAATGTGATAAAATAAGCTGATTGAAAGCAGCTGCAAAGATGAAATATTTGTGTGCAAGTTAAGGGTAATACAGTCAGCTTATGTGTGACTCAGGCGACCAAACTGCCAATAAAAATAATTATTATGAATATATATTTTGTTGATAAAAATAAATATGTATTCTATTTTTTGTATGTTTCAAGTATTGTGTGGCACGTGTGGTCATTTCAAACGAATTAAATTTAGAGATGATAAAATAAAATATATAAGAAACTAAGGCAAGCTTTGATTGAAGATACTTAAATAAATAAGAAAAGGAAACAGATTGAAATTTCAAGATAAATATTGACAAATACATATTGAATTTGTTAACGAATTTAGATAGACAAACACAAGCTTAGATAAGAATACATATGTATAGATAAGAAATTCTTTAATTTTAACTTTTTCTTAACTTTTCTTCTTTGCTGGCATTTTAAACACTTGCCAGATGCTCGGTTGGCCAGGTAGAATTGAAAACTTTGATTTTACGACGGCCCAAAAAAAGGGTGAACATTAAAGACGCAAATGTTTCACCCATTTTGGCCAACTTCTGCTACTTCATGTGCTTGGAAAACTCACTATGCACATTTGCGGCAACGAGCAAAACTTTTCGCCACAGTCGAACTTTGTCTAATTATGCGCAAAAATGCTCAGAAGTGACCATAAAGGAGGTTTGTACCCGGGGCCAACTCATAAAAAAGTAAAAGGTCGTGCAACTGCGGTAACTGCGACAGCTTTGAGCCATTAGACTGCCAAACTGAATGCTGACTTGGCAGCATTTGCAGTCTGATGATGGCGAAGAAATTTCCATGCAATGCGTGTGAAGCTAACTTTTTAATGACGTTTAATTAAGGCCGAATGGAAAAGAAAAGCCAACTTAAGTAAATAAACGCAGCTGCCAATATGCAATAGGCAGAACCGCAGAAACTTATAAAAAAGTATCTTCTTCTCTTTTTGCAGTTTGATAATAAACTGAATGGGTTGTGGGGAAAGAGAACAAAACAAAACGTACAACAGACAAGAATCGAGAATCGAGACTCGACAGGCTCATGAATGCGTCTGGTACAACATCATTAAATTGTTTTCCCTAGCTGCATGTAACGATACACACAGACGAACAGCAACAACAGCAACAATTGTACAACATGCAACTCGTCTGTGGTTTTGTGCTTCATGTTTGTCCTCCATTCTCTCTGACTGCTGTAACTGTTTGTATCCCTTTTTTCTCTCTCTCTCTCTCTCTCTCGCTCTCGCTTAATGTTATTTTGCTCACGAAATTTTGTTATTGAATGCAACTCGACACACTGCCACAGTGCCACATGCCACTCGTCTGTGTGTATGCGTATTATCATGCATCATGCATTTTGTATTCTAAGCAGAGCAAATGGCTGCCAAAAAAGGCTGTCAAAAGTGCTGACAAGCCATGTTGCATATGTGTGTGCTTGTGTGGATAAAATACAATTAGATTTTACGAATGAATACATAAATAATAAATTAAAAGCGTGCGTTTCAAAATGCATACAATCTTTTAAGTTCTATAATCTTTTCAAAAATTTATTAAAAATGTGAAGTGGACTATTTTTAAATTATGCAAAATTTACACATTTGTCAAATATTAATTATTGTTAGGTAAAAAGTTTAATTAAAAGGTACAAATAACAAGAATTTTTTATTTTATCTATCATATCTTTCTTATAAACTTTTCTAGTCTTCTGCTCAACTTGCAGGCCCATAAAATAAAGCTCAAAATAAACTGTTAGCATCTCTAACCAAATAGACGAAAGTTTCAATTTCACTCGAGTTTATTCATGTCCACACAAAACACTTCTAAGATGCAAAACATATTTATGTTCCATGAACCATGATGCGAATGCATCCGATGCTTTCCTTTCTTTTCCAGCTGTTGCTGATGCTGCTGTTGCTGCTGTTGCTTTTGCTGCTTCATTGTTCTTTGCCTTTGTTGTTGTTTCTCAATGCTCAATGAAGCGCATAGTCACGAATTTATAAAGAAGGGAAAAGGCAGCCGCATTTTCATGACTTGTCAAATGCAATAACTGCATGTTTCAGTGTCTGCACTGCATCTCAACATTTCAGTGCACTTCGTGTCTCAATGCCTTGCCTCGTATTATACCGATTGGAGTCAATTGCGCAATTAAAAGTGCTCAGCAGCGTGAAGGTCGTTTGCGTTTTTCACTTTTTTCTTCTGTATTAACAAAAGTAATATGCGAAGCTTGAGAGCCGGTCAGTTAATAGTCATAATCGATAAATGCAAACACCTCCACTCCCCACAATTTCCCATTTCACTTCTACCTGGATAAAACTTTATATTCGTTGGCTGGCATCGCTAAAGGGCACTTCAACAGCGTTCACTCAATGGCGACTGCCATTGAAAAATATATAATAAAAATTCCGTTGCATAGAGAGTGTTCTATATGTGTGTGTGTGTGTGTCGCTATGCCAATCGATAAGCCACGTTTGCATAGATGAGCCAAGGGAATAGTGGTTGGGGTATGGAGCTGTATCGCATCCCACGTTGCTACCTTTCAAAACTTTAAATGAAAAACTTTAAGTGCTATGTTGTGGCATGTGTGTTTGTGTGTGTAAGTGTGCGTTGCACATTGGATTGAAATTGATTTGAATTGGTAAAGTTTCATAAGCATCAAAAAAAGGAATTGGAAAAACATATTGAAATACATATATATTTATATGAGAAATAAATTAAATGTTAATGAGAATATCTTATTTAATATTAAAAATAAAATAATTTGTTTGATTTTAGTTTGACATGAAAAATATTTAAAATATTCAAAAAACTTAAAAGCGCTAACTTAGCTATTGTCATTCTCTTTTAAGAATTTTAGTTAATAGTGTATGCAAATTTGAATTGTGTTAAGTGGCCACTGTACAATACCCAAAGGCCCCCCTTTCTTTTACACACACACACACACACACACTTCACTAGACACAGCAGAAAGTAGTACGTGTGTGTTGTGTTGCAGACGTTGCTTTGGCAAGTGCCGAGCTGTGCTGCGAGCTGTTTATCAATGCAAATATTTTGCATACGCCACGTTGCACGTAAATTGCAAGTGCACATCCGACGCCACCATCTTCTTTGTGCTTCTTTTCTGAGTTGCTTGGCGTTCCAAAAGTAAATACACACGCGGTCGCTGCTGAAAGGCCTAAACTTCGGCTAGTGTGTGTGTGTGTGTAAATGTAGCGTAGCACATGCATAATGAAAAACCTGGCACACAGACAGGCGCATGGCAAAGTTTCACACTCTACCAAAAACCCCTCGCCCAACCCTCACACGTTGTTAACTTTGTTTGCGCTGGGCATTTTAAATGAAAAGCAAAAAGGTAAAAAGGTATAGCCTACCCCAGGCAACCTCCCCTTTACGCCCTCTATCCACCATGCAAGTGTTCGCTCTAGCATCAAGAAAATATGCTTAAGTAAAATGAGCAATTAAGGATTATTGCTCGGTTTGCCCATTTAAATTATGAGGCAATAACTGAGAAGGTGGAAAACTCAACCCCAAAAATGCAAAAAGCAAACACAGCGAAAACTTCACAACGCGCCTCGACAGCTGCTAAGCCACAGAATATATGTATGCATGTAGTTATGGGGAAAATGTGTTAAGATAACCATGAAGTGGTTATGTGAGTAAGTTTGAAGAGCGCGAACTTTGAAGTGTGTCTATGTTTGTATTATTTAACTTGAGCAGTGAATAAGGTCTGAGTTAAGATTGATAGACTTTTGAGAGAAGTTTTCTTAATCGATAATGCTATTCATCAAGATAATTAAGTCGAAAGCACAAGAAAAGAGACTTTGATGTTGGTTAACAGTAAATAAAAATACTTTTGCAAATTCAATACTTTTAACCTCGTTTTCGACATGGATTATTGTTCTAAAGCATGCTGCCCCCTTCGTCCTCCTAATGCATTTAACACCATTTTATTATTATATTTTGAGTAGCTCACTTTTAACCGCTTTCAACACTTAAACCGTGCCTCTTGCCAGCTACTCGGCTCATTACCATGGCTATATGGCAATGGGACTGTGATTGCGTTTGCAATTGCGATTGCGATTGGGGGATTGAGCATGGTAATTGATATGGCAGTGGTAATTCCGAGCAGTGTGCAATACTTGAGCGCTGTTCACTTGGAACTATGTTCACACACACACACACATACACGCACACTCATGTATATAAGATGAGAACAGCACATGGCGCTTTAACAGTTATATTTCTTAATTAAATTAATTGCATTTGGCTCGATTTTACTCAGCGCTCTCTCGCTCATACATACGTTTATGCATTTTAATTAAAGTTTATTACCAAAAAATAAAAATAAAGAAAGCACCAGCAGCCAGAGTTGCCACACAGAACGAATGAGTGGAAGATGAAACTATTGTTTCGGAAACGCAAACGTATTTTTGATCCTTGGCAGCCAGCGTAACGGCGTGACGAAAAGTTCAACTTTTGTTAATGAAAATAATGCAATTACAATAACCAAAAAACATAAAACAAAAGGGGGCCAGCAACTGTGAATGCTGTTCATGTGTGAACGTGTTTTGCGGTTTACCCAAAACTCAGCTGCAACGAGGCGCGCGTGTGGCAAGAGAAACGTCCAAAAACTTTTGTGGCCCAACCAAACTTTACCGCCTTTTTGGTGCGCCTGTCTGTCTATCTTTGGGCCTACTCGACGTTTGTTAAATGCAATTAAGCAAGGCGGAAGTAATTCTGCCAACAACTGCCTGTTTGACTGACTAACGGACTGTTGGACTGACTGCTTGACTGCCTGACTGACAGAATGCTTGAATGGATGGATTCATGGGTGTTGAATGGCTGGCAAACTTGGCTTAGTCCCAGTCTGTTCTTCTGTGTTTCGTCTGTGACGCCGGCTAATGAATCATTGCACTTGGCGCGACAATGGCCAACAGCTAAACAATGGCAACAGCAAAGAAAGAGTTGCAAAGTCACAAAACAAAGAAAATTGCTACTAAAAATACCCTGCATAGAAACAGAACCAAGTTTACTAAAATAAAACTTGTTTAAAATGGCTTAAATTTGCTTTGTAAATATTTAATGAATGCAAAATTAACGGCAAAAATCTTTAAGTGCAATTCTGTGTCTGATTTTTGCTTTATCTCTGATACAAAATTCGCGTTAGTGCATTTTCTTGTTTATCTTTAGTCTTTGGCTGATCAACGCTTAAAGATTAATACACATTTTGAGCACCTTTACGATTACGTGGTATTGAAAAAGTTTTGCCTTTGGCGGCAGGTTGCTTACCTACATACATACGTACATATATATATATATATGTATATATATATTTTATTTAACATCGCGCAAGTTTTAATTTCTTTTTCTTTGCGTTGTGCATTGTTTCCGCCTCTTGGCAGCAAAATAAGGCTGGCAGCCAAGTTGCAAGCCTGCATCCTGGTTGCAGCCATGAAAAAACTGAGCCAGAGTTGCCCACTTGGCTCAAGTTGTTGTAGCGGTTTTGTTGTTGCCATTTCCCTATTGTTTTGCTTTAGCTCTTCGTTCTTTTTTTTTTGTGTGTTTTTTTGTTTTTTGTGGTGCATGTTAAAGTGGCTTCAGTCCGTCAGCCACAGCCAGCCAATTCACAGCTGCCACTTCTGCGGCACTCAGGCATTTGTTATGCAGGCGCCGCAGCTGTGAATTTGATTACCGCGAAGATGTTATAATGGCGCATGCCATAATTATTGTCAGGCTGTGGCCCTTTTTCTTTTATAGCCACACAACACTGCACTTTGTTGCCAGAGTGCAAAAAGTTGCGGGCAAAAACAAACAAATAAACCAACAAGCAAACAAAACGAGGAGAGCAACAAACTGCAACTGCAACTGCAACTTGGCAAGCAAGCAGCTGACAGGCAGCGCGTCAACTGCGGCCATATGTTAGCCAAGTTTATGCCACTTTGTTACGTTACGGGCGAAACATACATAAACACACACACACACACATATATATAAAAGCAGGGCAGCTGCATATAAGATGAAACTGAAGTTTATGCCAGCTCACAACTTGCTGCAACACTGCCACGCCCCAACCTCCACCCCTTTCACTCTGTGTGCTTATCGCTGCTGTTGCTATTGCTGTTGAAGTTGCAGCTAGAGTGACAGGCCGGGCAGGTAAAAGCGAGCAGTAGTGTGCCACTAAAGTAAAGCCAATGAAAAGCGCATGTATCAGGAATCGATAGCAACGTAAACTGAAAGCTTAACAAACCAGCAAAATGGCGATAGATGAGCCACCTACAACCGGAAAGGGGTCAAATTTGTAGCTGCAAATGATTGAAACAGATAAAACGCACAAATCTGATCTACGTTTCACTTTTTGCTATAACGAAACACTAAGCTTTAAACTAGTTGAACATTTTTCTATGGCACCCTTTTCGTTCAGCGTTATTAATTTTAAGTTTAATTTAACAGTAGCACCTTAATGTAAAGGACTTAATTGACAGCCCTGACAAATGCTTTGTTATTTGAAGAAGGGAGAGCGCAAACTTTTCTGCTGAAACTGGATAAAACTAAATCCGGGTTTCTATTTCCCTTGGGAAACACAAAAGTTTATCTGACAAATACATTTCAATTGTTATGCGAGCATTAAAACAATGCGTCAGCTACTACTACGTCCGACTGCTCCGACCCGAATCGCGCCCCTGTTCCGAATGACAAATGAAACTCCAAAGTTTAATGAACCGCAGCAACAGTCGCAAAACGAAATTTAGCTGAACATAATGAGCCGGACAACAGAGACAGAGAGACACAGAGAAGTTTGACGTTGCGTTTAACGGATTTTTTGTTGGGGGAGGCGTGAAGGCGGCAATTAAATGTTGCCCACAAAATGTACAGCTCAATGCGCTCGTTCGCTGCCTTCATAGCAATAATACTCATAGTCAGCGGAGCAGTTGTCAAAATTAAGTAAATGCGGCACTTCTCATTAATCTCTGTCTCCCAACAGTCGCAGCAGCGAGATCTTTCTCTCTGTTTCAGCTTTCAGCGCCAGAGGCAACTGAATGAATGACCAGCCAGGCAGCTAGCCAGTCAGCCAACCAAGCAACATAACCAAAACCAGTCAAGAACACAATGTGAATTTTCGTAATAATAACTGGCAATGTGCTTTGAATGCCAGTTTGAGAATAGAAAATACCCTGTATAAGAAATTACAGATCTCACTTAACATAACAACTAAAAATTAATCCTATTGTACAATGTTTAATCAAAAATACCATGTGCCCAGATAAGCATGCTATACTTTTTACGCTACGGAATTTTCTTCATAACATTTTGATTATGCATACCCAATTCACATCATTTAATAGCTGAGCAGAATAAAAATGAAAAATTTACTCAAAATGACAGCAAAAAGTTGCGTGGCTGTTGCTGCGTCTGTTGCCATTTCTGTTTCATATCTTGGTCAACAACAAAAAATAGAAAAAACAAAAAAAAAAAACAAAACCAAACTGGATACTCAACAGAACCAAGTGCTTTGGAGACTGGACGCATGTGGCGATGCGAGCAAACAGTACAAGCTGCTCTGGAGAGTTAATCATTTTGTTTTAGTAATTTGTTTGATATATGTTCTCTCTTAGGGGGGGTGAACAAAGTAAGAGCGGGCACAAAGCGTATGGATGTGTACATCATAAATGCCAGTGCGCGCAATTTAATTAACGCAAAAAGCATCAACATGCCAGTGCAGAATAAAAGACAAGAATAGTTAGTTCTAAGCTTAACTTCATAATTTTAAGTACAAATAAAATTGTTGGAATGAATACGTGAATTTTAAAGCTTAATATTTAAAAGCATATCTAAGCATAATTGAGTTATGCTCTTTGTGCTATGATATTTAAATTAAATTGAAGATTATGTTGGCCAACAATTTTGCAAGATGTTACTTTGTGCTTTGGCAAGCCATTAAAAGCTTTGGCTTAAGCAATCCCAATGCCCCCTTTTGCCAAAATTATCCTTTGAGTAAAAGCGCATTCGCAACGTATGACATTTAATTGTTGGCATGCAGCAGCTGCACAAAAGGCTAATTCGTTGCATAACATTGAGGCTTATCGAATTCCAAATCGCTTGCATATCAATTAATTAAATGCAAACTAAACCAAACTTGATTTGTTTGCCATGTGGCGTATTTTTCTATTTTTGACCCAAAGCAAATAAACACGAAAAAATAGGAAGAAGAAGGAGAAACCGTAGTTACATTATTTAAACAGCTGTTGGTTTAAAATAAAACTGCTCCCATTGCAGCGTCTCGCATACATAAACAATGCACCAACAGTCCAAATGGCGCCAAAAAACAATCGTGTATTCCCACACGTGCCGACAATTGAAACTCAATTTAGTCAACAGGGCACAAAACAGCAAAGCCGGCGACACCCAAACACAGCAACATACATGGCAAATATATGTTTATATATATATGTACACTCAACTGCAGCTGACAAAAAATGCATTTGTACAATTTTCACGCCAATTGCCATGAAAGCCGTAAGTGAAATACATATACTCAAGTGCAGCCAGACAAGGCTCCAAACTACAGCTCAGATTCTGTAACTGCGACTCCACCGACTGTGTCCTTTGGCATTTTGGCACTGATTCCAACTATGTTCTTACAGTCCCAGCATTCGACTCACGTTTAGCCAATGTGTCGCCAGAGCGTTACAACGACAATCAACCAGCCGCGACGTTGTTATTGCACTTGTTCTTGTTGCTGTTGTTGTTTTGGGCCCAGCAAAACAGCAGCTTGCCCACATTCATAGGCTCCAAGTGCGGTTGGAGCGGGCGCTAAAGCTGTGTATAACGCCTGGTTGGGCAATTAAATGCAAAAGGGGAAATGCTTTGGCCAAAAAACTTTTAAACAAATGGCCGAAACAGCAACAACAACAACAATTAATGTGAATTTATTTTCGAACTCATTTGGCTGTAATTGCTCGTCAGAGAAAAAATAAATACGCGAACACATTTTTAAGCGAGGGGCAATCAAAGCACAATTAAAAGCATTCCATTTAATTAACAAGCTAGTTGAAAAATTATCGTAAAACATTTAAAAAATATAATTGGCTAACAGAAAAACAAGTTTAAAGAAGGTAATAAAACACATTTGTTAACAACAATAAACTTTGAAAACTTTTAAGTGAACCTGGTGTTTCTTGAGTAATAATTTTAGAAATAATCAGCTTTAAGAAAAACATATTTATAAATCTTAAGCTCGTATGTGCTATGATCACACAAAGCTTCTGCTTATCAGCTATACTTTTAAGTATTTTTGCTTAAAGAAAGAAAAAGTTCGGTTTACGACCAACTTTGAAGTCAACCCATTTGTCGCTGGCAAATTTTCATGGCATTTTCGGGTTGCCTTATTTACAATAAATTTTTGGACAGCCTACACCGTAAAAGGCTTAACACGCCAGTGACCCCCGCACATCCTGCTCTGCTCTGCTCTGCTCCGCTCTGCTCTTATTGTAGAAACATTTCAGCTGCTTTATGAGCTACAATTGTGGCCTGTTTTGTTTCCCCTCGTTGCGTGCCATTCGTTCATGTCGCGACTCGTTGCCAACTGCCAACTGTAAATAACTTTGCTTATTTGAACATTTATTGGTGACGTAAACGGCTTGTAGCATTGTTGCTGCCAACAATTTGGCCAGCATATAAACGATGTGGCTGTGGCAGCGCGCTGAGGGAAGGATGTGCAGTGGGCTTACTGCCGATTTTTACTCGTGTTAATTTCCTGTGACTTGGCATTTGTGAAATAACAAACAAACCAGACTAAAGATGTAGCTCAAAAGGCTTCTACGGGAGACTACGGCAGCTCAAGGCCCAGTCACGAGTTCAAGTTGAGTTTACGAGTACTCGTATTTGGTACTCAAACGAGTATGTGTCAGGTTAATGCCACCGGCTGTGAATTGGTCTTCTAAAGCTCGTAAAACTTGAGGATGGGGGCTGGGGGTTCGCCTTATTCCTCATGTTGCATGCTACATAAAATATGATGAAGGGCACTTAAGCAGGCCGCCGCCGTCGCAGTCGCCTTCACCACCTCGTCTTGTGTGTTGACAGCTATCAAATGTGTGCACAACATGCATACATGAATGAATGAAACACTCTTACACACACACACTCACACACTTATACGCTTAGCCCATTGGGGAGTGGGTGGTGTTTGGGTTGGCAAGCCTTTTGTTTTCATAAATATTAAAGCAACCCCAAAGCCTTTTGGCCAGCCAAATCAACGCAATTCGAGTTGACAATTTATGAGCAGACAAAAAAACAAAGAGCTAAGTCAAGAAAACTTTGTAGCATTTGTTTACCTAGAGCTGCCAGTGCTGCCAACTTCCCTTCCAGTTGCATAATATAATTTATAGAATTTATGCAGTTGCAGCTGCAGTTTGTTGCCTTCTGGCAAATGCATTGCCTGGCAATAATTCAAGACAACTTTGTTAGGCCATGCTGACAGCTTCGACATTTGTTCCATTTTCATTTGCAATGGGGCAAGAGGATTGGCAGGCAGTTTATATTTAAAGTGTTGCAAGTCGATGTAAAAAACAATATAATGAAATAGTCGATTCCGAGAAAAATTTCCAATGAAACTGATTAATAAAGTAAAAATGTATAATTAATAATATATATAAATAATAATATATAAAAACATTCAGCATTATCGTATGATAATACAACAAACCGAAAGATATCACTTAAGTTAATTCGTTAAAAATAACAGCTGAGGAACTCTTATTATCATTTCATAAGTAATTGCTTCTTTAATATAAAGTTACAAGTGCCATATGCGTTTTTATTGCTTGTTAAACGATTAAAATTATAATTGAGTAAGTACCAGGGACATTAATTTTAATAATTAATGAAATAAAGTCTTTATCCTTTTGCTTCAACGCTGAACGCAAACTGAAGAACTGCTCTTATGGCACGTTATCTTACTGGCCTTAAAGCAATTAACTGAAAAAATGTCGCAATGAAATTAATGTGAAACAATTTTTTCTTTTATTTGTTGTAAATAAAGCAGCTTGACCAAAAATCATATTGCTTGAATACGTCTTTCGAGTTTGCACATTGATAAATGTTGTGGCAAATGGAATATAAACTGTGAAGGCTTTGCGACAGTTTCTGGTTTGTACTGTGACAAATTGAAAACAACCGCAGAACAATGCATCGCTCACTCTCAGTCGTCCACTCTCTCTATGTCTCTCTCTCTCTCTCTCTGTCTCTGTGTTGCTCTGTTGCTATGTGACCAGTTGAAAGCAATTGAAATCGCATTGCAACTGTCATTAATCAAGCTGCAACTTTGCCACACAAACCGCACATGAAATCGACTCGACTCGAGCTGCATTGGATTGTGAGACGAGTCAAGGCAAGGCAAGCAATTCGGTCAAGCCAAAGAGTTGGACAAATTTGTCCCACAAAGGAGTAGAAGAACAAGAAATATGATCCGAAGGGCGTTAAGCTGTCAGGCATTACTGGCAATTCCCCAATAGGCTCAGCCAGTTATAGCAATTGTAGGTAAGACGAAGCAAGGCTAAGAATAGCTATCAAATATTTTCGTTTTTTTTTTTGAGGGAGCTTACAGAATAGCCGAGTTATGGGCACAATTTGTGCGGCTTAGCTCAGTGTATAAAAATGTCAAATTAATTTCAAGTGCTTAAATCCAGACACAACAGTGAGTGTGTGTGTGTAGAGAAATAGAAAACTTAGTGCGAACATTTCTCCCTAGTGGAAAATATATATGTATATAAGCTTTGGCGCCAACTAAACTGGCAACATGTGGCATGCTTGAGTGATCCCCAAAAAATATGGTACATAATTGTTAACAAGCCCAAAGGCTCAAAACTAAGCAAGTGTGCGTGTGGTCGTGTGTGCGAAAGAGAGAGTGTGATGGCAAATAACGATTCCATTCATGAAAATTTTTACACAAAATTACATTTGCCAGCTTAGCATCCCTCTCTATCTTTTCTTTTTCCTTTTTTTGGGGCTAACTAACTGGCAAAGAGCTGGATGGAAGCCACTGTACGGCAGCCATTTTCTCTAAATTACACACACACTGCCATATGCACATACACCGCACCCAGTATTATAAATGTATGTGTGTCTGTGTATAATTTGCGTTGCCTTTTCATAAATAATGAAATGCTCTTTCGCCTAGTAGCTGTTGTATCTCCATTGCTACTGCCTCTATGCGACTTTTGTTTTTCACATGTGGCAAACTTTACGAACAACACACACACTGATACATACACATGCGCCTGCAAAACGGAAGCCAACTTACTTTACACACATGCCCCACATCCGTTTATACAAGTGGAATACAAATTTAATCTGTCGGTTTTCTGGGATTTCCTCATTTGTAGCAGATTATAATCTACCAGCCCCACACCCCTTTCATACACACACATGCCCTGCAACGGCTAACATAGGTCGGTCAGTTGATATCAATAGGCACAGATTCGGGTTTCTTCTTTTACCAAAAGCCTGGCACAAAAGTTAATGAGTTGCTAAGTGTTGGTTTGGGGTTGGTAAGTTGGTCCGAAAGGGTGAAAGGATTGTGGAAGTCGATTCCGAAAAGGGTTGAGATGCATTTGAGTTGCGCCTGTATGCTGAAACTTTCGGCTTAATTGGTTGTCCCAGCAAACATTTTCATTTAAGACTTTTTTTCAAGCTTCTCCAGTTTCCTATACACACGTTGGGCGCCATTTTTGATAAACCTATTATAAGATGATTAGCAAGGCTAAGCTGTTTCGCATTCTTAGCGAAGAGTTACTTGACTTCCTTAAATATTATGTCTCTTATAGGGTAATGCAAGTAAGTACTTATAACCAGTTGCTATAAAATCCTTTGGTACAATCCTTTAATCACAAACTCTTTAAATTTCTCTTATTTTGTGTATCTTTATTATTATTATTATTACTTTCTATTTGGAAGATATAAAGTTTCTATCATCATTATTTGCCCATCCGTATCGAATGTCACTTTACTATTCTAATCCACCTAAATTATAGTATGCTTTAATTACTGTTGCTTTGTACTCACAGACATTATACAAAGTAGGATATTCTTAAATTCATCTGCCTCGTGTGGAAAAAGCTGAAAAGCAATTTACGACATTGTTCACATTCCTTGTCGGCAAGTTTCAGGACAATCCACTTAGAGTGGAGCTTTGGTACAATTTATAGACCTGCCCGTTGACTTCTAACATATGCATAATTTTTCAAGAGTTTCTCTCTCTTTCTCCTGCTGTTTCTCGTTCTCTTGTGCATAGAAATCATATCATAAAATAAAATCACAAGTGCTTTTAATTTGTCGTAGTAAATGCACAGCCCGCAACGAGAAACTTACCCCACCCTAATCTCCTCTCATGCACACACACATACACACTTAAAGAGGCACCCACATGCTGCTCGTTACTTAGCGCACATTTAATTTTGTTACCAATACTGAAGCATACTTTTGGCTCAGACATACACACAACACACACATGCATAAGCACACTCGCATTTACACACAAGTAGGTGGCGGGGTGGAGCGGTGTGGGTTGTGCTGATGGTTTTTCTGTTGAGCTTTACTCGAGACTTTGGGGCACAAGTTTTTGGCGCGCCATAAAACTATGCGGCAATTTATATGTTGCCATGCTTCAGCGCCTGCCTTTCGCACACTCATGAATAAATGGCTGAAATGGCAGCATGAAAAAGCGACACAAAGAGAGAGACAGAGAAGGGAAGAGAACTTCGATAAAGAAAGAGAGGGCGGTACATCATTGTAGTTAATGCCAAATGTTAATGATAATGAGCCTTCTTTAACCCCATTGACGAGTGTTTTAGACACATTTGCGAATGAAAACGAATCAAACATATGAAATTTAATGCTGCGCACTTTAAGTGATTAGTTGAAACTTGTTTCGCTTTCAAATAAATAGGAAAAGCTTATAATAGCCACATTTCGATACAATATCTGGCCATAAAAGAAGCTTTAATAAACTTTATAGTAAAATATTTTGTATGCATTTAAAGCACTACCAAAGGAATTTTAGTTGGAAAACTGTTAAGAAGACGCTATTGCCACCAGCAACAAAAATTCATTTTGCGATTTGAAAGCATTTTTAAACATTTAATTTTGTGGTTGGAATGCAAAGCGAAGTAATCGCAGGCGTTGATGCTGGAAATTGAATTCGCGAGTGTTGAGCCACAAACGCAAAAAACCGCTAACAAAATCTATGCACGCATACACAACATTCACACACAGCCTGCTATCTCTTTTTATCAAACAACACACTCGTTCAAAAGCAACGTGTGCAAGCCACAACACATTTGAAATGCGTAAAGCGTTTTGCGCCGCCTGCATTGGAGGGGAAGGATGTGTAGACAGAGGTCGTCGCCACCGCCGCCGTCGCCGACGCTGATGCCTAGCTAGTTGGCAGGGCCCTTTGGTTTGGTTTTAAGCCATACAAATTAGCGGTTAGATTGAGCGTCATAAATCGTGCGATTAATTTTAAAGTGCGCGTGCGTCTGCATGTTTATCTAGGACAACGATTTTTACCCACTTTCAAATCTCGCCGAAATTGAAAAAAGGTTGCGAGTGTTTGTTTGTTTTTATGTTTGTGTGTGTGTATGTATGGGTGGCACTGTGACAAGGGGCCAACAAAATATGATGTAGGTTTTGCAGGTGGATATGGAAAAGGGTAGAAAAAAAAGGGGAAAATACTACGATCGATATTTAGGATTTTGCATGACAAAAAAAAAGGAACAAATTATAAGAAAATCATGCTGAATATTTTGAGCTACTTTGCTTAAACAAATCCAACTTCTGAATGAAATTAGCTTAACTCGCATGCATATGCTTGTTGTATTCTTTAAGGTAGATAACAATAATTTGCCTAAGCGATGGATCCCACCCACCTTCTCCAACCGAATTTATGTATCTAATTAAAATGGAGAGGCATAAAAAATGAGCTCATGAATGCGCTATGCTGCGCGTCACAGCTGTGTGTTTAGCGCTTCGCCTAACTTCATGTCGCATAAATTTTACCTACTGCCTTAGTCCGACTCCCCCATCCCTCTGCCCCTTTGCATGTGTCTGTTGCGTGCGGGGATTTGCCCTCAGCCAGCCCCCTCTATCCCAGGGGCAGGCAAAAGCTGTTTGTTTATGCGCCAGAGCTGCATTTTTATGTGCTTGTGCCGACAACGGCAACGAGTCCACTCCATCCATCGCATTACACTACACTACACACTACACTGCACAGCACAACACAACAGCGTCGAAGCGCTGCCCCAGAGTCAACAGGACGACTTACCGATGCGCATTGCCCCGATCTCAGTACTGGCAAATACAGGCCACATACAGTGTCTACAAGAGAATAATAAAAAAAATATATATAAATATTTTCTTGTGTTCAGTTTTGTCAAACGTCGAGTTTCTATACAGAAAGGAAATACATTAATAATTTAAAAATCAATTTACAAAAAAAAAAATCAAAATCATTCAACAGGTTTTATTTCTGTGAAGGCAGATATGTTAATATTGTGATTATATATTAATCATTCAATCTTTATTGCATTGCATTTAACAATTCTGATTCAGAACTGGATGCACAGTGTGTGTGTGTGTGGCATAAGGCGGTGTGGTTGGAAGGGTGTTGTGGCAAGCGTTTGCTATTTGGCGTTGGCGTTGCTTTTTAATAAAATTAGCTCCGACATTGGGTGCTTGTTTATGCAGGCAACAGACGAGCGACCCCAAAGAGTAGCTCTCATGTTGCACAGACCTTTTGGTTGATGTACGCAACGAGTGTGTGTGTGTGTGTGTGTGTATATCTCTTAGTTTGTGTGTGTGTGTGTGCGTATGTACTTGGCTGCTTATTATGCATGAATTTGAAATGAAGTCGCGAACGTGACACAAACTCATGACCGCCCCCAAGCGCCCACTTCAACGGGCCAAACCGACCGCACCCCTCACACACACACTCCCCCGCGAATAAGAGTTGTAGCATAGAATGAGTAGAGTGTACAGCTTGCAGCGTACGCCGCCTTTTTGTTGCCTGCTAACACGAAAAAAAAAAATTTACACATTCGCATTACGATATGCATTTAATATGAATGTTGAGCAGGACTCTACTTGAATTTCCACCAACCGAAAATGTTACCAAAATGTTTGAAAAACACATAAAACTCTTTGCACGAAACGAGCATTGAGCATAGAAATGTAGAATGGCAAAAGGGGACTCTAAAAGTCGTCACATTATGCGTATGTTTAGTTAAACTCATAATGAAATTTGTGCGAATGTGCGTTGATTGTTTATAGCTCTTAAGTGGAGTCACTTAGCAAGGTCAGATAGACAGATTGAGAGAGAGAAAGAGCGAGAACACGAGAGTGTGAAACTGACCTATGTAACAGTAAGTTGGATAAACTGTTAATATTATGCAAGCTGTTATGTTAGGAATCGGAAATATAAAAATTATTATGGGGTATAACTTGTTTAAATGGGAAATAATTTCTTTCATAAATATTAACTTCATAAATAGTATCCTAAAAATAAAATTAAAACGAACATTGTAAAGAAGTTCTGAGAAATTTAAGAAACAGCTAAACTTTTAGCTCAACTTTGTTTTCCGCATGATTAATTTAACACTTTTTTAAAAGAAACTATTTATACTATTAGTAATTATGTTTTCAAGGCTTCATTCTAAGACTTACAAATCCATGTTTAAGTTTTACTTGCATAAAATATATATATATAAGTATAATTCTGGCGCCAACTTTTCTAGCTGAAATATGCACAAAACTTTTTGGCATTGTGAAAATTTTCGCCTGAAGCGAGAAACTATTTAAGCAGCAGTGAAGACTTTCACTTTCAAATTACGAATGCTAAAATCAGTTAAATGTTGATTGTGAGTTATGAAGTTTTAACTACCTTTTAGCAGCTCTCACCCCACCCCAGTTTCACACCTGAGCTATGCAATTTATTAAACTAACTACTTAAGCATGCGAATATAAGGCGAGGCAGGGAAAACACACACAAACACACATACACTGTGAAGGCGGGAAGCACTTAGACTCAAGCAGCGCACGAAGCAGCTTGAGAGGCAAGGAACTTTAAGGAGAAAGCTGGAGCTTAGTAGGAGCAGAGGGTGTAGAGGGGGGAACACTCAAGTGGCAGCACACACTTCAAGGAGATATTTTCAACACGCTCAACACTTCGACAGCAGCAGCAGCAGCAGCAGCGGCAACAACAACAAAACAGCAACAAGGACAATGGGCGTTAGGCATTTGCAATTTAATTGCAATGTGTGTGTAGGTGTGTATGTGTGTAAGAGAGAGGCGTGGCATGTCCTTTGCATTATGCATGAGAAGACGACACACACACGCACACACACACACATCAGCTCGTCATAATCATTTTGTGAGCTGCTTGCTTCGCGCTAATTGCAATTAAACAATAATAAGAGACAGCAATAGAGTGAGAGTATGTTTGTCTAAGAAAGGATAGAGAAAGCGAGAGAGAGACAGATAGAAACTGTAGTTGAAATTTGTGAAAAATTCGTTTAGAAAAGTGAAAATTGCGCGTAATTGCAAAGACGGCAAGCAACACGGCTCGCATGTCGCCAGGGCTACACGCAGCAAAAAAGGCGTTTAATTAAATGTTAACAGCAACAAGCAACAGCAGAAAACAAAGCCAACAGCAACAGCCAACAACAAAGGCTAACAGACAATTAACAACGCCTTATTGTTATTGTTATTTCGAGTCGCGTTTGTTGTCTTTGCCATTGTCTGCATGTATTTGCATATCATTAAGCCAAGCAATAATAAAAATACAAAAAAAAAACTGCGACCTCTCTTTCACTTGCTCTCGCTGTCTATCTCTTTTACGCTGAGTGCATTATCAACACTTGTGAAGGGTTAAGAGGGGTGGAGGAGAGGGTTATATCATTAATTGCCAACGGAAATTTGCCATTAAATGCGACCCAAAAGCTGACACGAAAGCGAAAGCCAATTTTCACTGATAAATATTATAGCTGGGCTTGGAGACAAAATGGGTGGACAAATTTAAAGGCTTTAAAATGTAAAATTTAATGTTTTTAGAAATCACCAATTTTGAGTTTATCATTAAATAAGCATTTTATAGTTTCATAGTTGCTTTCATACATAGTTAAGAATGAAATTAATCGCCTAGCAGCCTCAAGCAACTGGCCGCAAAACGTGTCATTAAATTGCTTACTCTCAGAACGGTTTTGGGCAGTTGTGGACAGACCATAAAACAGGGAGCTGGAAATATACGAGCCCGAAGGTGGTGCAAAAAAGGATAGCAAAGCGCGCTTTACGTTAAGTAGACAGTTAAAAGGAAAGCACAGGTTGGGCAAAATTGACAACTCAATTGCGAAAACTATTTGCACGCAATTAGGTGAAATGACAGCACAGAGGCGACAAAGGCAGCTCCAAGCGCCACTCAAATGCTAAGGTGGGTGGGCCATAAAAAGATGTCAGGCACATACATACACACATACATACAAAGACATTTGACAAAGGACAGTCTCCGGTCTGGCTGCTCCACTGCGTCAACCGTGTAAATATTGACCAAGGCCTGAACAAACTGTGGCACCAAGCGACACAGTGGCAGTGGCAGTGGCATCAACCAACCGCTCAGCACGCTCGCTGCCTGGCTGCCAGCTCATTCATAAATGCATTAGTTTGCTGTCAAGCAGTGCAATCGAATTCATGTTGGCATTAACTGTAAATTATGCAGGCCATGAATTTGACATGGCTGAGCAAACCACTTGGAACTGACCAACAAAACCACGTTCCACAGAACGTTCGTACGAATACTTGTCAAGGTGACTGTAAACGGATTCTGTGTTTATTACATGAGCCGCATTTCAACAGAGAGAACAGGACAACTTTGAAGTTGCCTTCATTGTAACTGACACTAATAAGTATGGCAAGTACAGTGTATGCTCGCAAAAGAAGAATGTATCTAAAAGCAAAACATTTGTCAAACAAATTGCCTGTTTGCAGCCTTAAAAGTGTTGGCTAATTGAAAGTTTTAATTGCCAAATGGACTACTGTACAAACGTATATATCTATGCCACATATGTTAGATATATTGCATACATATATATACATACATATATTATTCTCTATAACACTCGACTTATTTGTATTGTGTGGCTTGTGACCCAGTTACGCTCTCTCTCTTTCTGTGCTCAATTTGGCCTTGGGCGACTGTTGTACAACTTCTCTAGTTTTGCAGTTGTCCTCGCATTGCAGTTGACATTTGTTTCACCCACACCCACACACACATACACCCACACACTGTGTGTGTGTCTCTTGGGATGCCCTTTTGCATGATTTAAAACTATTTAACTTCTTTTGGTGTTTTGGTCGCTTTTTCTATCTCCCTCTTCTGTTGCTTGCGTTACCTTCTTTTACTTTGTTTTGTTACGCTTTTATTTTGACATTTTGTGCTGTGATTTTCTCCATTTTTGCACCTTTTTATTCTGAGTGGTTTTACGAGTACGAGAATACTCTCAACCTCCCCTTTCACCCTGCCCTGCTTTTCTCTTTTATTGCTTAAAAATGTATGAGTTTTTTAACCTTGCTGCAAATGGCGTTTGGAACATGACCAAAAAAACATAGAAGAAAAAATTCTGCTGACAAACCCAAATGCTCGACGGACTGTGAGTGTTGCTCGGTAAATTGTTAATTACTATTGTGATGCGCATTGCATATTCGTGAGCCAAACTGCTCTCAAATGCAGCTGCAATGATACACAAAGATATCGCGTACACGCGACGTATGAGTAATTTGTTAGCTTCCTTTTAGCATTTGAAGCGAACAACTCATGCGAAAGCTAAATGAAATTTGCCTTAAATTTAGTTTATTCATGCTTTTTTTAGTTTTTTTTTGTTTCAAATAAGTTTTGCCTAACCCAACGAGTTAGGTCTGTTGGCTACTCTCAAACAATGATGGATGTGCTCATATTTATGCAAAAGTCAGCCACGTTTTGTTGTTGCTGGCACAATTAGGTGGCTGCCAAAAATTCAAACATGGCAGCCCTCGGAAATAACTTTTAATAGCTTTCTAATGAGCCCTGTCAATATGTGAGTGTTGGTTATTAGCATTTTGAATGTGCCATAAACATAAATCAGAATTGAGCCGCAAACTAATTGAGCGCTAAATCGACTTGTTCGCTGTCATTGCAGAAAGCTGTCAGGGACCACATGAGAAGCGCTTACTTAATCACCTGCTTTCCACCTACAACACACTGGAACGACCCGTTGCCAATGAATCGGAGCCACTGGAGGTCAAGTTTGGACTGACGCTGCAACAAATCATCGATGTGGTAAGTTTGAATTTAATAGACAACGAAAAAGAATATATATAACACCAACAGTCAAAATTATGAAGCAGCTGCAACTGCAACAATGATCAACTATAAAATAATTTAATAAGAAAATTTCCAAAGGCTATATGGAGCTACAATTTGTGTTTAATGTGTAGCCGTCGCGACGGTTTCTCTCAATTGAAAAAAAAAAAACATAGAGACCAACAAAAACAAAAAAATCAACTGCTGACCACAGAATATGTTGTGGTTAGACTTGGTAAGTGACATGTACCCGTCGTTCAGTCTACAACTATGTCAACTATGGCTATTATGTTTGCATTCTTTATGTCTTTTTTGTTTTCACATTTTTATGAACTTATCTTGATTGCATTTTGCATAGCAAAAGCAAAGAAACGATCAACCGCAAACATTTTTGATTGCAAACTGGAAATGTTTAAGCTAAAAAAATTTTTATATTTATGCATATTTTAATTTCCTTAGCTTCAAAAAATAAGCATAGCCGTCGCGACGGTTTCGAGATCTGTGATATCTCAATTTAAAACTTAAAAAAAAAAAAAAAAATGACTCAATAACAGTTTACATTTACGAGTTCTTGCGTTTTTTATAGGACGAAAAGAATCAGATTCTGACCACAAATGCGTGGTTAAATTTGGTAAGTGACATGTACCAGCCGTCAAATTTGTCTAGCACCTGTTTGTCTGTCTTTCTTAACCAAATGCCTAGGGTCTTTATTTCTTTTAATTTCTAATGCTTTTGATTTTTTACTTTGGCATATGAAGAGCGACTACAATTTTAGAAAAAAACAGTTAACACATGCATTTCTATTTTGTCAAATTTTCAATAATCCTGTTCATTTTTAATGCTATTAATTTTGCGAAAGCGCCTTTATCAAATATGTGTTGTCTCGATATGTGTGTGAAACAAAAAAAAAAAAACAAAAAAAATAACAAATATACAATATTAAATATTTTAAATCAATTGAAATTCATTTGCTGTGATACACCGTTAACTGTTATACAAATATCGTTGTTAGTACATACTACATAACTGCAAATGGCAGACACTTTAATTAAAATCGATTGCTAAAACAAAAAACCAACACGCTTAAAACCAAATAACTAAATAAATAAATAAATTCGAAACTCAATTTTTGATATGAAAAATATAAAAAAGCCAAATTTTCGGCCTTTGTTATTGTATCTCCCAGCCTCACGAAAAATGTTTGATTTACACATTTTCATTTAACCTGAACTTGGGTCCGAGCTTGTTATAGCTGTCTTGGCATATGGGCTTGGGCATTGCCAAATTGGCATAAATGGCCATAGAGCACTTCAACCAAAAGCACAAACAAATAAATCAACACACACACCGCGTATGCTGTGGTAGTAGACTAACAGATACTCTTTTTTCGATGCTATACAAGCTTATTATCAAATTGCCAAATTTTTATCATGCCCGCTTAATATCCTATTCGGTTACAGGGCACACAAAAAAAAAGAGAAAGCACATAAATAAAAATTTATGTACAGCAGCAATTTTTACGCTTTGTTTGTGGCACACACATACATACACTCACACACACCTGAAACTGATGCGATTGATCAAAACCCTTTTCAATAAAATTAATAGTGCCGTTTTTGCTGCCCGCCCGGCCGAGATTTATGACTGCAACAAATAATTTTCAATTTTGCAAAATGTTTTTCCCTCTTTTGACGTTTTGCACCTAAAACCCGAAAGCTAAATAATTGTTGTGCAAAAGGCCAAAGCCACTAAAAATACGATTTAAATTGAAACCTGCATCAATGTTGCATAAATAAAAAACAACAATAACTAAAAATATTATTTATAAACAATTTTGCGTGTCTAGGCGTTTTGTCGTTGTTGTCTTTATGTAATTTGCATATATCAATTTACAACAACATAAAAAAAAACTTTAAAAAAATAGTATGATTTAAATAAATATTTTTTTCTAACAACGTTTGCCTTTGGTTTTTTGTTACTTTTTATTTTGCAACATGTTTTGTCACACCAATTAAATTTATACATTAAAAAACTAATTAGAATAAATGACAGCTTAAAATAAATTATTGTCTGTTTCTGACAACAATAAAAAAACACGTACAAAAATTAATTATATTATATTTTGACTTGTTCATATTTTTTTTAATATTCGATGGCAATAAAATGATTGGTATAATTGGATTTACTGATTGTCATTTAAATTAAATTAAATCGATTTTCAAATGTAAGCAGAAATAAAAAAGCGTTGATAAAAACAAACAAAAAAAAATTAATAAAATTGTTTAAAAAATTCATTAAATTATATTCTGAAATCTAATCGTTTAAATACGATATTAATTCAATGAACTTAAATTTGAAATATGAGCTCTTAGAATCACAAGCTTTAGTTGAATGCACACAAAACATATATTCATTCAAGTAGTACAAATAAATAATGAAAGGATTATCAAATGTCCTTGCGAGTGCTTAAAGTCAGGCAAAACATTAAAACGCATTTAACTAGCTTACATAAACAACGTGCTGATTTACTACCATTTATACATTTTAGAAGAATTTTTGTGTTTCAACTGCAACCCATTTGTATGTATGTGTGTGCGTGTGTGTCTCTACTAATACATATGTATTAATTACAGATAATGTTTGAATCAACCTATAATACTTATTGCTGGGTACATGTCATTAAACGTTTTTCAGAACAGCTGAATAAAAGCCAAACCACAAACAAATAAATCAACAACAAGAAAAGACAGGCATGCATGTTGTTTAAACTAAACAAAATTAAAAAGAAATAACTAAACTAGGTGTTCTCATAAAACATATATACAAATGTATACACATATATAAACAGCGACGATTTGGCTTTAATGTGTGTTTTTTTGACACACGGAAATTGTAATAAATGAACTGTAAATGATTTATAAGGCGTTGCATTTCAAGGCATTTCATTTAGATAATCGCGCAATTTGATTTATGCACTGCTTAGACTCTCGATGCATTGATAGAAAGACCGCAGCATTTGTTCATTAACAAATCGCATTAATTATGCAATCCGAATACGCAGCTTTATGAATTTTAGCCCTGACATTTTCAACTTTCGCCCATTCGCCACGTTGTCAATTACGCTAATTACTTTACTAATAATTAATAGCTGCAACACATACATATATTTTCACACATATGCTATATGCACATCTCACTTTTCACTTTTAAACATGCAACGACGACTAGGAAAATGCTCTAAAAAGGCTATAAGGGAAACTGCGAACAAATATACTTTTTAGCCCCTAAAATGTCTTTCCTTATCTTTTATTCCATCAACTATAATTCACTTTTTTCTTTTCAAATTACATTTTCTTTTGTGTGTGCATTATCCTTGATACCCTGCAACTACATGTATTAAATTGTTCGGACAGGAATACATAAAAAAAAGGAAAGAGATATAGGAAACAAGCATAACAAGTGTCCATAGTGTTGCAACGTGCTCAGTAGCTGTCAAGGCTTTTTTGTTTTAGTTTGTTTTTTGCTGGTTTTCCCTTTCTTTTCTTTGTTTTTCGTGTTGTTGATGATGATGATGATGATGCGGCTGCTGCTGGTCCTTTTAGCATTGATGACCCCGGCATGTCACTCAGTCAGCTGTGGAAATGCAACCAGACGCCAGCACATGGCAAAGTGTCATTGGCAAAATTACCAGGCATACACACACACACACATACGTTTTGAGGCGTACGTGAGGCGGTCGTGAACTCAGAGGCAACCAAGCAACCTCTTTAGCACGCCATTAAAATGCACATTGTGGCCCAGGCCACAGGCAGCAGCAGTAGCATCAAAGTTTAAGAAATAAAGTCATTAGCATTTTTCGGCTAACACCAGTACTTGTTTTTCTCTCTCTCTCTCATTTTAACACCTCTTGCATCTTTATTGCACTATGGTGTCGTAATGACTTTACAGGTTGCAGCTGCTGCTTAGCCACACACAAAAGCCAACCAAATGACTAGCCATAGAAATATGTCAAAAGGAAATGGCTAAGGGTATTTGCTTTCGCTTCTTGTTTTTTTGGCAATGAGGAACAATGTAGAGAGCCTCAAGTGTGGCATGCACTCTGAAGGTGATTTGGCTGCTAATAGCAGCTAGTTAGATTTGGGACAAATGTTAAGGCCAGAACAATGAGCCACAGCTTAAAAGGAACAATTAAAGCTAATGACATGCTTTGGAATCTTTCCAAACTCTCAGACGAAGATTATCTAAACCTTTGATTTTTTTTAATAATTTATTTAAAATATTAGAAAACTTTATTACTTAAACACAGTCGTTACACGCAGCCCTCAGCTTAATTCCAATTTCATTACTGGTGCCAAACACACTAACACATATGCATGCAACAATTTCGGCGCACTTATCACACACTTATTTGTCGCGACATTAACAGCAGCTGAGGTCAGAGGACACAGGCTGACAAGGCTAACAAACTTTGTCCTTGAACGGAGCGTATAACCAGTCATAAGTATGGTGTTCTATACATATGCCAGTTACAACAAGTTTACCAAAACATTTATCATAAAAGTCAGCGGCTATAGATTTTGTTTGTGTAAGTGTATTTGGCAGGATCGCGATTCAGACTACACAAGAACAACAAGCCAAGCAATTGTTGGCTCATTAGAAACTCATTTAAAAACAATTTGGCACGTTAATGCAAAATAAATCTATAAGCTTATGCAGAAGGCAATGACAACGTGCTCCAAGCGACGACTCCACGATAACTTTCACTATGTGCTGTACATAATGTCGGATATGCATATACCAACTACCTTCAACTAAGTATATACATAAAAGAAAATGTATTTACGTAACACGATTAAGCGTCGTAGCTACAAAGTGCGAGCATTTAATGCAAATGTCATTTGTTGCAAATGATGCCCTCAACTTTTTTTTTAAGAAAAAAAAATCTTTAGATAAAGTATCGTCATTTTAATACCCTAACTAAGAGGTTTTTGATGTTTGATTTTTACTGAAAGCGTTTTTAAAATACCCAACAACAAAAAAAACTGTGAAAGGGCGAATAAAGAAATAAAAACTTTTGCTTTTTATACCGATCAAGTCATCAATTATCCAATACGTTAAAATGCCAAATGCAATGCGTTGCATATTTTGTGGCAAAACGCAGATACTCACTTTGTTATATAACATATATACATATAACATAAAAAGCACAACCCAGAAAAAAAGAAGAAATATCATTAGTATGCGTCGATGTTTGGCAACGTCAACATTTCAGGACGTGCCAGCTTCTCTAGCTACATCTGACTGTATGTGAGTATGTGTGTGTGTGTGTGTGTGTTGGGTAGGGAACCCCCTTGCGGAAGTGCGCTTAGCAAACTGCCTGTCATAAACATGAAATTTGCACAAAACCGCCATTTTTATAAGGTGTCAACAGCAAATATCACATATCACAAGCTCGTGCATATATAGACGTTATGGCATTTGATGTCGAAAGGAAGTGCTCCGCATATTGGCTTACCCAAAACGTTAAGTGGCCCACCATCTCCAACCACCTCCCCTGCATATCATTATGAAAGCCAGTGCCGAAATATCCTGAATAAAACGTTTGCTTCCTTAACCCACCTTCAAATGTGTTTATATTTTAATGGCTCAAGTCGTTACTGCAGCTGCTGTCAGGCACTAACTGGGCCAAAATACTCTTGTTTTGGCCCACAACGAATTTTACATATATTTTTTTTTTCTGTTTTGCTTTTTGCTTTTTGTTTTCTGTTTACACTGGCAACAGTTATTAATGACAGGAGTCAACACAGGGCCTCAGCTTTCATATGCAGATGTCAGTTCGAGAGAGAAAAAAAGGTGTGAGGCAAGTTTAACTTCATCTGCATCACAAACGACAATTGCTGTAAGCACCTTGAACTACATATTAAATTTCCATCATGCAGCATGCGACACAAAATTTGATGTGTCCGTCTGCCGTCTGTCCCGTCCGTCACTTTGACTGACAATAGGCCAGCATGAAAATATCTTTAATTAAAATTTGTATAAAGATAAATGGGTTTTGATACCTAGTACAAACGACGAAGACGACGTCGACGACGACGACTAGTTCAAAAAAGTTTTTATTGCACAGACATTTTGCCCACATCTGATAAAGTGCTAAGCAAATTGGCACAATGGACACACACACACTGAATTTACTTTAGTTTTGTATGTCCTTTTGAGGCAAGCTTTATGCCTACCAGCAGCATCAAATTGAGTATTGGATTTTGACTGGAACGACAAGGCTGAGCTTTGTGTAAGCCAACAAAGTTTTGATAGCATTTCTATTCATTTTGCGCTATTTGATTAGGCCTTTGTGCCCAGCGTCGAGCTAATTACAAGAGCTGTTACACAATTTCTATAGGAATACCATAAAATGCAGCTCATAACTTAAAAATCTTAAACGAACAATGTATTGGCGGTAACCATGTGCCACATAACTTGCAATAACAAAAGATAAAATTGCTTAACACCAAGCACATTAAAGCCAAATCGTGTCAAGTGCAGAGCAAAGACTTTTTACAAAAAAAAACTGCAAAAGAGTCTTTACAAAAAAAAAAAGAAAAAAACGCCATAAATACAAACGCTATAAATATAAAAAAAAAAAAAAAATTATCTTGTAAACTCATAAAACAAATATATATAAAAACTTTCTATTATCACGCTCTGCTCTTTTTAACTTTTGCCTTTTAATTCACTTTTGACTTTCGTTTGTGTATTACTTTCGTTATGGTTTATAATCATTTCTTAACACTTTTATGTTCAATGTAAACAAATTTTATAAAAATGCGTTTGTAGGACGAGAAAAATCAACTACTTATAACGAATCTTTGGCTTTCGTTGGTAAGTTTCAACTTAAACTCAAACGTCATCTAAACATAAAAACCTTAAATCTAGTACAATTTTATTAAATAAATCATATGCTTTAAATACCATAATCATAAATAGTACAAAATACAAACCTTTTGTTAGCTATGCTGAGCTGCCGTTGAGACATATATTTGATTATAGTTCTGTAGTTAGTCGAGCTGCTAGGCATAGCTAATGAAAGGTTTTGCCTGCTTATAATTTATACACACACACACGGCCATAACCTATGCTAAGAGTTGATCAAAACAAAAAACCGCACTCAATGTTTATAGACCCAACCGTCTGTACTGTACTCTCAACTATGGGCGATAAGCTCAACTATCTTCTACATTTACTTAATATAAACCCTAATACTTGTTGTAAAGTACGCTTCAATTATCTTTCTCTTACTCTAACTCTCTGACTTAAACTTTAACTGAGCCAACTTATTAGCTTGATTGCGTGGCTTAGTACGTGTGTGATAAATTATGTAAAACTCATGCCTTAAATACAAACTTAATTAAATATATAAATATTTAAATCAATGCGCTTTTATTAAATATCTACCATATTACACATAACCAACAAGCAAAAAAAAAAAAAACATATTTTAAACTCTTTAACTAGCTAAAGCATAATGCAGTTTGATTTCCTATTTTATTCTTCTACTATTTAGTTTTAAAATACATTTTTTTAAGTAGCAACTGCTTTACAAAATACTTTTTTATAATTTAGCTTAACTGGGGGATATATTTATAATTATTTATTTTTTCAGCATTCTTTAAGAGCAACTAAACAATATACAAAACAGCAACAAACTTAAATCTTTAAACAGCAAACACAATAACAAAACATTCCTTATGTATTTGCATGATAGTCGTATGAAATAAATACTTTAAAAGTTGCATAATAATGTTAGCTCAAAAGCTTACATTGTACTTGTTGTCTTTAATATCGATTTATTTATGTTTTATATATTCGATGCATGTGAAATGTATGCGGGAGTGTGTGTATGGAAGTGTTGTAATGAAATAATAAATGATACGTGATCATCACATCAGCGATGCAAAAATTATTGCATGATTTTTTTCATGGTATCTATGTACAATGCCCATATCCGGCATTGGGCTTGTTGAATCACTTGTCAAGCGCTGTCAATTTGCGAAATTAATTAAATTATTTATTTAACACATCGATACGAATATATATGTATGTATATACAACAAACACCCAATGCCGCACACCCTTTTATAATGTGCCTGAAGAGCAGCGATTAAGGAAAAACGAGCTGCGGCTTGTAATTTGTAATTTTCGGGGTTTTGTTCATGGCCAAAAACCCCAAAATGTGATTCGTGTGCAACACAACGTGTTACGTTGTTGTTGTTGTTGTTGTTGCTGTTTTCAGCATACCAATTGCCAATTTGATTGATGGCTTATGCGTCATTTATTAACAGACAGTTTGAAATGTCCTCAAAATGTTTGCCAATGTTTTCAAACAGCAACAGTTGTAATTTAAATGTTGCATACGAACTGACAGACTGCCAGCAAGTTTACATGACTTAAATGGCTCGATAAAGTACTAAATATGCCATCTCACTGGCTTTGATAGGCAGTCGACATAAGTTAGCAAGCGAATGTAATGGTTTCATCAAAATTTGTGGCATGTAACAGGCCTAAATTCGAATGGGATTTGTGTGAAGTTACAGTTACAGCCAGGCTACAAGTCAGAGTTAGAATACCCATTTGACAGAGTTGCATTTTGAGTTGAAGACAATCTAGATTACTGCAATCTGTTCTTAAAAAAAGATAAAACGAATTTTTGCTAAAATAAGGTTTCTAAGATATATAACATCACTTGAAAATGACAACTTCAATAAGAGACTCCCTAAACTGTCCGAATGAATAGTATACGAAAATCGCACATAAAATTATATAGCTTATAGTTATAGAAATGTATAATTTTGCAAAACATTTTGCTAATTTGTAGAATTTGTCAGATGGTATGATTAAAAATCCTCGCTCGAAACATAAATGGAAATTGTTTTAAGCTATTTTGCAATTTGCACAGCTTTTACCTCTAAATGATGGCAAAAATAAATTTGGTTCGTGACAAAACGACAGCGACGACTACAATTAAAATCAGTGTGCAAGCTTGTAGCTTTACATTATTTCAGGAAACTAATTGCCGCATTTGCCATTGCGTGAATGGAATGAAAATCTCGCCGTGGATTTGCCACGAAATGGCGTAATGTTTGGTCCATTTGGCATGCGAGAAGGTTTGAGAGGTGGCAAGTTTCGGTCATATTTCTGTTGTAGTCGTAGTCATAGTAGCGTCATCTGTTTTTACGGCTGTCATAAAACCGCACACAATAACCGCTACAGTGCTAAAGTAGAAAGTTTTTAAAGGCAAGCTGCTGCCTTTTTGCCTGTATGCGAGGCACATACAGACAGACAGACACACACATTGATATAATTTAATGCAATGTCATGGCATGTAATTAAATTCTTTTTTGTGATTTAAAAAGGGATTTGTTGCACAGAGGCAGCAAGACAATTGCTTGCTCTAAAAATGCCACAAATATATGTGTGTGTAAATTATAAAGCACAGTTGTTGCAAACAGCAACAACAATTGTAATAAGCACGAGAAAAACTAGAGGAAAACTTTGCCGCTTTTATGACAAGAACCACTTGTAGTAGGCGAGGCCACAAAGCGCGACTTGCAAGCTATGTGTCTGTCTGTGCCTGGGTGTATGTGGCAGCGACCGAGCAACACAGAAAAAAAAAACAGCACACAGTCAACCGCAAAAATGACACAAAGCACTGCCAGCGACTATGCCTAGTACATACTAGTGTTGCTTTAGTTCTCGTCCTGGGGCAAAAGATAGAGCGACACAAGTCAGGACAGAGGACACAGCAAGGCACAGGATCAAGGCAGACAACTCGCGTTCGCATAACAATAGCAGAAGAAAGAAAAAACAACAAGAAAACAGCAAACGAAATGTTGATAAAACTTGTCAAGTGTCCATGTATGCGAGACTGAGTGTGTTTTAGTGGGGGCCAACAGCAAGAACTCGGGTTCAATTTCGCTGTCAAGCATATTATGAATGAATTCTGTTATGTTTTATGTAAACGCAATTGCCTGCCATTTGCTTGCTAACAGTGACTTAACATAGCTCTGTTGCATGGTTTCTTATTTTTTGTGTTGATGATGCATGTGCATGTGTCTCTTACCTATTGCATCCATAATCAAAAATAAACATTTTGTTATCACATCACGTCGCTTTTTTTTGTTTTTAATTATAGTCATGTGATTTTGAGTTTAAAAACTAGACTTTATCCACATATAATCACGTTTGACGTTTACTAAAACATATTCTGTATGCGATACAGGAATGGAACGATTACAACTTGCGCTGGAATGAAACGGAATATGGTGGTGTCAAAGATCTACGCATTACACCCAATAAACTGTGGAAACCCGATGTGCTCATGTACAATAGGTAAGTGATCCAAGTATCCAGTTGAGGGCCCATTTGCGTATGGGTCATGTCCACAACTAATAAATGCAATAACGATCGATAAACCGATAACTGATCAGTAAACAAAATTATCGATTATGCGCTACTTCGAGCTATAACATCTTGCAGTCCATGCGAATACTGCAATTTAGCCATTAAAACAATAAATCCAAACAATATAAATATTTTAAATATATTAAAAAATGGTAAGTGTCTATGATGAAGCCAAATGATAGCTGAAACTTATCGATAAAACTAATATTTTGGGTCTAATGTTAAAGTTATTTGTTCCTATATATTTAATAACCATTAAATATATACATATATATATTATGTAGATGATTAGTGCATTTTAGTTGTTAAAACTATATATTTGTTGCGTTCTTTATAGCTAGTGTTAATCGTAGTTTAGAGTCTATAGACTGTTATCAGTTATAAACGATATATAAGTATTTATGTTTCTGTAAGCTTTACTCCAAAGAGCAATGGAGAATAAATGATATATTCTTCATTTTACGAAAATTGTGCTTTAATATTAAAAATTTTAAATCAAAATTTCCATTGCTCTTTAAATCAAATTGCAAAACCTTACATGCAATTTGTATATTCCTTTTGTATTGATAGCTAAAAATATATACTTATATGATTTAAGTTTAGTTTTCATTTGTATATCGAACATTTTATGCCATAATCCACTCGCTTTTGTTTGTGTGTGTCTACTTTTAAGGCAAAGCCTGAAGCTTAACATAATCAACTATGTTTTTGTGTTCTCCTTAAGTTAGTTACTTGTATTTATTGTATTTCAATGTTACCCACTCTTGATTTGCTTTCAATGTTTACGTTAACGAAACGTCTAAATATTTAACCAAAAAAAAAAAAAAACTATATATATTTTTTTAAAACTAAACAAGTCTAAAAAAAAAGAAAAAAGAACAAACAAAAATTTTGTTTACTTCAAATAAGAGTAGTTTACACGCAGTGGTGTTCTAGTGGGACTGTACATTGTCAGCTTGCCGTTGATGTGGGCCTCACTTTGTAATTGGATTCGTAATGCTAACCGAACGTACATATAATCTGTAATATCTAACATACATACATATAAAACAATAACAGCTGAACAGCTTTAATCAAATGAACTCTAATCGAAAAATGTAAGAAACTAAATAAAATCCAACTCAGACTAAACTCCATGAATCTAAACACTTTGTTTAACCAGAATATTATGCAAGTAGTTTGTTCGTAACAATCGAAAAGATCCTTAATTGTCATTCCACAACATATGGTCCATTCCATATGCACATTCTATATATGTATATGTACTATCTGCATTAGTCTATGTAGATTATTGTTTGCTCTCAATACGTAGATCCGAAAAAAAAAACAGAAAAAAAAACATAGACAATAACCAACATACAAAATTGTTCAACAATATGCTGGTGTAATATTTCTGGTTAGACGTTCAGTACTTGAATTTATTTGGCCATCAAAACGATAAAAGAAAAAACGTTTACAGAAAAAAAAAAAGAAAAAACAATTGAACAATCACGAATTGTTATTGTTTATACACGTATTTGTTGTAGATTGCAAAAGAAAATAAAAAACAAACACAAAATCGATGGCAAAATAGATTTTCAAGTATTGTGCATGAGAAATCAAATCCCTCGTACTAAACAACAACTAAATAAAAACGCATTTATAAATAATACCAATGAAAAAAAAAAAACCAAAATACCAAAACCTTAAACCCAAACCATACCATACCAACTAAATGTTTAAATGACCCAACAAAATAATTACAATTTGTTGGCTTAACCACTTTATAAATACTTATCCCAAACATTTCGTTATGTACTAATCCACATCCCACACAACCTGTTACACAAAACACATACAACATATTAAATTCTAGAATTACTAACAACATTTTATATAACATTTAATTTAAATGCTTTCTCATACATATTTAAGTCATTCCATATCTTAGTGAGACTAAACAAAAAGTAATAAATGTCACCATATGCAAGTTCTTCGTTTCAGTTAATAATTAAATCAAATGTAAAGCATACTCAAACTGTGTCAAAGCATTTTTTTGTTGGCCAAGGCTACCTTGTCTAAGACAACATACTATTTTTTTGCTTCCAAGAAAAAATCTTGCATCTGCAAATCGAATAAGTGACTAAAACGTGCTCAATTACTTTGCCACATAGGCGCTTAGCCTTTTTTTCTCAAGCCAATCAGTTGGCAGTTTCTGATATTTCTCTATCTTTTCTATTGATTATTCTTTTTTGATATGTATACATATGTATTTTGGACAGCTCATCATAGAGCTGAACACAAAACGTTCATATTCCAATCACGCTTCAAATGCAGACAAACTTTTGCCTAATTCACGTATCAATCATTCAACAATAAGTACAAATTTTTTGTGTGCAAAAACTTTATTTCCATTTGCTTTCACTTAGTCAATGTGCTAGAAAAAAACAACAACATACAAACAATCCTAATCTACATGTTCTATGTATACCCAACTTATAACCAACTGTTCTATAATCTATGTATCTATGTGTGTATGTGTGTGTCTATTGTATGTCTGCTTGTGTGTGTGTCTTTAGTTGATATACTACTTACAAAATAATAGGAAAAAGCAATGCAGCTTTAACGTTAATTACGTATTGCTTGCTCGCAACATTCATCATACGCCCACAACAAGCGAAAATTTGTAAAATATATACGACTATAAGCATACCCTTAAGCAGCTTCATCTTCAACTTCAACTAAATATTTTCTCGAAATAAGAATTAAAAAGAATTTCTTAAGCAATTGCTTTTAATCAAGTCACAATTCCTTATCAAATGTATGCATTTTCCGAGAAGAATTAAAGCTCAACTTCCAGGGTATAATAGATATTCGCAAGCTGCAAGTCCTTGATGAGTTAACTCCTCATTCGTGTGGGTGTTTAGAGTAATCTGCGTTTCTGATAATTGGCAAAAAGCAATTGTAATGCCCACACAATAATTACAATTTCATATCATGTTCATTCTACTCATTGCATTGACGTTTATCTACAACAACAACATACAAACATTCCTATAGATGTGTTTAAATGTTAGCAAAGAAGTATTATTCAGTCTGTGTATGAGTGTGCGTGTGTGCGAGTGTGTGTGTTTTTACCAATTACCCAAGTAATCAATTGTTATCATTGTTACTATGTGTGTGCTTTTGTATGTTCTATATAGCTGTGTTTTACTGTGTCTATACTACTAAATATTTTCATGCTTCCTAGTCAATATCCCGTTTATACTAGCTAACCCATCTATAACCACACTTACATATATCTATATACTTAATATAAACTACTTTTATCTATACCATTGTTTTAAACCATATGTATGTCTGTTTATGTCTCTCAATAATCATATGTTGTGTAGACAACTGCATCTAATGATGCAGCTGCACACAGACTACAAATACCATTTATTATACTACGTATGTATAAGCAATCAGCCTGAATGGAATTGACAACACACAAAAACAACAATTGTTCGTTCCATTAGGGTTCTCCTAAGTTAGTTTAAGTTTTGTTGTAAGCTCAGCTTAGTTGCATGTCAGCTTAGTTTAAAGTTTTACACTCCAACGCACACAAAAACAAAAACAAATACAACAAAAATATTGGACATTGGTTAGTTAGACTGTTGAGCTAATGAAGTATCTAACTCAACAAACATAAAGCTGTGGTTCATGCTCTTAAGCTTATGGCAACAACATTTATTTGTCGCTTTCATGTTGGCCAAGAAGTCAATACAGAATTTGAAATAGTTTGAAAACTATTTTAAATAAATTTATCTATGTGCAGGTAGCAATATTTTTAGCAATTTATTTTATTTTGGGTTTTTTTTAATGCTTGGCACAAAGCTTTTAGGCCACATTACTTAAGCAGCTAGATGAACTCAACCATTTTAAGCCATAACTTAAATGTCGGCAAGAGACGAGCAAAAACAGTTTCCCAACTGCAGACTAAAAACTACATAAATGCCACAAATCCTCTGGTCCCAGACCAGAAGTTGTAAAAAGCGCGTTTAGCTGCTGCCGCAAGTAAACTTTGGGGAAATGGGCTCAAATGAAGACAAATATGGCAGCTGCAATGGCTAAAATGCACCTGGTCGAGTGTCAAGTTTTTCAAATGTTTTTTTTTTTTTTGGCTCGTTTTCTTTTTTTCGTTGTGCAGTTCCTCTAATTGTAGCACTGTACTGCAGTGAAGCTTACTTAGTGAAACACTATTTTACGGCTGATTGACGCCCGGATTACGAAATGTGGCTAAAAACGGTCAGCGAAATGGAATTTAGATGTCCGTAGTCAGTCAGAAACAAAAGGGCTTATAAAGCGCAACGTTCAGGTTTTGGGCAGGTGCAGAGAGGGGGGAACGCAGCGAAAGTCCACACGTAGTGCCAAGCTTAATTTCCATGGTGAACAGCATCCGGTGTTGATTACGCCGATATGACCATGGAAACCACGAGAGTAGCTGCTGTTGCTGCTGCTGCGTCTACTGCTTGGCAATGGCCTGAATGAAGGCCTGCGCAAGTTCCGTTCCATTGATAGGCATAAGATTCATATTGATTAGCCATGTAGCTGGAACATTGGCCATGGGGAAATCAGTGTATACGTATACAGAGTGGTTTCGGGACTCTATCAATGGAGTGGGGGAGTGGGAGTAGGGGGCAGAGTACACTTGCACGCACACTGAGGCTGTCAACTTTATTTACTAATGAACTGGCACAGGGACGATGTCAGGGTCGAGGTAGATACATACATCTACACACAAAAGGAGGCAGCATAATAAATTTTGATAGCTTTTCTATCAAACAAATTCACGCGAATTTCGCCAAGGCATATTAGCTGCTTATCAACAAGTCTAAACACGTTTTGGCGTTTTACTTTGAGCTAACGTTTTGTGGAACATATTGGCTCTCTGGCTGACTTTCATTTTGGTTTAATTTATTAATTCTTTTCTCTTTCTTTTTGACTTGATTCGCTCGGGCTGCTGGCTACTGGCTGCTGACTGCTGGCTCCTGGCTGGTGGCTTCTAGCCTAATTTGTATGCGTCGGCAGCGCTGCTAATGTGCGGCCATCATTTAGATCAATAGCAAAGACGACAAGGCTTATGGATACAGATTCAGATACAGTTACAGTAACAGTTGCAAATTCAGATACACACATAAACACATACACATCGACTTACGTATATATATATTGACCTTGTGTTTTTTCTCCTATTTTCGAGCCCATCAACGCCTTCTGCACATTAATCTGAGCAGCTTTGAATTTTTGGTAATTTTATTTATGCTGATTTCAATGTGCGTTGTACGAATCTTAATCTAAAAGAGATGTTTAATTGAGATACTTTTTTTGCCACTAACTAAAAGTTGAAGCTGCCCAATGAATGGCAATGAAAAGAAAAAAAATTAAGCTTGTTGGCATAGAAATACCCTTACAATACTTAATTATTCAGTTTTCTTTGGCAAAAAATTACCTAATATTTGCGAAGATTAAAGAGTAACAATTAACTAAGATTTCTGCGCTATTTACCTTATGGGATTAGAAAGACCTTTAGCAGCGCTTAGCACACTTCGTAATAAATTCATAATACACTTTGCGAATGAGGCATAAGATGGCGAATTTCGCTGCAAAAAGCTTTCACATTAATTGCAATGTTATCTGGTAACTGCCGTAAACAGATTACAAAGCATGTGCAAGTTTATGTGTTACTAAAGGAAGTAAGGCAAAAGGAAAATAGCGGCCTTCACTGGCCTCGCCAAAATGAGATTGACAGCGGTTGTGGCTTAGCCAACCGAAGCGAAGAACATTTCTCGTTCTTCGACTTTCTCTCTGTCTCTGTCTCTGTCCCTGCGTCAGCTACTGTTTTCTGCCTTGTTTTGCTCTGGTCAAGTCTGAAACAGACCAACATCAATTTTAATAATGCCTGGAAATGATTTTATTTATTTGTTTCAGGCGCCAAGGCCAAGCCAAAAGCCAGTGGCCATAATCCAATGGCAGCAGCCAAATCTTTCACTTTTAAATATTAAAATGTACACCGAAATTTAAATGTTAAAAGAGCGATTGTAAGAGCTTTACATCAACTGATAACAGAATTCCTTGGAATCACTTTGAGCTGATTTAATTAGACGATTGAATATTTCTAAAAATAATACTGCAAAAAGAGACGTTTTAAATCTGTTAAAGATTTGTTTAAAGCTTAAAGTTGTTTTTTTGTTGTTGTTGTATGTTCTCCTACCCAATTGAAAACTAATTTGGACTAGATTACAATTTCTGGCTTGCGGCTAAGCAGTTAACAATGTGAGGAATGTGGCAACTGTTGCTCCAATTAGTCCAATTGTAGTTGTTTTTGCTGTTGTTGCTGTTGGCACATTTGCACGTCTGCTCGAGCTGGCCACAATCTCTCAAGCCTGGATGCGCAGCAGCTGTGCCGATGGGGCTTGTCCATGTTTAGCCGCCATTACAACGGCCGCTAATCGGGGCACAAATTCCACTTAAATGCCACAACAATAGCATGTAAGCCCTACTGCTGACCACGCCTATACATACTAGGCCAACGCACAGGTGCCCTGCTCGCCAATTAAATGCACACTTTAACCGCAAAATCACATAGCGATATGATTTAAACTGTGTGCCCATGTTCATGTACATGTGTGTATGTTGTAGCTCACAAATTGCGTATAAGTCACGTTGACCGCAAAAAGTACAACAAATGACAGCAAACAGCTCGTTGCTCAAAATGTCTATGCAAATGGCGTACAAAATGTTTGCGCAACAGTTTTCGACTGCAACTCGCTTTGCTGCCAACACAAAAAAAATAAAATAAAATAAAAGTAATTGCATTTTATTGCAAATGCAAGAGATGGAAATACTCATATATGTGTATGCATATGTATTCATTGTGGGCCACTTGTGTCGTCTGATTTGCATAGATACACACACATACACAAGCAATTTGTAGTTAGATACAGATATTGTATCGCACAGATTTCATTTCCTCAGCCCAAAAAATGCTGACAATAGAAATGCTGTTTGCAATATAAATGAACTTGCCTGTTATTACATAAATGTATGCGTTGCTTTTTTGTCGAAATTACTCAAATTTGAATGACCTTTGACTGTTTGGTAGTCAAGCATATTTTAAGTATAATATTTTGGACAAATTGCTTATATATAAACTCATATCTAAGGTCGTATTCAGAGAGCTAATCAACGACTGATTAATTTAGGGTATATTAAAAAAATTTAAGAAATGTTTTTTTGTAGCTTATAACAACTAAATGATTTATATGTAGCAAATTTAATTTTTTTAAATATTATTAAGAACAAACACAACACAACCTACTTTCAAGTTGAACCTAGCATAGTAAATCCTAAGCTCTATTATCCTTGAAACACTAAACAAATCACTACTTTCCTAGCTCCCTGCTCTAAAAGAGCAAAAAAAAAAAAAACACATTTATTTTTAACTAGATAAAAAAATCAATGCGCAAAATCAGATGAATCAAAAAAATTTGATTAAATAAATACCAAAGAAAAGTTACCAAAACCAATAACAAAAATACAAAAAAATATATAACGCAATAAATATCAAAATTATCAATTAATTAAAATAACAAACAAAAAATTGAAGAAAACAAAAATGAAAAAATAGAATAATACATAAACAATATTGTACAATAATTTAGCGCGGATGAGGGATTCGATGGCACGTATCACACCAACATTGTGGTCAAACATAACGGCAGTTGTCTGTACGTGCCCCCTGGTATCTTCAAGAGCACATGCAAGATAGACATCACGTGGTTCCCATTTGATGACCAACATTGCGAAATGAAATTCGGTAGTTGGACTTACGATGGAAATCAGGTAAAGTGTTTAGTACACAGTTAAACGTACGAATCAAGTACAGTACACAACCACAAGAGCTAACAGTACTCGGTACAGTGCAGTGCAGCCAACTTCACACAGTTCACATTCACACAGAGGTCACTATCACGCTTTTTGCAAACACCCAAACACACTCACACTTTAACATACACTCACGGAAATACAAACTAAAACACGCACAATACGAGTGCACGTGCACAAAAAGCAGCCGATTATTGAATAGAAAGAGAAAAAAAGGAAGGGAATTGACTACCATAGATAGGATTATACCACGACTGAGGTTCGACGTTTATAGAAAAAAGAAAAACAAAGTTAAAAAGTTATGAGCCTGAAGACTCTATCTGGTTTCGTTTATGCTTTTCCAAACTCTATCTCTATCTCAATCTATCTTCTAGTTTATTTTTGTGTATATCCCTCACGTCGAACAATTCTTTGCGTTTTTGCGAATTACAAAACCAAACAGTCAAAAAGTGCTCGAGCACTCGAAACACGGTTCAGTGTGTTGTCTAAAATGTTCAATCAGACATTGAATATTTTAGTCCAACACTATAAAAACAGTTATCCCTACTATGTAGGGTTGCCTATTGTGTGCTGCCAGCGTTAACCAACACTGGACAGAGCACAATAAGGCTTGCGTAGGAACGGAATCATGTGTGAGACCCTTGAAATTTTTTGCCTCAGTGGCAATATTAAAAAATTTCAGTTTCAACTATTTTGCATGTTAGCAGGCCAAACCACGCCCAATAAAAAAATAAAATAGATTTCAAAATCTAACAATTTTGGACGTACGTAAAGACTCTTAATGGAAGTCAAACAAAAAATATAATAAAAAATAAAATACAAAAGGTTTTCAATAAAGTTACATTTTATTTCCACGTTTTTTTGCACTGAAAACGCAATTTCAAAATTTAAGTATATTATGAAATAAAGTTTTACATATGAAAAATAAAGCTCTCTCTTTTGCTCGCTATCTCTCTCGCTCGTACACCTTGAACACAAGCTCTTTATGTACATAAATGTTGTTTCAACGTGGTTTTAAGTAAATTCTTAAACTTATTTTTAAATCAAACTAAAATGTTAAATTTCTTTTTCTCCAAACAATTAACAAACAAAAAAATTACCAAAAAACTCAAAACAATGCCCAACAAAAAATTCCAAAAATTTTTAAATGAAAATTCGTTTGACCAAAAATTATGGCAAACTAATTTTATCCCAAAAAAAAAAAAAAAAATTAAAAATCGTTGAAAAAAAAACAGTTGGATTTGGTTTTGAATTCCGAAGATGGAGGGGATCTTTCCGATTTCATAACAAATGGCGAGTGGTACTTGCTTGGTTAGTAAAAATCATCATAAACCTAATGCTTATTTCACTAACTGTTCTTTTTAACGTTGTCACGTGTAAATGTCTATAACAATCATTAACCAACCTTATCAACTATCAATTGTAATTTTTATTATTTAAATTTTAATTTTGTGTAAATATGAAATATTTTGTAGTATCTTATAGCCTGTCGCTTTATCAAAATTGCTTCATAGAACTTTTCATTTGCCGCCGCTTTAGAATACATTTTTTATTTGTATTATGTATATAGATTATTCAAATATTAAAAAAGAAAGAAAAAAAAAGATTTGTAAATATGTGTCTGTGTCTCAGTGTCATTCAACATCAAACATTCGAATTGTACTAATCGTTAATTTTATTGTTCAGCAATGCCCGGAAAGAAGAATACCATAGTCTACCAGTGCTGCCCAGAGCCATATGTCGATATCACCTTTACTATACAAATACGCCGACGTACTTTATATTATTTTTTCAATTTAATTGTGCCATGCGTACTTATATCATCGATGGCCCTGTTGGGCTTCACATTGCCTCCGGATTCGGGCGAGAAATTAACGCTGGGTGAGTATGCAAGTTGCACAAAATCGAGATGATAAGAAATTCAAACGAAAAACTTTACAACACTGATTGCCCCCCAATGACCAGATATTTTTATATTTGATATATATTTATAATATATATAAAACAAATTTTTGCAAGTTTTTTCAGCGTGTAATAAATGTGCTACAAGTCGAATACGATATGGTTTTAATAGTTAGGGAAAAAATATATATACATTTTGGTCAGGTAAAGCAAGCAGCGGTAGCGAAATGAGGCTTAGCTGGATTTAACCATAAACCTACTTATATAATTAAATTTTTAACTAAATTTCAAACATGTATTGAACGCTGCTTTTGAAGCTAGTGTAGACTAAACAAAGAATGCATGTTTTATTTTCCAGTATTTCTAAAAGTGAAGTAATCTTAAAAACAATAAAAATTAAACGAGTCTTGCTTTTTGACAAATATATAATTGCATTAAATGGCAGCACTCTTAACCTGCTAAACTAAAGTTGTAGACCTTCAAGTTCCCTTTAAAGCATTGACCTATGCATAAAATTAAAATAAAAACTCCAAACCCCAAAAAGTACTTTAAACTAAAACCTTAAATGAGTAAACAAAAAATATTTGCAACAAATATATAAATATATTTTTAAATAATATTTCTTTCTTTTTATCTTTGAATTTTTTTCAGTCATTTAGTTTTTGGTTTTCAATATTTTTTATATACGTATTTATTGTATCTCTTGTTCCAGGCGTAACTATACTACTATCATTAACAGTATTTCTAAACCTTGTTGCTGAGTCCATGCCGACAACGTCGGATGCTGTTCCTCTTATAGGTACACACACACGCTATTTATTTAACTATTCGTTTAAACTAGCCTAACCCAAAAGCAAAAAAAAAAGAAAAAAATAAAAGAAAAGAAGCTACCATATCCTAACACACTAAAAATACAGTACGAATCGAAAGATATGCTGTGCCTTAATGCTGTTTTTAGTTGTCATTAGTTTTAATACAGTAGTGCAATGAAAATACTAAAAAAAAAAAACCAATACGATACGAAAACAAGCAAACCAAAGCAAATACCAAAACTTGAAAACTAATTCGTAACAAGAAAATACCAATTATTTAGATTCAAAAATACTGACACTCACACACACACACTAACGCTCGTACACACACTGAATCGTATGGAGAATGAAATCTGCTATATGTATACCATCATAATCTATCGTATGTTTGCAAATAGATATTACCTTATCTTCCGGACTTTTAACTGTGTGCCACATAACAAATATTTCAGTTTCAGCCAGCTAAAACTTCTCTTCCTGCCGGAACTTTTGGATAGACCTTTGCAAATAGTCTCCATAACCAAAACTGAACACAAGCAAAAAACACCTCCTAAAAAAATCAAACAGAAAACCTTCACTGAACTGTCTAACTATCTCGCTCGCTCACTCTATGTCTATCTCTGTCTAACAAATGTAAAGTACCCTACCAACAACAGCTGCAGCAAGTTTTCTTCTCCATCTTCTTAATCCTTAGCTAGCTGACAATTAACACAAAAAATAACAAACATATATTTTCTGCTCTTAACTCGTACTTTGATCTTATCCTTAATTTTATTTCTTATTACAATCCTCTGCTCAGCTAAACGATGTAGTCTAGAAACATTCGCGCAGCAAAAGCTCTGACATAATTGGTATTTGACAACACTGAAACACGCACCGATAACACTCACGATTCACGCATCACGAACCACGAACCACTTACCCAAACCAGACATGTACCACAAATTCACAATCGAAACGCAACAACTTCAACAAGTTTTTCATTTTTCATTTCCATTTGCTGTTTATAACAATAAAAAGCGTATGTTTATCCCGTGCCCCACTTAGTTTTATCAGTTTGTGTTGTTTCTGTCGGTTCGTATGTTTTCTAAACGTGTTTGTCGCTCTAGCTGATATTCGTTTTTATGTACAACATCATTTGTTAAACTCTTCAGTTCTATGTTTTTTAGCCTGATGAACATTTAATTTGAAAATAATTTAAAAATAAACAAAAAAAACCGTAATAATAAACTAAACCAAAGCCAATTCGCTCATCATGTATATAAGCTTCTCTATACGAGTAGTGTATCATAACTATTATCATATTAGGCAGGTTGCATTTATTGCCTGAACAATCGAATCATCATCTAATTAAAAAGCCTAGCAGCTTCTAAATGTAGAACAAACGCAATTTAACGCAATATGCATATATACATACATATATATATATATACTCGTTAAATGTATATTAAATATACTAGAGCTTAATTGTATATAGACAAACTATGAAAAATCCAACGAATAACCTTTTTTCGCTACCAAAAATTATATATATATATCAAACCAACCAACAAAACGGCCAACAAATATTGCCAAACAAACAGTTAGACCAACCAAACAAAATAAACAAAATAATAAATCGTCTAAATCTATGTTCAATTTTTGGCAAAAGCATACAGCTTTAGTCAGAAAAATGGAGAACGCTAACTATTTTCTTGAAAAAAAGAATAAACATAAAATCAAGTCAAAATTTTTTGTAACCATTCTTAAAGTAATTTAAAAAAAAACCCGTTTCCTTTATATAGGTCTGATAAAACTAAACTTTTTACAAAAAAAAAACCTACTGCCTCTATTTTGATGACCTGCACTGTAAGGTTTGGCAAAAATTTGAAAAAAATCGAACATAGCCACTTTCAATTGCCTGATGGCAAAACAGAAAAGCAACAACAACAAATACTCAAAACAAATACAAATAGTAGACCAGTTAATTTGATAAAGTTGCCCAGTTAGCCTGAAAATCCATATAAATAGTGATATTGATATTTTTTATGATTTTGTATGCATAAAACAACAACGCATATCAATTATTCAAGAAACAACGCAAAATACACGTCAAAAAATATAATATATACATTGGTAAAAGGTTTGTATTTGAAGGCAAAATCCGTGGCCAAATGTCAATTTGATACTTGGTAAAGTAGAGAGGAAAACACAAAAAGTAAAATAAAGTTAGGCAAATAATAAAACATATATACATATATACAACTATATCTATCTACTACGAATATGAACTCATGTATATATTTAGTGTAAGAAAAAATATAGCATCAAAACTTGTATGCATTGTAGATTTTTTGGTAGGTACTACTATATACGAGTATTTTATTCAAATCAAAATACTTATAAGCTGTAAACAGGCATTAGACAAATTGCCCGAAAAAAGCACACACATACACACACTCACTGAAAACAAATACTGTAAATAAAACACACGCACACTTGAACCGACGTAAGTACAAGCACACACACACACACACACACAGAAACAACCGCAACCACAAGAAACAAGCAGAACTCTCAACGCCACAAAACGACAAGAATAAACTGAGAAGAAAAAAAAAACAAAAGCGCATGCCACAAACCAGAGGTTAAAAGGCCAACAAATCATAGCTCAACTGAGTTTTAGCCAAAAACCAAAAGACACTAACTTACTCATTCACTCAATCTCTAAATCTCTCACTCTCTCACTCTCTCTCTCTCGCTCTCTGTTTCTTTCTAACTATTTCGCAACCTGTTTCTTTTTGGCAAGAACTCTTTGTACTTGCACCATTAAAAACAACAATATTTTCACCACAACCAAAAAAACTAACCACAAAAACACCTTCAAAAAGAAAAAAACTTACTTAAGTAAAAATATATATATATATTTCTCAACCTTAAAAAAGAAAACACCCACAGAAAAATATATATGCTTTAAAATAAACGCTCATATTTATGCACCCTTAAATTCCTGACTAATAAACAGAAGCCCGCAACCCCGCTAAATGAACTGAACTAAACTGAAACTAAACTAGAAAAAAAAAGACTCAAAGCGCAACATTTGAACTTGCATTTATGCAGATCCATTTGACCAGATGGTAGACTTGCAACTCCACATAATATCGTATCGCTCATCATGCGTTCATATTATGTCATGTAGACGAAATATACCCTCTATATATATATCTTAGATATATGTACATATATATAACCCTATCAACCATCAACTTCCAACAACGACCCACATAACCAAAATAATAATTTGCATGCAATGCGCAACATTTTTCAAGTATTACCCCACTGGTTTTGACATTTAACCAGGGCCGCACGTACCAAATTAAATGAGCCGAGCGCTTTTGGTCGCTGCGCGCTTTTGTGGGCGTGGCAAATTGGCGACACGTAGCGCTAAACTCATTGCCAAGACTCTGGTGCTCTTAGCCAGAAAGGCATCCTAGTTCAAGTCGAAGTGCAGTTCAATTTACAAATTCTACTCATTTAAGTAACGGCAAAAACTTGCCACTTGCCACTTGCTAACTTCGCTTGCTTGCCGCCGCGCGCCTCCCTCTTTTTTGGCTCAAAGTAATGGGTAAAAGTTGGAAGGATGTGTACCTTATACCACCATTAAGCTTTTGAAAAGTTGAACAAACTACCAAAAAAAAACAGAAGAAAACAACACGAAAGTAGCGTACGATAAGAAAAAAAAAGAAAGCCTTAATTTGCGCAGGGTGTTGTGAAAATTTGTGCCAAAATGTTTAGTGTTTGTGTCAGTGTGCAAAAGTTGATGACCCCTCACAACCTAGAGCGGGCGGGGGGGCACAACAAGGTTGCAAAGTTGAAAGTTTTGGGTATAACTATAATTGAAGATCCTCAGCAAACTCGTGCTAGCATAAAGCATAAATATTGCAACAAGTAATAAGTTTGTCAAAGCAAAAATCTTAAACAAATACATAGTTGAAATAGTGTACATAGTAATCAGGTTCGAGGTGTTTCAAGATATCGTCACAAGTTTTCACAGCATTCAACTTTGAGAAAGCTTAACATCCATCCCAAAACTGTTTGGCATTATTTAAATATTGTGTGTGTATTTGTATACATACACATGTATGTATATTATCCTCAGACAAACATTTCCACACTTTACGACAAGCTTGAGTTAAGACTCCCAGCTTCAATATTAGTACCACCAACACCACCTGCCTTCCACCCAGATTTTAAGTTTCATGTTGACTTTCCAAGCATAAACAAAGCATTATACTCATTCACTTGCAACAAGCACACACACACACACACTCACACTTCATTAAGATTCAGATTGAAATCAAAGCCACCAACCCATTTAAAGTGCATACTAAAAAGCAAATTTGGTCAGTCAAGATAAAAACACAATAACAACCGAAAACAAGAACAACAAATACTAAACAAAATGCAGCAGCGCATCGATAAAAAAAAAAAAAAAAAAAAAAACCAATGGAAACAAAACTAAAAAATACTCGAAAAGTTTCTCAACAACTTGAACACGACTTACTAAAACAACATCAACAACTAGTACAACAAGAACAACAACAACTGATACAACAACTTGTGAAATGCCCTTGAATATGTCTGTTTTTTAAGTTTCATTTATGTCACAACAACTACACACATACGTTTTCTGATTTATCATTTCTTGTGTCATTATTTCAATTGTATTTTATCAAACGAAATTCTTTTGTTTCAGGAGTTACAATTCTTCTATCGCTCACAGTGTTTCTCAACCTTGTAGCTGAGACATTGCCCCAAGTATCTGATGCAATCCCCTTGTTAGGTAGCGATTGCATTTAAAAAAAAAAACATAAAAATGCAAATATATATTCAAATTTGTCAAACAAAAAACCAAAAAAAAAAACATTAATTAACAAATTACTTAATATGATTTATATATACGTACATAAATATATATATATCTATATATATTCATAAATATTATTGTTATTGTTGTTATATATATATATCTATTATGATTACTCACACACATTGCTAAAATTGTTCGCATATATAATCCTTAATTAAAAACCAAAACCAAAAAAAAAATCAAATCTTAACTTAAATAAAGTATTAGTCTAACAAAACCAAAGTCAAAAAAACAAAAAAAAAACGTGCCAAAAGTTGTTAAATGTTATTTGTGTACTTCGTACTATGTTTACTAATTACAACAAGTTTTAAATTACTAACTAAACTAAATCAACTCAACTAACTATCTCTATTCTTTCTATATTGTTCTTAAATTGAACTTTAAATACTCTATATATATATATGTGTGATAATGACGTCGTTTCTTAGTTGATCATATTATTATGTTGCTATCTCTCTCTCTCTCACTGTCTCTCTCTTTTACAAAAACACTCCGTCTCTTTCTCTCTCTCGCTCTTCTCTTCAATATTTTCCGTTCGCTTTTTAATAAACCTCCAAGTTTTCGGTAGACATACCAAAGATCAGTGCCACGGCACTGCGTTCCCTTAAGCCCCAACACAAAAAAAAAAAAATAAGAATAAAAATCTTGCAAAACCCATAACACAACTAGCAACGTCAGACAGTATAAGAAATCTTTTAAATGCTATCGTTATCTACTTACCCACACTTCTGATCTATCAAATCCTAACTCAACTTTCTCTTTAACTTCTTACTAATCATTGGTACGTGGCTGACACACCATTAACCAAAATACTTCTATATATAAAGTAGCTTTTTGTCAGCACATTACTTATCAAATGTTTAAGCCAATGATTCCAATTCACTTCAATATAAATAATACTCAATTTTCTCAAATCTAATTGGTGTTGTTTTCACTTTTGATGATGCAATAAAACTTTTTTCGAGTAATCTCAAATCAAATTTGTTTTGTCCGATCTTTAATCTCCAGATATTGTCTGTTATCAGAAGTCTTATAAATTAATGAACTTTTTACAAGATTATTAGCCCCGTCCATAATGTATTTATATAACGATACACTTAAGCCCGTTTAAAAGACTTCCTCAACAATATTACAGATAATCATAATCATTTCGAACACATTATTTACAACCATCTGCAATTTTTCCAACTTTTCAGATATCCCCATTATCTAAAACCCCATTTTTTAACAAAGTTATATTGCATTACAAAAACTTAACACACCTTTTCAAAATTACAAGAAAAACTTCGTTTTGTAATTATTCCACAATAATATATGTTCCAACTTCTTAATATATTCTATATATTGTACACACTTTATGTACTTATTTCCACTTCGCAATTATGTAACTCCTTTAAAACCGAAATATATAATTACAAAAGATACTTATGAGACAGATTTCAATGCAAGTGCGTTTGGGAAAATACTTGTGAAATACTTTTGAAATTTTTAAAAAACATAAATCAATGTCAGTATTCAATATCGTCGCTAATGTCGCCGATCGATGAAGATGAAAGAAAGAAAGATATATTATTCTTTAAAGTATTATTTAACTATTTTTGCTAATAGCTTTAATTTGTACTCATTTCATATTTGATTTATCTCACTCGCTCTCACTCACTCATAATGCCACCTTGTTGACTTAAACGTTATATGCATAACGCATAGCCTCACCATACGTTATAGTTATTTGTAAACCCACTGTTCAATTCACGTTTCACGTTATTCCAATCGTTCCAAATGCTTTTCAAAACAAAGAACAAGTCACAAAAATATTTACGCAAATAAACACTAAAAAGAAACCATCCCAATTCCAATCAAATTCATCCGCAAAATCTATAAAACTAGTTTTCCATACTTTTTTATGCTATACTCGCTTTTTAACAATCACGCAGTCATTAAGCTTTTATACTATTCTTACACCTTTTTGACCCATTTCTCGGAATGATATTTTTTGCTCACGAACCTTTTTGGCCAAATATTAAATACAAAATTCTAACATCACTGTTTGATGCAATCGAATTGAAGCACAGGTAGAAAAAAATATCATTTCGTTCCGTTTGGTTTGTGCAGAATGGGTCAAAAGAAAAATTTGTAACCTTTGCATTCGCTTGTTATTTACCTCTTTGTTTTTAATTGCTTACCCATCCGCAATGCACTGCCATAACAAAACGCTATAATACCAAAATAAACCATAAACAATCAATGAAATTTAACTCAAATATTTATGTATGTAAATATATTATATATAGCATTTAATATCACTTGAGCCTAGCACCCACAAAAGCTTCATATTGCTTATACAACATAAATATATATACTCCCGTACAGAAACAAGAAAAAAAAGGTTCAGCCAAAAAATATCATTTAGTTATAATGCACGACACGAGCTGTAACGAAAGGTTCAACAAATCGAATCATGCAAGTTAATGATCTTTAAGTTGAATGCAGCTCCTGTCAGCAGTTCCTCTTCTATCTGTCCTAACCTGTCTCTTCCTGTGTTTCTTCAACTTCTGCTATATATCTACAACATTGTTTGATCAACGCTTAAGCCCATGACGACCAAAACCATCAAGAACTCCATAGAACGGTCTTCAAACTCCCCTAAGCTGTGGTGTCATTTGATTATGTATCTCTTTGCTATATAATGTATACGATAAACTTGTTTTCGAACCTAATATTTGCAGGTGTTACTATTCTGCTGTCGCAAACAGTTTTTTCATTATTGGTCGGCAATGTCATAACAAAGACCAGCGAAGCCGTACCGCTACTAGGTACTAGTACAACCGCACCTTATACTAATTTAACTATTATGATTTATAATTTGAAAAGAAAATTGATTCAACTCCTGACAAATTCTTAGAGTTCTTTAACAAAAAAACAAACCCCAACTCTTTCTCTTCTAGCTGCTAACAAAATAAATACCAAACAAATGTAGCAAATGAAATGTTTTCAGAACTAAAAAATCAACTGGCTAAAATTTAAAAAAAAAAAAAAAACAAATGATTATATCTTGTACAAAATTTAAATAATTAGCGCGACTGCAGGCTGCTCTGCAGTACGTTTAAAGTAGGTAAAAAAAAAAAACAATAATGAACCAAAACTTGAAATAATGACGAGAGCATGAAGTACAACTCCAAAGGATAACAAATACAAAAAGCAAAATGTTTCCTCTGGCTGCCGTAGCTTAACCCAAACCAAACCATACCCAAACCCAAACCCAACCCAACAACAACTGTATCAAATGCTTCTTTAGACTTTGGCTGAACCTCTTTTTACTACATTTTCTTGTTAAGTGGAATGCTCAGCGAAACAAAAATAAAGAGTAAACAAGCAAAAAAAAAAAAAAAAGCAACTACAACGTTCACAAGAAATAATATAGCTTTAAAAACACAAAAGTAGTCTACTTCGGTCTGCCGAAGAGTAAATACCCTTGCAGAAAGGAAAGAACTATTAACTTTGAATTTTTACTTACCTAACTTTTATTTCTGTTGATTTTGAATAATGTTTAAAGAATTTTCTTCACTGCAAGGATATTTTCTACTCTTTAGTAATCTCTTAAATTCAAACACTCGCTTAAAACTCCATTAAAGCTGCTTCTGAGGGTGCTTTGCTTTAGTTGCTTGCCACACCCCCCACACCCGAAACCTTTCACTTAAAAAAAAAACATAATTTATATAAAATAATTCAATGCAAGCTACGCTTAAGTAATACTATATGTATATATACAAATATTTTGTATTAATCGAAACGTTTACAAATTCCTCACATCCAAGTATCAAAAGCTGACTAAATAAATGACGATATCGTTGTAAACCGTAAGCCGTGAAGCGCCTTAAATCAAATATTACAATTTTCACTTAAAAACCAATTATTAAATATTTACAGTAAGCATATCATAAACAACTCCTTTGATAAACCAATGCAAAACATACAAATATTAAACATAACATTTAAAACAATAACAATAAAAAAAAACTACAATAGTTAACCAGAGCAATCATCAGAAACTCAGATAATACTCGTAAAAAAGAAATGGCTTCAATTTTTTTAATGCATGATTTTTATTTCTGAATGATTTTATAAAATTTTCTTTGGAAATGAACAGACAAGTAGTCAAAAGTTAAGTATCAATTCAAAATCGTATAATAAAAAATTTCGTTTACTATGAGATATAAATTTTCATGAATTTTCTACATATTAATAAAATCAAGACATATTTACATCAAAGTCCAATATATTTTTGACTACTTGGCTTAATTCGTTTCATTTAAAATAAATGCATGATTTTAACATTAAAATAAAAACCGACATAATTGCATGTTAAAGCATGTTGTAAACGTGAAACAATTAACATAGAAAGTCCAGTGCATGTGTAAATACCCTGTAAAATCATGTAGCCTAAAGTGCATCTCAACACAGTAAACTTGATCACTTTTGAACTCTTACAACTATCGTGATATAAAACTAACTAACGTTATGTAAATGCTGTTTTTATTGTACAATTATCATTTCTAAAGCTTCTGTTCTTAGTGTTGCGCAAAATGACAAAGACCCATTGAACTAAAAACTAATATCGTGAACATTGTTCTCTCCTTTTGTTTGTTATTCACCCACACTCGAAAAAAACACCTACGACTTTTAGGTACATATTTCAACTGTATCATGTTCATGGTTGCATCGTCTGTGGTGCTAACGGTTGTGGTGCTCAACTATCATCATCGCACAGCGGATATTCACGAGATGCCACCGTGGGTAAGTACAAAGGAATACAAACATTTATTAGACATTTCGACATACATTTTAAATCTGTTTCGTCTAGATTAAATCCGTTTTCCTACAATGGCTGCCCTGGATACTGCGCATGGGCCGGCCTGGTCGCAAGATCACGCGCAAATCAATATTATTAAGCAATCGCATGAAAGAGCTGGAGTTGAAGGAACGTTCTTCCAAATCCTTACTAGCCAATGTCCTCGATATTGATGATGATTTTCGTCATACAATATCAGGTTCACAAACTGCCATCGGTTCGTCGGCGTAAGTATTTTTAAAGATCTTTATTTTGTATCCATTTTAAACCATAAATTTTGTTATTCCCAATATTGTAGAAGCTTTGGCCGGCCAACAACGGTGGAGGAGCATCACACTGCAATAGGCTGCAATCACAAAGATTTACACTTAATTCTTAAAGAATTGCAATTTATAACGGCGCGCATGCGCAAAGCTGACGACGAAGCGGAATTAATAAGCGATTGGAAGTTCGCTGCAATGGTTGTGGATAGGTGAGTTGTATTGAAAAACTATTGTTGGAACTTTTTGCGACAGCAGAATGCTTGGTGTAGACACGTATAAAAAACCACGAGCAGGCCTTCTAAATGCGACAGCATTTTATTAAGCACTGACTGTAGCACTGTTAGCATAACATAACAAGTATAACAGAATACAGAGATGAATAACATTACAGAGCACATGATTGCATTGAACGTGTAACCGATCTCTGATCGAATTAATTGAAACAAATAAGTCAAAAATAAATAGACAAGAGGTACCACCTTTATATTGTGCTGCAATTTCGTGACAAAATAAATCACTAATTAAATTTAACACTCGCTGCTGACTCAATTTGGGAATCACACATAAATCTAGTCAACAACTAACACTGTGAACGCAAACACTGTGCTCACTAAGAACTAACTCATGCTGTAATACTAAATCAAACAATTAAGGCAACAGCCGCATGGCCACACAACTTCCGGTTGTTTGCATACCATATGAACACCCGCGCACTCGCACACGCACACACACAACAGCACGTGCCATTGATATGCAAACATGGCGGAATATATGTGACGCCATTTTGTCGTATATGTTAATACCTTTAATACAACTTCAACTGAATTTAACACGGAACATTTCTCTTCTTTTACAGATTTTGTTTAATTGTTTTTACGCTCTTTACGATTATTGCAACGGTAACCGTGCTGCTCTCAGCTCCGCACATAATCGTGCAATAAGGCCGCTCAATTTAGACATCTTAAGATACACACACACACACACAAACATATAGTATACCTGGGGTATATTGTATATTGAGGGGATGCCTAGTTTAAGTTCTTTTTCAAACAAAAACCTAGAGAAGCTGCTTCAAAATAAAGCAAAATAAAACAAAAGAAAAAACATAAGGAAAACAATTGTTAATTACATTTTTAAGTCAAAATATAAGAAAAGCGAAAACAAATTATAAAAAAAATAACGACACACAGCAAAATTTCGCATATGAAATTGAATAATTAAATTACACAATTCGTGTGTGTACTATAGAAATATTTTATGAAAATTAAAATTAAAAAAAAAAAAACATAAAAACAAAGCAAAAATTACTGCCGAACAACCAAAAAAAAAAAACCGAATAAATAAGAAAAAATAAAAAAAAAGTTACCAAGTAAAGAGCAAAACACAAAACAAGTAAAAAAACAAAATTTGCATAGTAATAGCAATAAAACAAACAGAAAGACGTTTCACGAAAAAAAGGACAAAAAGGATATTGCAATTATGTACATACATGTATGCAAATAAGTGTGCATATTTGTGTGTACAATGACGAAACTTATAAGTTAATTATGCTGAGTTGTTATAATTTATGTATGTAAGCAACACACACACACACACAGACACACTGAGAGAGAGAAAGAAGCGAATACATTATATGTATGTATATATGAGAGATTGTTCCTATGAGACATTAGATATGTATTTAAAACGCACACACACACACTTACACACACAAGCACTTAATTGAGAAAAGCAAATAACAAGGGACAGCAACCATTTTATTAATAGGAGAATGTTGGAGATTCTGAAATGGACATTACGAACCTTATTTCATACATTTTTGATGATTTTAAGATAGTTTTGCAAATTGTGTTTACATCACGTGGACCAAAAGGAATAAATATCTAAATTTCTTTTTTGCGTTACATAGTTTTAAAAGTTTAATAAATATTTATCATTAGTTTTTAACTTAATGTTATTCTTTACATATTTATTATAAGTTTTTAACGAGATCTTAAGTTTTTAAAAATTCTCAAAAAAGTTTTTAGTTGTTAAACAAATTGGTTTTAAAGAGCGTGTGTGAAAGTTGTGTGGTTAGGATAGCATCTAGGTGGGGGCATAAATGGTAACAAAACTGACACATAATAATGAACATAATTATAAAAATATATATATTAATATAGAACCGTATAGTTAATTTTTAAAAAAGTGCATACAAACCGAAGAACAAAAACAAACAGAAAAAATACTTTGAGAATACGTTCATTGAACAAGCTGTTTTTAGAAAATTTATTGTTGAAATATTGTAGCGAATTGAGAGAATACTAAAAAACCGAAAACAACCAAAAACCACACAAATGCAAGTTATAGTCACCAATTAAATGCAAATGAAATTTAGTCAAATGAAAGTAAAACAAACAAACTAGCAATATAAAAAATAAAAAACCAAAATAACAGGTGTATATATATTTTATGACACATATATCACCGCATATACTCGTAAACATACAGATATATTTTTAATAAAACGGAACAACTAAATACACTTAGCAAATGCAGCCAAAAATATATACTTAATTCCAAACAACCAATCCCAGTAAGAACACAATTTTGTTGGAAATTTTCACCACTTAGATTCAATTGTTATGATTTCATTACACTTTCAATTTGTATCCTAATGTGAACCAACAAAAAAAGTATTTTCAAATCTACTGCAAAAGCGAAACAGTGATATTTAAGATAAAACGCTCCCAGATTGTAAAACTTTTTCAAAGACCCACCTATGAAACCTTTTAATGTACATGTTTTCTACACACAAAATACAATGAAAAACCTACCTCCTTGTTACAAAAAAACCAAGAAAAAAAAACAAATGAAATGCAACACAAAGCACATGATAAAATTGTCTCGTAAACACTGCCGTACAACTCGCACATACTCGCTATATTATCCCACAAAACTATCTCCAGTCCAGGTTTATGTTTTGTGTTTAATCCCACTTTGTCTGTCTTTGAAATTTCTAACAGAATTGTGCCACCATCTACCATTATAAACGCCAGACGTAATTTTACTTCAAGTATCACTCGAAATCGATTCATTATTCTATGCAATATCCATATGAGTGCTAAATCAATTCTCACATAATCAAAAATATGTGAGCTGGAAAAACTAAGAAATTTAAAGGTTATACACGACTATCTCTCTACAGGGCACTTTGTTTTTTAGTGTGTATATTTATTTTGCATTTGATATAATGTAATTTTTTACTTACGCTCATTATGATGTCGTAATCCTACCGATAACTGCTCTGTCCCCCTAAGGTTGTTTAGAAAACTATTTTCTCTCTTGTTTTTAGTTTATAATAGGTTTTTCTTTAAAGCAATTCGCGCAATTAGCTATTGAAATCGCAAGCATGTAGCCAGGTTTGGGGGCTATGTGAGAAGGTATTTGATTTTTTTATATATATAATTAATTTAGTGCTTATCTTCAAGCAACTAGACGCATAATTAGAACTACTATGTACTTAATATGTGTATGAATGTCTTTTTGATAAAAAGAAGCTATTTTAAAAAAGCAAAAACCATTTTCTACACTCTTTAAAAGAATGAAGTCTACATGTATGTATTATAATACTATAGCATTAAATAGGCAATTTAACAAAACAAAAAATATGAAAATGCATAAAGAAAAATGAAACTATAAAGTAAGAGTCCTACATTAGGAGAGGGCAACTAAAAAAAACGAATTTAACATTACAGCAAGAAAAAAAAAAAAAAAAAACAAAGCAAAAGTAATACGTTTAAACAAAAACCAAAAATAACATCTCACAATGGCAAATTGTCGTTGAAACAATCTTTTATCATTTGCTTAACAAAAAAAAAACAAAAAAAAAACTCTACTAACTAATTCTTCTAAACGGAGTTACACTTTATGCTAAAGTTAATTAAACAAAAAGGTTGGCACACACACATTCATACACACACAACACACACACTGATTCGTCTTATTCAATAAAGAACAGCTCAAAAAATTCAAAGAAAACAGTCATTTCCGTTTTACTTTACTTTTACATGCATGTCTATGCAAATGATACCACAAAAAATAAACAAAACCAAAATGAAACTAATAACTAAAGTCACAATAGCGCTTAAAACAAACAATGATCGGTTCACATTTTAAAAAAGACATATATTTAATATTAGTATTTAAATGAAAATAAATAAAAACAAAAACTAGGCTAAAAAAAACTGCAAATGTTAAGCACTAAAACTCACCAAACCAAACAAAAAAAACCGTTAAATAAATCCCAACGCCTATCAAACAAATATCCCTGAAGAATACCAAAAAAACAAAAACAAACTACCAATTCAATTTAAATAGCTATTTGCATAATTAATAATAAATCGTTAACGCAAATTGTGTAAACTTCTAAATGACAAAATGAAACCCACTTTATGCATGTAAAGATAAAAAATTAGCAAAAAAAAGTCTGTTGTCGATAAGTATTATTGGCAGACAAATAACTTTCGTCACATTGACGATAATAATTAATTATAAGCAAAAACGGAATTAAATGATTTAAATATTAAATTAACTTTAAAAATCGAGAGAAATGATTGCGACAAACAAAACAAAAAAACAACTGAATAAAATTTATTTTGAAAAGAGAACAAGCAATTTGACTTTTTTATCGATTGTGCAATCGTCGTTCTGTTACTTTACAGCTTACACTTAACAGGGTTCATTCTGCTAACGGCTGTCGCGCATTTCGGCAGCCCTGGCGCTACAGCTGTTCGTGCAAAGTCAAAAACCCAAACAATAATTTAATACAATAAATGCAACAAATATTAGAACAAAATGAACTTGGATTTGCGCAAATTATGTCGCATTTGTTTTGTAGACAGTGCTGACATAGATATAACGCAACACAAGGTATTAACAACCGGCCAAACAAACGATGTAGACATCGAAGAGGAGCACACAATTGGTGAAATAATGCAGGCCATGTTTGTAAGTGTATCAAAATAAACATAAAAACGCACATTAATGCTTATGCCCATAGCACATTTCGATGGATCTGACGTCGGAGCTGCCCATGATATGCAATGCCTGCCTGGATGAATGCCTAGTCCACTATGGATACTTTAGCAAGCTGATGATTGCTAATCGACAGCTGCAGCAGTTGTACAACGAGGCACAGCTGGAGAGGGAGCAGTTGATCCAAAATGAAGTTGAGGACGAGTTGCTTGACATACAGCTGATAGATTATCATGCCGAAGAGTTGCAGCAGCAGCATCCGCAAGACCTAGAAGAACTGCACACAGAAGAACAGCCATTGCGACCCTCACAGAAACTAGCCAACGAGGACTCACTGATTGTATCCGAATTTCTACCAGCCACTGAGCTAGATGAACAAGAGCAATCCGAAATGGAGCAAAAACTTGTGCAATTTCCCAGCTATGAGCTGCGTACCTTGGACTATGCCGCTGTGGAGCTAAAGCACGACAATCTGGACGAGTACAACGAAACGAATCGTCTGCTGAACACTGAACCCAGTGGCAGTAAGGCCATCTACAAGTGCAAATACTGTCCGCTCGCCTACGCCTCACAGCAGTTTCTCAAGACGCACGTGCGACGTTCCCACGTCTGCAAATACTGCACCACGGCATTTGTCAAGGTTAACGATCTCAATGCACACATCCGGGACAAGCATGCGAATAGTCATCAGTGTGTTGTCTGCCTGAACAGTTTCAGCACCAGCAGCAATTTGCGCGCACATCTCAAACGCATGCATGGAGTTCAGCTGCCCGCTCAGGTAGCCCTGCTTGACTATCGTCCGGCGCAACGCGATGATTACTCTTTACTGCCCAAATAAATAGCATTGTTATAAAACTGGAATTCAGTTTGTTTTAATAGGCCAAAATAATTGCGATTTATCTCTAACTGCCTCGCCCTGCTGCCTGTCCAGGCCATCTATATACATGGGCGTAAACTCTCTGTACGCAATACAGACGCGTCTCTCCGACACATCCTCGCGCAGCACCGCATGCTCAAACTGGAAACGTGCTGGGCCATAAAGCACTATAAGCGAAAGGCTGCAAATAAATCAAAGGAAAATTCAGTAATGTCTTCATACCCACTGTATATCTACTCACTTTGGCATTGGTATACGTAGCACTTTGCCCTTGTAGATCTCTAGCTGCTGGGCATTAAGCAGCGGTTCCAGCAGCTTTTCTTCATATTGCGGCACTAGATCTAGATTATATTTGCCCGCTTGCTGCTGCTCGTACAGATTAAGGGTGAGTACCGCATCGCCGAGGCAGTTTACGGTAACCACACGTTCACCCCAGATCCAGCAGTCATCGACATGTGGATCTATGCTGGCACCTTTGCTGGGATCATACTCCAGCGAACACTGTTCGATCGTCTGAAAGTTGCGTAGCAGTGGCACGGAATTCAAGCGCTCCTGCACAAATTGTGTGGTTTTGGGGTATCCTTCGAAAGCACCTACTTGAAGACGACGCTTCTTGAAGTTCGTCTTTGGGCCATAATTTTGCTTGCGGCGACCACTTTGTGAAATTACCCATGGCAAGTCGTCCAGATCGGACATAAGTTGAGCGCCCTCTGTGCTGGATAGGAACTTCTCTTGTACCAGTATTCCAGGCAGCGGCAGACTGTTTGATCCATTGTGGTCTGGATGCGCCGCTTGCACTGCATGTGTGTCCCATCCAGCGTAGAGTCGTTTGCATTGCGTGCAATAGGACCAGGCTTCAAGCTGTTGAAACTGCTGTTGCAGTGATGGTTTATCAATTTGGTAATCCTTCTCACAGGTCAGGCAAGTCCTGACACCTTTGCAGCCACAAGGCCTTAGTGTATTCATTGTTAAATGTAAATGCGAATGTGAACGAATCTTGCATTGGCCACAGCTGATATTTAACACAGGTTGGCAGCTCTGTTACAATTTTAATAGTGCTGATTCGCGCAGAGAGCAAAGTTTGATGTTGCTCGTCTACCAATACCAAGCTTTTGTGATCCATTTATAAGGCAATTAACTTATTTTTCACTTATGTCTTACCCATTAATAGTTTTTATAAATGCCAGTTGGTCTTCCGCTCAGTTATTAGCTTGTTTATTTATCGATACTATCGCTTGCTCTAGCTCATTTGTGTCGTGTGTGGGACCGGCGTTTATTTATTTGGCGCGTTTTGGCACTTGCACAGCTTGTGAAATTTGTTTAATAAATATTCAGCATTTAAACGCACATCAAAATGAATGATTCATGTAAGTTGTTAATACTTAGCTACAAAAACGTTTATAATAATGTAATTAACCCCTTAAAGTTGGAGATTTTAATGCCACACAAACGGCAACAGCCGGCGCCACAAAAGAATCTTCTGGAGAAGTAAGCAAAATTTAACATTGATTTGACCTAAAGCTAATTTCGCATTTAATGTATTGCGCAGGGCATTATATCGTTGCTTGTAAAGCAAATTCTTGAATCGCCCGAAGGCAATTACAAGATGTTTGATGTCACCTACGCCATGGTCTGCATCGTGGGAATTGTGCGCAAAATCGAGACTTCATCCACAAAGATCACATACTGCGTTGAGGATCACACTGGTCGCATCGATGCACACTATTGGCTCGAAGAGGGTGATGCCATCAAAGCACCCGAGGTCATGCTTAACAACTATGTTAAAATCTATGGTTCAATACGCTCGCAAGCCAGTCAAAAAGTCCTCATGGTCTTCAAGCTCTTAAATGTGCTGGATCCCAATGAGGTATGCACACACATTCTGGAGACTTTGCATTCGCGCTACAAGGCTGAACAGTACCATGTGAAAGGTGATTCGGGCTCAAGTATGCCCATTCCATCCACCATAACTGCCAGCCAAAACAATGCTATTGTCGCTGGTCTGGATAGCAAACAGCTGGCTGTCTTCCAGGCTATCAAGAACAATGTCTCCGAGGAGGGCATCCATCGGCGTCAGCTAAGTGCCAAATTTTCACAAATCAGCCAATCCGAAATGAAGTGAGTTCGGTCTAGAGTTGAGTTTTGGGTTTTGTTTTAATATGGTTTATTTTTAGCAATATTTTGGACTTTATGATCTCTGAAGGGCATATTTATTCCAGCATCGATGCGGATCACTTTATATGCACCATGTAGCCATTGTGTTGGATATAAATACACATACATATATATAAGCATTTAAAGCAGCTGTTGATATGTTTTATAAACATTGCAGCTTAGCGAATATCGATTAAATGATATAGATTCCAAAAAAATCCAAAAACTGTCAATGTTGAGTTTATTATTTTATGTTTTTACTGGAGGTTAACAAACTTAAAATTCAAGTTTCAAGTTGTTTAAAGATTTGAAACACGTCGCCTAATTCAAATTCCAAAATCGTTAAACATTTTGCGGAACTGAAGAGTTATTCCGTAATACGATTTAAATGAAAAACAAAAGTTTAATATTTAACTTATTTCTCATGAGATTTTTTATTACTTGCGTCCAAAAAAATGCACAATATGTAATTTATTTTTTTGTAGTTTAGTTTTCTTAGAGTTAATACTTAATCAAGTTAAACCTGTTTTCAATCAAACAAATGCTGCTTGGTGCTCAATACTAATCGTTGTTTACAAAAATATATATATGTAGATCTTTCATTATCTACTAGTCCAGGTCCTGGCGCCTAATGGGTTGCTTCCAATGTGGAAAATAGTCAAAGCGCCAGCGCATAGTGTGAATGATGAGAATTCCCCTCCTTCTCTCAATGGGACGTGGTGCAAATCAGTCTTGTAGCCCTATGTAGATGGGCGTGGCAAAGTATAGATCTTCAATAGAGTTTAGATCTTGAGGCAGCTGCGATGACTGCCGCTGCGAGCATAGACCTCCTCAAAGGCATGTATTAGCTCATCCATGCCATGGAGCAGACCCTCCTCGCGATTGCCAGGCGTCCAGGGGCTGCGATGATTGACGCTCATATGTGGCGGCAGCTGACGCGATTTGGCAAAATCAATAAGCCAAGCGCCCACACGCTGATCATCATAGACAATGAATATGCTGGAGCCAATAATCTCGTGGCGATTGAAGAACGGCGACTGCTCAATGACCAGACGCATGTGTTTGAGCCGCTTGAGCAGCTCCTTCTGCACGGACCGGCGTGCGGCTAGGAACTGTTCAATGGTCTGAGATATTTGCTCGCCGCTGCGGCAAGTCTTCAAATCCTTAATGGGCGAACGACCGCGCAGACGCAGCGCCTCAATGCGGAAGCCCTTGCTCTGCGACGAGGACAACGATTCACGGAAGAGCATATAACGCAGCTTGGTTATCGCTTGTGCCTCGTGCTCCGCCTGTGTGGGTGCGCTGGCATCTACGGCAATCATCTTTTGATACAAATCTGGGCGCATCGTCTGATTGCTGACCTCTGATTCCAGAAATGTGCGACTGCCAAGCTTGATGTCCATCACACAGGGATCCTTGAAGCCAGCCAATAGATCCTGCAGCTCAATATAGTGCTGTGACTGCAGCTCACGCAGCCCATAGAAACCGGGCACAATCTGTGCGGTCTTTGGCTCCTGTGAGATCTGACGATAGGCAAGCACCTCGCAATCCTCAATGCCGGCAATGCGTTTCCTCACAACACCCGTTGTGGTGGGCACAATGCTACAATAAAAAAAGGAGTTATTAGTATATTTAGAAGTTATTTGGGATGTGTGTGAGATGCTTACCTTTCTGGATGGCCGGAGAGCTGCATCCAGCCGTGTGGCTTTGATTGTGTTTGTTGTTGTTGCTGCAACAAAACTGGTGTGGCAGGTGCACTCAGCTCCAAAGCGTTCTGCAATTAGATACAAGAAAAAAGAATTTATTAGCAACTAATAAGGAATTGTGAGATCTCATTAATTGAAGACACACTTAAACTATTTAGCTTATATATTCATGGCTAATCATTATTGAAGTCACATGCTGCAATTAATTATTTCAAAGCCGAAACTCAAGTTCATATGCCTATGTCTGACTGATAAAGAAATTATTATATATTTCATTCACACTTGCGGCGATATCACGTTCCGAAAACACAAAAAAAAAACCAAAGATTTTTTTCGATTGGTTGAAAATTTCAACTTGAAACTGGTTTAAAGCAAAAAGCGAGAAACAACAAGAAGTTTCTTGTTTAGATTTGGGTGCAGAATGAAGCTATGGCAATCAATGTCCTCAGGGATCGATTATAAATATTTAAACGTAATCTGAATGTGAAATTAATGCAGTCAACATGCCAACTGTTAGCTCATTGTCTGAGGTTACAAGCAGGAAGCATCGTTTAAGCCACTAAAATATGAAGCTCCGGGTTCATAAACGAGTACTTACAATGGCCAAGAACTTGAGCAGCGACATACGCTGTTGTGTGGTCGTCGTCGTCGTCGTTGTGGACGTCTCCGACTGCATATGATCGGCCTGCTTGGACCTTTGCAGACTCAAATAGTCGGCCAAGTTAGCACAGTTGTCGTAGGGTATTGATAGGCGCTGTGAATTAGAGAGGAATTGACGTCAGTGAACTCTGCGTGAACCCAAGGAGTCAAAGCTGGGCAAACAAACAAATCGAATAAGCAGATACCCTATAGCGACCCCTTATTAGAAAACAATTTGATTATTTATAGATGAGCTAAAAATAACATTTTAATCGGACACTAAAGACTTTCATATAACTTTCTTCCTCTTCTGTATTCGTTTTTCAATCAAAATTCAATGACTCAACGAAAATAAAAAAACCCCTCATGCTATTAATTATACAATCAAAATGCAGCAGCAAAGTGCAAAAAATTCTATTTTGTTTACGGCTGACGGATCGAATGGATTGGGAATCAATCGTATATGGCTTATGGAACGGCTTGTTGTTTTATGGCTCTCTCTCTCTCTCTCTCTGTCTGTGGCCCATTTGGATTGTGATCGATGTGTGTGGCTTCTTAACGTGCCCCCTAATGAGCCACTTAGTATGCAAAGTTGAATGCTGTTGTTGTTGTTGTTTTATCCATATATTGAGTTGGCCATAACAAGCTACGAACCCGAACTGGAAATGTTTTAATTAATGCAAGTAGTTACTGTGTTAAGCCAAAATTGTTAATGCGCCCAGCATCTTTATATGGCTGGGGCTTGGGGCTTTATCATTGTTATCACGGCTGTTGTTGTTGGCTTTCTTATCTCTTTTATCAGTTGCGATAGCAATGCGTCTTTTGTTGTCAACTTTGAGGCAATAACATCGCAAAAGTTGCGTTTATTTATTGTTGTTTTGCTAGCTTTTTTTGTTTGCTTTTTTTCTATACGTAAGCTGACAAATTTGCATATGTGGCACAATTTCGTCACGCCAGCAGCTGCGCTTAGTCGGCGGCTGTCATTTGTAAATGAAAAAAAGGCATTAACTGTGGCATCTTGTTATAAGTAAATAAATGTACATACATGTGTGTATGTACATACATATATGAAGGGTACATGTACTTAGTTATTGCCATAAAGATAAGGTCTGTGGTGTAGCTTTAGATAGCGGCGGTTGGGCCAAGGTTGCTATGTGCACAGTGGTGCAATTGTTTACGAATATTATTTGTATTTGTCTAAACAACTTCCCATAGAAACTTATTAATTGTTGAGCTTAAGCGGCTTAGCAGCATTCTGTTTGTTAGCTGCATTAAGTTGGCTGCGGCTGAATAAACATAGAAAATCTGTTATAAATGCAATTACAGCATATATGCTTGTTAAGTTGGCTGCGCCTGTGTGCATAATTTAAAATCAAAAGAAATATATTCAGAGCTGCCCCTGTTTATGTTGTAGCATACTCAAACCAGTTTCGAAAACATTAAATGCCGTTTTATAGCCACTAATGAAGCAATTAAACGCTAATCAATCTATGCACGATTGTCAATCACATGCAGATCAAATAATCTAAGCATAAGTCGTGTGCTTAAAACAGCTGTTATTTTTAGCACAGAGTTGAAGCTGTTATACCCGCGTCAGTGTTGACCTTTTACAACAACAACGACAAATCAGTGGAACCGCATGCGATTGAAAGGTTGATAGATGGAAATATTGTAGTTGACAACGTTTAATTATAGAATTGTTTTTAGTGACGTCTAACAACAACAGACGCCGTTGCGTTTTTCATTGACAACTGGAACAACTAACTACACATTTTTGCATTTAGTTTATGCAAAATGCTATTTTAATCATATAGTAGTAGTATTATCGGGGCGCTACGTTAAAGTTTGTGCATTTTTGCACGTAGTACGACTCGTGGCAGCAATTTATTAAGGTCTACTCACTAGCTTAAAGAGTATAATTAGCACAAGGCTTTACAAAACAAGTGCTAAACTAAAGTCAAGACTTCTTGATAATGCTCACACACACACACACACACATATATATTACTTAATTTTTTGTTATATATTTGTATGTACTTATGTTATTTAATTTGTTTGCTTTGGCAAACAGCTCGTGTGCGGTTGACGACAGTTGGAAAAAAACTTAATTTGAATCACAAGAAATATGACAGGCAGACCGCAGACGGTAATTGGGTCTGACATTTTGCACAAATGCATAATACTATTACATACATTGCTGTGCAAGTAACAACAATAATAATAATGCATAACACAAAAAATTACAGCATTTTTTCGAAGTTTTTTTTTTTGTATTCGTTGCGCTTCAGCGCGCCACGATTCGCACGCGTTTCGAGCGCGTCTACCGCGCGCTTTTAAACGCGTCTGTTTTATTTTTAGCTTTAGAGACTATTTAACTAAGCTGCAGTTTAGTAGTGTTTATTTATGACTACTTAAGAGTTTGTATTGCTCACCCGAACGAGCGTGTTAACTCAAAAGCAACCCAAAAAACAGAAACAACAAGAAAAATATCTAATTAAAACAAAAAAAAAGTTGTATGCGAATGAAAAGACGAAAAAAAAACAAAGCGTTTCTGTGGCTAAAATTTATGCGCGTGACGTCAAAGCGTTGAGCTGTTAATTAAACAAATTCAACTTTGCCAAATTTGTCAAATTGAAACTTTCAGCTTATAAATACACACATACATATGTACATATATATTTTATCTTTTTGCCCCAACCCAACACGCACTTGACTTTTTTTAGTTTTGGTGGCAAAGAGGCATCAACAGGTCCCAGTGTAAAACTAGTTTTTGTTTGTCTGTGGCCCGGCCCTGGACCCCGTAGGTGTAGGTGACTCAGTTACAGCCTCCTTTTTGAGTATTCTTTGTGGAACACAACCCTGACATTCAAACAAGAACCGGGATGCCAATCGAGTTTAAACAAATTGCCAGCCCTCGAAGACTCTCTGTCTGCATAGAGATCGAAGAGCGAGAGACAGACACTGTGAGTGGACTGGACTCGGGGGGAGGTTGGGCAGAAGGGCGGCAGACTTCACAAGTCGCTTGATTTGCATTGACGTCAATGCATTGGTCACACGACGAGGGGTGTGGACAGCCGGGGGGTGGTGAGGGGGAAGTAGGGCTATATAGCCAAGCATCGCAAAAAAGATGAATAAATAAAACCAGTTATGAGTTATAAAACATAACGCATTGTATAGTTACGATATAAGTATGTATGTTTGTATGTGAAACGAAGCGAAAGAAGATGAGAGCGCAGGGCTGGCGGCTTCAATTTTGGTATACGGTTATAATACAAACGAATATATCATTAAGCAGCTGTCAACTGGCTGTGAAATGATCAACACTTTAACAGTTAGAGTGAATAAACTTAACGAAACTTTAGCAAATGCCGACGAAAAAACAGACGAGCGTCATGTAATTATACTATGAATATTATTCGTTTTAATTGAAAATGAATCATGCTATTGATATTTCCGAAAAAGAAATACAACAATGACTAACTTAAAATAGCAGGAAAAAAGAAATTTTATTTCAATTTAAAGACAACTAGTCAAAGTTTAATGGAGAATTCCCCCGAGATGTGCCATGAACTTCGTTCCACATTTCAATAACTGCTAGACGATTGAGAGACAACCTTCAATTAAAAAAAAAAAAAATACAAATCAAAAACCCAAGCATACTTATCAAAAGCCTTGATCCAAGCCCCAAAAAAAATATAAAAAATTATAATTATATATAATACAAAACAAATCGGCATTAAATAATATGCTATATGGTCTGGGACTGATAATAGTTTAGCAGCTGATGACAGCGTGGGCTGCTGTTGCACTTGACAGTTAAATACGATTCAAGTGCTCAGTTATACACTGTTAACAATTGGATGTGTGTGTACGCGTGTGTGTGGCAATGTGCAACAACGAAACAAAATTAACATAGTATGTCGGCAATTAGTTATTTAACTGAACTACAAGGCCAAAAGTCAATAAACGGACAGCTGTCATAAATATATTATGAAAGGATGTTATGATATGTAATTGTTGAAACAAACAAAAGTGACAAATTGATGAAACAATAACAAAGGAATCAAAAATGAAAAAAAGTGAGAAATGAGAATAAAAGCCTTTCAATTGTTTTCAATAAAATGAATTGATTTGTTTTCACACAAGAGCATGTGACTTCATCGTGGAGTCCACAGCATATCAACCTGCCACAGTGCCCGCTCGATAGTAGCAACTATTATTTTAATGGGTATTTCTTTTTGTGTAACCACTGTACATACATACGTCCATGCTTAAGAGCAACTGTTGCTTGTCTTAATTAGCGCGTTTTTTTATGCAAATTGACGTTACGTGGGTTAGTGGAATTCCAAGTGCAGATAACTTGGGGTACTTTTGACGTTTGTTTACATGCCGCATAGCTTTGGGGGGGCGCTGAGAAACCCCAAAACAGTTGTTTCAACAACATACAAGATAATTCCAGACAAATGTATGTATACCATATATGGTATTGGTAAGGCTTAACTGATAGAGAGAGGGAGGGGAGAGGGTTGGGGCAGTCTTTGGGTCACTTTCTCTGCTCGCATTTGCTTTCTATACGGATGTTGACGCTCAATTGACGTCATAGTCGCTTTTTTATTCAATTTTTTTGTTTTGCTTCGCCTTGTGTAGTAAGCTTTCTTTTTGGCCAGGTTACTTACCTCATTGTTATTGTTGTTGTTGTTGATGATGTTGGTTTTTGGCTGTTGCTCCACATTGCCAGACTTGTTGTTGGTGCTTGCTGACGTTGCCGTATCCAATGCAATCAGTTTCCATAGCTGCTTCAGGCCAATGTTGTCGATGCATGAGAAACGCAATTTCTCATGCGACCAGGCCATTCTGCTAGTGGTTGTTGTTGTTGTTCTTTTTGTTGCTTTTGTTGCTTGCTTTTCAACAGTTATTGTTGCTGTGGCTGTTGTTGTTGTTGCTTTTGCTGTTGGTCGCTGCAGCACGGTTGAAGTCATAGTCATTTGGATTTTTTTCTTGTGTTTTTCTTTCTAGTTAACGCCACTTGATTGTTGTTGTTTGAGAGGGGGCGGTGTAAGGGTGGAGTAAGCAGTTGAACTGGCTTTCGTATGTATATTTAATGTTGCCTTATGCTCAAAAGATTTGCATATTTTATTTCACTATTTGTTTAATATACTCGTGTGTGTATATATTTCCTTGTCCAGATTAATTAGCACATTGCCGTTGTTGTTTGCTGTTTTATCTTTGTTGCTTTATGATTTGCACTGCACTGCTTACAACTACACTTTGGTATTGTGTTTCTGTTTCTTGCGTTTACGCTTCTGCCCGTTTCGAAGTTTCAATTGATTTCTCAAGGCACACGAGACGTCGTTTAATGTTAACGCGTGCTGCTCTGTGGGGCGACTAACTGGTTTGGCCATATGGCGGTCAGTTTTGTGCTAAAGCTGAATCGCGCTCGTCGACACGAAGCAACGCAACGAACCGAACGAAACGGGCACGATCGTGCGCTCAGAGCGCAGCAAAATGGAGCAATACTCGGATCAGACAGCTGCCGGCGGGCGCAGTGGGGAGCGACACTGTTTCAGTGAGCGGGAGTGCTGAGAGAAAGGTAACCAGTGTGAGAGCGAGGATGGTACTGCTGACGGTGGAGAGGCACAAAGGGAGCATTGTGATAAGCAAGGGCGTGAGTAGTGCAGTCGATTGTTTTGATTCCCATAGAGGATTATCTACTACATGCAAAACTATTGCTCGCCTCTCCCAACATGTTTCTAGATGAGAAAGGCGGAGTGGAGGTATAACAGAAATAAACCAGATATATTACTCCATAAAAATATTTATGAAATATATGTATGCATAGAAATATTAATAAACTGCGTTCTAAACAATTTGCTAAGGCTTCAAAGAATCTGCCTACATCCAATACAATAATAATAATAATACTTGCAATCAAATGCTAATCAATATATGTACATATGTAGATGTGAAAAGAAAGCGTTTGCAGAGTTGTTTATATATGTATTGTAAAGCTGGCATGATCCAATAGGGTTTATAACAAGAAATTGCATAATATTGTTTACTTTTCACTATCTGCGTAGTTGGAGCAACGTCGCCATTAGATAAGATATTGCTCGGATTGCAGATCCCGTCGCGGCACATGGCGCCATCTAAGGTCGGTCTCAGGCATTGAACTGTCTGGGAGTTGTTTATCCAAATTGTTGAACTTCTCCATAGGAATTCTTGGAACACATCTGTTGATGATGCTTTCAAATCTGCATTGCAAATGGCCATTGATATATGTACGTATACGTATGCATATTAGTGCGCAGCTTCTTTTGGGGTAAGGATTATGCAAAGAGGACAGCCAAGATCTGCGCCAGTTTCTTTAAACTCTTTCTCTGCACTCTCTACACTTTTGGTTCATGGCCACAAGTGGCAAGCGAGAGTGCAAAATGCGCATATACTTATTGGGCCGAATTCGGGGCCGCAACGTGCGTCAGTCCCATCGGCCCCATGTTGCTCTGACATACAAACCCCCAACTATTGAGTTTCGCTGTCTCCGACAGCGTCTGCAGTTGCATGCTCCACATGGCAACCACACACGTCAGCCGGTAATGCCCATTGTTATGCGAAGCCAATGGTAATGCTAATTTTTTACGTCGGCCCAGACTCAAGAACCCTCTCCGAATGCATTGAACTCGGCGAATGGACTGCAACGTGGCGTATGAGTAATGTGCAATAATAAACAAATAACAACAACAAAAATCGCTGCGTAAACAACACGTGACCGAAACTAAATAAGTTTAACAAGTATTATTTAATAGGGCATACAAAATATATACAACATTCATCATTAATATGCCGCGTGAACTATAAACATTTGGTTCGTCAAGCTCATTTGGGCAAATGACTTTCAAAAAAATATTAAGGCACAGAAAAACGTGTCGAAATGAAAACAAATTAAATTTGGTGAGATTTGAGAACAAAATAAATATTTTACATGAAATTTTTAAAACAAGTAGGAAGATTTTAGTCGAAAAATCTCATCTAGGACAAACCCTTTACCCTGACCAAACTTCAAACTGCGATATCTCCGATATTTCTTAATCGATTCTGATTAAATTTTAAGTTTTGTTCATTGTTTTGTTCACAGTTTTAAACTTAATTTCCACAATTTTAAAATTAAATTTTTTTTGTTATCGAACATATGTGTATGTATATCGGAAGTCAGAAGTGTTTTCGATAATTTGAAACAAACTTGTTCTTTTGAAGGTAAGGAGAGCTTAAGTTTCGAATCTGAAGTCCCTTGCTCTTATAGTTTTTGAGATCCAGGCAATCCAGACAGGCATGGCTATATTGCCTCTGATGCTGATAAAGAATAAGATGCTTCCTTCTATCTGTTATATAGATTTACACAAAGCCATTATACCTTTTAAAAGATGCTTTTAGTTAATCAATCTAAAACTGTGACTAAGCATTTGGCAATGACATACCCGCTTAATTTCGAATAAATGATTAAACATTTAATTGAATAAGCATTCAAAAGTGCCAGTTTGTGGCATTCGTCATGAAAATCGCAACAAATTCATTCATTCATAGCACTCACGGCCAGAGGCCCGCATGCAACTCAATGCCTAACTGACTTTATATTGTGTTGTGCTTAAGGGGGTGCTGCATTTCAATCATTTGTAGACTCTATCAATGGCTCAGATCTCTCATGATTAAAAGGCGTTTACAGCTCTCACATAATCATCAACGCGTTTCTATGGAAGTCCACGAGCAATGCCCAAGACGATGTTTGCTGACGTCAAACGTAAATAACTGATATTTCTTTGTCATGATCGTTAGCAGCAGCAGCAACTGGAGCTGGAGCTGGAAGAGTACCAGGGCTGAGGGCTGTTAGCTGTCACATTTGAAGTGGCTTTCGGTGCGCTTCACTGGCCATCAGCATACGCAGACGAGACGAAAGGAGATAAAGACAAAGAAACGGGCTCAGAAGCTGATAGCTTTCAGCTTACCCTCAAGCTGTGACGTTTGTGTGTAAATACCCTGATAGAGAGTATTCTAAATATAGCTTTCAAGATGACACCCTAGAAACAAACTGTAGAATAAAAAAAAAACCCAGAATTTAAAAGCTACTCAAAAGTTCTAAGCCAATTTAAATGAAAACAAAATTCATATAAATCTTAACTTAAGTGTATTAAACATTATACACAAGCTGCCTCTAACAGTTCTTAAAACGCTTTGCGATTGACGCATTTGCGTGTCGTTTGACTTTTATAATCTCGCGACTTTATCGTAGCTCGCGGACCTGCAATCGCAATCAGACAATCGGACTCCGACTCCGACTCGGAATTGAATCGAGCTGCAAACAAAAATTCACAGTGTTCGTCACTTGAATTGTAACTTAATAGTTTTCTCAGGTAGCGCCGTGCTTCGTTGACTCTTCCGCGCAGCAGCGGTGTTAGCCGTACTTAAGTTGGCTAAGCGAAAAGCAACAAAAAAAAAACAACTATCATTCATTTTGAGCTTTTGTTTGAGGTGTTGTTGGTGTTGGTAATACGCATAGCTTAACAAAATGTTTGTTATAATTTTGACATGGCGCTTGTTATTAATTTATAATTCAATGACTTTACTGACGTCATAGTATTAAGCTTTGGCGTATAGCTGCAAAATAATAATAACAATAGAAATAACGCTACCTCATTAACATGTTTGCTTTGTTGTGCCAGCTTCGCAGTTAGAGTGTGTGTGTATGTGTGTGTGTGTGGGTGTGGGTGGGTGTGTATGCATAGCTGATCTCTAACGAGAGGAGTACACAGTAAATATATACAAAACATATACGTATGTGGCGCCACACTGTTAGACTGGTCTGCTTGGAGCACGATTGCTCCGCTTAAAAGCTTTATGTGTGCAAAGTTTTTTGAAGCCAAATTGTTTGTCTTTTTGTTGGGAAGTTAACAAAGGCTATAAAATCTCTTTTAACCTTTATAAAGTTGAACTTTCATGTTTTGTTTGAGCAAGTGTTGAGATATCAAAAATATCTTTAGCTGTTATTGAACTTTGATTTACTTGCAAGTTAATTGTCTCTTGCACTATTATCAACATTATTTTTTATTGCAAACCTAATTACCTAGCTACAATCTTGCCAGACAAGACAATTTGTATAATTTTAGCTAGTTAGCGATCAAGTTGGGCATTCCAATTAATTAGTAGTATTTGCCCAAGCTTCAATCAAGCTAAACGCTCACTAATCAATTGTCTATAAATGGCATTCTCGCTCTGTGTGTTTTTTCCCATAAAATTCGAAAATTGTGTCACATGACTCTGAAACGGGATTGGCATTTGGCTGTTGCATACGCATTTCCAACGGCTACGTAAATCCCTGGCCAGCTCAAAAGTTTCTCGGGAATAATATGTATGTGACGCGCTAAATGAGGATTGAAGTGTTGTGTGAAGGGAGCTGCGTCATCGTTGACGATCAGGAAAAGCATATGTGTACCAATTAAAAGCGCAACGAATAACAATAAGAATGAAAAAATTCCGTTATAAGATTGTTGACAAATTTCAAGGAAATTTTCGATTCGCTCAAAAGTGGGCCGAGCAGCAAACGTCATGGATCAGCGCAGAAAATAAATATTCCAAACTGGTAAAACATCTTTGGCAAATGGTCTGACCAATTGCGTCAGCAATTAGGGGATCGTAAAAGTGTTTCACACTGAATTAAAAAACAAAAGCATTCGACATTATTGGATGCGTAAATGTTTTTGCCATCACCAACAAAACAGAAGTTAAGATTCCCATCGTTAAGAACAGTTTGTGCTCCAATCTATTAAAAATTAAAAGTTCAACAAATAGTTTGAACCATCTAATTCGGTATCTGTAGACGTCGAGCCCCTGGTAACAACAAATTGCTGATTATAATTTGTTTTTTCCTGCTTTTGGGGGGGCTATCAACCTCCCATTTATACGCTTTCTTTGGATGAAGTTGAAGAAGGAGCATATTAAGCTAGAGTCCTAACAATCCGTAACTCTATTATTAGACCAACAAAACGAACATACACCCAACTTTTTTTTTACACGGTTTTTTTTTACACGGTTTTGAAGTTACACGGTTGAAAAATTTCCTTTTTTTTTTTTTTTTTTTTATCTAGTACGAATTTGTAATTATGTTCGATTTTACAACACTTGGCACCATTGCTGAAATGAACATACATAGTCGTAACTGGGGAAATCCCCTTATTCGATAACTCTTAAGGCGCGTTTACAATATATCTATTCTAATTTTTCTGTTCTGAATTCTGGATTAACATATTTCTTTTGTTTTTTGCCTTTTACCAGTATAAATTATGTATTTTAAGTTTAAGTGCTCATTAAAATGCCATATGAACATACAATTTGTATGCATATCTGAAATTTTATAGTTTTCAACTTTTTTTTTACACGGTTTTTCGAAGAAAATTTAGTTTCTTATTTCATCTTACACGGTTTTCAAATCACATGGAACGTATCCCCCCTTTTACTATAGAAAACGCCTCTTTTTTTACACGGTTTTTTTTTACACGGATTTCTGAGGAACGTATCTACCGTGTAAAAAAAGAGTTGGGTGTATATAAGTTGATTTCTCATCTTTATAAATACTGTATTTAAATCAAGAAACACGATTAAACTAGATTTTTCTGCCAAATACTTGTGCCTTAAAATCGACTTGGGAGTTGGACAGAACTTTCGATTACCATAACTTCAACAAAAAACATCCGATTTTCAAATGCAATACATCAAAAGTCTTGGCTAAAATACTAAATTTAAGCTCTAGAATGAAACTGAACTCTCTAGAATAATACTACAACCAAATCGAGACCCGCTTTCTCGAGCTTAAAACCGAGGTATTTATGAGTTTCAATAAACTATTTGTGGCCATCAGTCAACATGAATGATGTTCATATAAATATATATTTTTATGTGAGTGTTAAATAAGCATTAAAAATAGCGTAGTAACATATGAATGGCGCGAGCCATATTGATAAGGAACACCAAAAATAAAAATCATTGACACCCCATAGAGAGATACTGAATGACGTTGTACTAATCTAGGGTCACGCCCAAAATGAAATGTTCAAATTAAAGGCCAAAGCTAAAAACAGCAAGAAAATAAAACCAAAAAATAAAAATAAAAATAAAATAAAAACATTCGAGCCGAATGTGCAAAAATATGCTCGTAAAATACAAATAAATGCGAACGTAAACCTAGAACAACAAAAATAGTATTATTTATATGCGTGTAAACATTGTGTGATGGCTCTAAATCGAATGGGCCACTTTGAAAAACAAAGCAACATTTGGTTTGCATACTGAATACATACATACATCGATCGTATATAACTCACAATTTGTAAATAAAATTCAAAAAATTCCTTTGCTTTTTGTATGCAGAATCATTTAAACAAAATTTAATTAATTTCGAAATGAAAATTTCCATTTGCTTGTACTTTAGACGAATGTTTATGTTAAGAAAAGAAAATGTAGGCTGTAAAGACTTCACGAGCTTCATATGTTTATCTCATGAAAATTGATTTTCAATTGTTAAAGGATTTGAATCGCTTTATTGTGATGCTCGCGGATATTTATTTATTTAATCGAAGGTCTGAAGCGTTGAGAATTTACCAATATTTACTAATTACATTAACATAAATTAAACAATGAATTTTTATTTTATTGCATGAGCAAAAACAATATCAAAGAGAGGCAAAAACTTAAAGATCTGAAGTGAAGAAACCTTGTATAAAGATTTTAATGATTTCAATAAATTCCTTTCATTCTGAAAACAATTAAAAATCATTTCAGATCGAATGAGTTTGGTTGAATTTATGTTCAATTAATGTTACTCTCAAGTCTGAGAATCGTTATTTGCTTTAACAATTTACATTTTCCTGAAAGGGGAATAAAATTACAAACGAAATCTAAACAGAACGGCAGAAGTTAGCAAGATGAAACCTTGAGAAGAAAAAGCCTAGGTAATTTAAGGTAATTTAAGCCTGGGTAAGCGTTGGGTTGTAACAAAACAATGTTAAACCAAAATAAACAACAAGCCTTGGGTTCGAAGCCAAACTTCGTTGTAAATGTACTCGTAGAATAAAGAACTTTTGGTTGGGAAAAATAGATTCTTACAGTGAAACATATAACCTAATCTTGAATTGAAATCATCAATATGTTTTAGTTTTTATTCTTGCCGCGTGTCATTTTGAAAAGTGTTTAGTTAGCACATAGTGCAATAATCATCACACCATTCACAGAATTGATCACATGGAGATTCGAAACTGCGTCTTCAACCTTCAGCATTAAATGCAATGACACGATTGTGTGTTGTTACATGCGAAAACCAATATTTATGTAAGATGGCACGTTTTAGCCTCAAAAACTAATAGTCGTAGTAGTAGTAGTAGCTGATCGACCTAGGGAAAAGCTGACTCAGTGGGGAGTTCAAATGGCGTTGGCCGCCACAGTGTTAAAATCAACAACAAGTGAAATCGACTCATTTTCAATTTGCGTCAATTGCGTCAAAAACACAAAAAAATGAAAAAAGATTAGCCTCGCTCTAGTTTTTTGTTAAATGAGGCGCTCCGTCTATATAAATCAGCACCTGATAACACAAACAAAAAATCGCTGCTGGGGGGCAAAAAGCAACAAAACTGGACAGTGACGGCGATGTTCATGTTGAAGGCGCATCCGAAGCTAAAGCTGATATTGCTGCAGCTGACAAGGCTTATCAAAAAAAATATATACATTACGGCGTCGGATTTCCAAAAATAGCAACTGAGACGCATCCGTTGGTCAGTTATGGAATTAAGGCTTAACCGTTACATGACGCAATTTGGCATCGTTAAATCGGGCTTATACCGAAATATTTTTGTAACTCAATATTAACTCAAGTGCAAAAGCACTCGGAGTTTCCAGTTACGAACACGCCGAGATCAGCTGTCTCGTGCCTGTGCCTTATCAATGCACGACATCAGGCATATTATTCTGTAATATACGACTATATAATATATGTATACAAATGATATATACATATGCATATATGCATATCAGCCAGACGCCAGTAAGACAGAAAACGTTGCTGTGGCACGTGGCACACAAATAATTCAATTGAAGTATTTTAATATCATTAGCGGGCCGAAATCGTGTACATATTTGGGCTGACAAACAAAATTACTTATGTGTAGAAAGACAAAAAAAAGTTAATTAATTATAGCCATGCGAGAACGTTGATTCGCCGGAAATTTATGGCTATCAATTTTTCATAGAACCCAAATATTTGTCCCGGTCGAAAGGCAAACTACGTTTTTCTCTCGTCTTTAAATATTGTAAACTTAAATATTTGCACGAGACTTTGCAAGATTTCTGCGCAGCGCTTAAAAGTATTCAATGTTTTCTGGGAAAATCTAGGAAATTATATTACTAAACTAATGTTTCATATTTGAATTTAGCGAGAGGAAGATTGCGAAGACCTTCAATTAAATAATATATAAATACTTTAATGAAACTTATCAGGAATGGTATTGACATATTCCACTTGTCATTCTTATCTGATTCATTCACAAATTTCACAATTGAAACTATGGATTAGTGTTGAACTTCTGTATGTATATGTAGTTAGATATCGTATGATTAGACCGTTAACGACCTCACCTCGCCATAACCATAAGCGCGACCATATTCAATTCTAACGCCCAATTTGCGCGTGACTTTGATGTATCAGTTTTGGTAGCTTCGAATAGTATCTTTCGAGGTACAAACATGTTACTGGGGGGATACAGCTAGACGACTTGATTGGAATACAAAATGTCTGTATGTATTATCAATGCCTTTAAGTTTTACAAAGATAGCAAGCAGTTGTGCATTGTGGGTGGATGGTTAAATGAGTGGTGGTGGGTGGGTGTACAAAGTTCAAATAATAATAATAACAACAGCAACAACAAGATGCTCATTAGTTAAACAATTCATGGCAGACAAACAACAGTTCGCATGTCCACCTGGTTTTTATAGGAATAGGAAACAATATTTGGTTGTAAACAATTTCCCATTGTTGTTTATTTGCCATGCTTATCATTTGTTTGGCTCAGTAGCTAAAACACATATAAACAAATGGCTAATTGTTTTCTTTTATTTTTTCTTGTTCTTGTCTGTTTGTTTGTGTACCTCCTCAGGTGTGAAGGTAATTATCGATGAGTTGTACTGATTACGTATGAAGAGGCGCCCCTCCAAGAAGGAGCAAAGAATGATTCTACAAGTGAAAGGCGTGACTAGATCTACATATTTAATAAAGTGGGCGTATCGCTGAGAGGGCTGGGCTCGTTCATATAAAAAGATAGAGCATTCGGCATATTGAAACCAAATAGTACTCAACATTAACATGGAACTCAACTAATAAGAATAAAAATGTCAAGTCATAAAGTAACTTCGCAACCGATCTATCTAATCAACTTTGAGGATTATCTGAGGCCCAAAAGACCGCAACAGATAACGCCACTACAATGTTTCGATAAGCCCAAAAAGCGCGCAACAAAATGCTCAAAACTCAACAAAACTCTCCAAAGACTTAAAATACTAAGATGGTGGCGCACAACGCATGCAAAACTCTCCAAAAATCTCCAACAGCTTCCGCTGCCCAGTTTTCTAAGCTTTCTGCGTGCTCGCAACGATGATGGTCTGTGTAAGCCAAAGACGGGCTTTGAGATCTATTGTGAAATGTCAAGTATACATGGATTCCATATATTCGTTAACGCCAAGACCTGGCAGCGTGTGCTCTGGTGGCTGCTGATATGTGTAGCCATAGTTTTATCGATCCTTGTGCTTATTACGTCGTATGGCATATCGGCTAAGACGCCAACACGCAGCTACATCGAGAGCTTGATGCAGCCATTGTCAGACAAAACTATGCCACTTCCAGCTATAACTATATGTGGACTAAATCGCATCTCCAAAAGGGAGCTCTCGGTCAAGGCCAAACAGTGGAATGTGCCAGAACAAACGCTACAGGAGTTGCCGTTCCTAGCTCAGAAAAGCTCGCTGAAAGTTAATCAAACCATGATTAAGAAGTTGAGCAATCGTAACTTTAGCTGGACGCATCTTCTGGAGCAGTTGTCGCTAAAGATCTGTGAGAATCAAGTATTGGGCTGTAAATGGCTGGGTAGAAATCAAAATTGTAGGCAAATGATGAGCACCATTTGGAGCTACTCGGAAGGACGCTGTTGCAGCTTTAAACAGCACACTGGAAGCCCCCTGAGAGGATTTAGCTTGCGTTTGGCCACTAAACAGCAGGATTATGGCAGCTCCATGACACCTTCTACAGGCTTTCAGGTGCTCATACATGAACCACATTCATTTATACAAGCTGCCACTCAGCGCCAGTTTGTGTCTAGTGGCACAGAGATACATCTCATGCTCAAACGGTACAGCACCCGTGCCACGGACTATATGAACAACCTGGAACCTCAGAAACGTGGTTGTTATATGAATAATGAGCGTGAGCTATTTTATTTTCCTGTTTATAGTCAGGATAATTGCCTGACGGAATGCTATAGCGAAAGAGTTCATAGGAACTGCGCTTGTGTCCATCCGCATATGCCGAAGAAATGGAATTGGTCTGTATGCCAGCTGGAACAGTTTCAATGTCTTCAGGAGCAGGGTAAGTTCATATACACTTGCCAGAAAAACTATGCGTACAGGCTTAATGTGCTTGATAGTGAATAAATACAAACTTTATAAAAAGTTTGGTATCAATGGATAGGTCATTAAATTTCCGTTCTAATGATACAATACTCTTCTTAACCCATTAAGTACCCATTGAAAGTTTTCAATTCTTGCAAAGGTCTATTTTCAAACCTTTTTTTTACCTGTCTTAAACAAAAAATGTGTTGATGCGAAAAGTTACTTTAAACAATTCTAATTGTGACTAAAAAAAATTTGTTCAAAAATCTTTTCGCATGTATTTTTAGGATTTTTTGAAAATTCCTACCAAAGTCGCACATTAAGCCTGTACGCATAGTTTTTCTGGCAATTGTAAATATTTTACTAATTAATATACAATCATTTTCTTACTGTGTATAGTCAACAGCTGGGATGAGCTGCAAAGTAACTGCAATTGCTTGCCACCCTGTCAATTTGAGCGTTATGAAGTGCACAGCGATGTGGCAGCTCTGGCTGTCGGTCAAACTTTTTCCCCAACTTATGACAACTTTTAGTAAGTAAGGTGTGAGGAGGGAATTTCCTTACCATATACTAATTTCCCTCCACGACAGCAACAATATTAATGCCACAGACGAGATATTGCTACACATATATTTTGACTCGTTGAGCGCCGAACAGTTGAGAGTCGATGTCTTTGAGAGTTGGCTGACATTTCTAGGCAAGTTTCATATAGCAACGCTTTACTGTAACAAACGAGCGTTTAATAATGTACACATCAATGCTAATGTGTGACAGGCACCTTTGGCGGCATCACCGGTTTATTTATGGGCTGCAGTTTTGTGTCGGTCTTCGAATTGATATTCTTTGTGTGTGTCCGACCTGCTTGTAACTGGCTGACCCGACAGCAAATACGTTATAGACAGCGACGACGTCGACGTCAGCAGCAGCTAGCGGCAAAAGGATAATTAGGACAACCTAATTAGCTGACCATCAAAACAGGACAACAGTTTCGAATAGTAGTCGAAGCAAGCTCTAGGTGTTCAGCATGGCGTTCAAAAAGCGACGCATTTTCGATATGCGAGTAGTGCAATCAGAGCAAAATCTGGCCAAAACTCCAGAGAATCAAAGGAGTAGAAGCGTCATTAATCCACATACGGGTGCATCTAGTCGCAAGCACTGGAAAATAAATCAATTACGGCAAGTTCGCAGCTGGTTTATGGACAGTTTGCGCAACTATTGCCAGACGACATCGCTGCATGGATTCAGCTATATTACGCGTCAGGACATAAGTCGCAATGAACGCTGGTTCTGGCTGGGCGTGGTCATTGCGGCTGTCATAGCTGCCATATCTTTGGTATTGGTATCTTGGTATTCGAATCGTGAGACACCAACTGTTACCGTCATCGAGAGCTCACATTTTCCCACCTGGAATATACCCTTTCCAGCGGTTACAATCTGCAATTTCAATCGGGTATCGAAGACGAAAGCTCTAATGTTGCTAGAGAAAATGTAAGAAAAGAGTATATATATATATCTCAAACAAACTAATAGATAACACCTCTTTCTAGGCAACTTCCACCTAATGTCACAAGGGATTATTTGCAGCAACTGTTTAACCTAACTTTGCTGCCGGTGGGTCAGCCCATAAGCAATAGTACTCTGGAGATCTACGATCAAATATTGAATATGAATAACATTACTTTAACAGAGCTGACGAATCGTCTGACACCCGACTGCCTTGATATGATCTCACGCTGCGTCTGGAAGGGCATCAAAACACGTTGTGAGAGCCTCTTTCAGCGTATTGTTACTTTACAGGGTATTTGCTGTAGTTTCAACTACTTTGGTGGCATGACAAATAATTTTCCCATGTGAGTAGCAAGAAGTTTAATGATTTTTGAAGTCTCATGTCGTCTCTTTTCATATCTAGTAAGATCGCATATCAGGTGCCCAAGCGTCCTTATCGAGTCACTGGCTGTGGCTATCCGACTGGATTATCCGTTATGCTTGATCCCATGGTCGCCGATTATTATGGTACATTCTTGAGTGGATATGGCTTTCGTTTGCTTATTCACGACTCTTACAATTTTCCCGATGACAATTCGGAGACCAAAGTGGTGACATCCACACGTGAGAGTTTTGTGCGCATCAATCCAGAATCAACGTATGCCACCAAGGACATAAGGCAAATGGATTTGCGTTGGCGAAACTGCCTCTTTGGCAGTGAACGCAAGTTGGTTAGCCTAAGACGCTATTCCTTTGTCAACTGTATGTTTGAGTGCCGCATGCGAATGACACTGGAACGTTGCGGCTGTCTGCCTGACTATCTGGTCAATAATGGCACCTTCCGGATCTGTGGAGTATTGCAACTGAACTGTATGATTGACAGCAAACGTTAGTGCGATAAAAAAGTTTTAAGATGAAGGAAACTAATGATTTTTTAATAGGTCTCTTTGCGCGTGCCTTGGCCAATCTGGACTCACCGCTTTCCATAGTGCGCCATACGGTAAGCTTTCCCTGCGACTGTCTGCCCGACTGTGAGTCAAATCTATATAACTCTGAAAGCACCATGGGCAGACTGGATATAAATTACTCCAACAAAACGACCAGCAAGTAAGTATTTCAAACAACAACATGCACAAAACCTAGTTAACGTTCTAATCTTTAAGTTCAAATCATACCGATAGCATATTGGTGCACGTTTTCTATAGCGACCTAATGTCCACCAGATATCGCATGGAAATCTTTCAAAACTGGCTTTCAGCTTTGGGTAAGTTGGTGTTGGCTTAAAAGCTTTTAATTACATACAAATTTGTTAATCAACAGCTTCATTTGGTGGCTTGCTTGGCCTCATTCTTGGCTTCAGCATTGTGACTGCCTTTGAGTTTGTGTATTTCCTAACCTTTCGTCCCATGTTCAACTACATCAATCGAGATCGAGACTAAGCGCTACCCCTTGGGAAAGCCCAAAAGCACTATAAAACAATTACAACTTATATTAAAAATTATAGTGTTTTATTAAAAAACAATCACTTTATCACACAAAAATAAATGTTAAACTATTCGTTTAATCGAAGTAACCCAATTTCTTGACCTCACCAACCATGGCAATAATTGAGTCGAATACCTCTTCGCTGGCAGGAATAATCTGGTCAGCGGGCAGCTTGAAACCAGTTAAAATGCTTGTCGAAGAGGGACGCAGTTCATAGCAGAATGCCATGCGTACATCCTGAGTTCCGTAGGCCCAATCGACACTGGCGCCAGCTGCAGGGTAGATGGCATCATAGATATTGCCACCAGTGAACTTGGTGTTATAACGCTGAGAGACAGCAGCAATAGAAGCATTGAAAACTTGTTCAAAGTGTTCAACATTATCGGGCAAATCGGCAGTGTGTCCATACGGATAGAGAAGGTACTGGGAGTAGGCGTGGAAGGAGACATACAATTGAATCTTGCCCTTCAGCGAGGCAATGTAGTTGGACAGCGAAAGAGTCTCAATCTCAGAGAAGGCTGAGGGACCGGCATAGGTATCTGTGCATGGATTATCGCTAGCGCCAACCTCGTTCCAGTGGAAGCCCCAGTTACGGTTGGGATCAGCACCAAAGCATTTGCCATATGGAGTACGTGTCTTGCGCCACATGCGATCCGTGGAGTGAGTGTAGGCATAGCCATCGGGATTGGCATGGGGGAACACATACCAGTTGTAGTTATCAGCCAACTGCTTGACGGATTCATCTTCAGAGGTAAGAAGTTGATTGATAATGAAGGTGGCAGCTGCTGGCGCAATCCATTCGCGAGCATGAATACCAGCCTCCAAGAAGATGCCAGGCTTCTCACTAAGGCTCTTGGAGATCTTAATACCCAAGATTGAACGTCCCTGATAGGTTTTGCCGCCCTCAATCAAGGTGACGACGTGAGCGTGTTTCTTAGCCAGGCTAACCATCCATGCATAGGTGTCATCCAGTTCATAGTACTGCAGCCAGTTATAGTCCTCAGCGGCGCGACCCTTGACTGCTACCTTCTCATCAATCTCATCCATGGATTTCTGGAAATCCTTGGACACCACTTCGTACTTGATTTCAGCCTTGCCCATGATCTCTAGCAGATCTGGCACCTTGTGTGGTGCAACCAATATTTTAACTTCAGCGCCAACAATGTGCACGCCATCCAGGAACATAATGGAGTCACTAGATCCCTCCAGATCCTTCAGAACTGCCAACTGCTCGGCATTCTCTGAATTGGCCTTGTAAAGGCGATAGTTATCGTAGCGCACACGTTCCGCGTGACTTAATCCAAACGTGGCCAATAGGCCCAACAGGGCAAACAGCAGCAACTTATTCAGTGTCATTTTTGTCGTTGATTTGAACTAGACAAGGGCGTGATGTTGGCTTTTATAGTCGTTTTGTGTTTTTGATAAGCGCTGATAAGTCAATTAGCCGAATCTTATTTATAATCCTAAGGTTTAAGTTGTCCATTCTTAGAAGCATAAATATTATGGTTATCTGCGTTTAAATCCTTATCAATATTGCGATTGCTTTGGTATAAATCACAGCTAATATTTTGTGTGTGCTTTCCTGAAATTACCAGCGATTTGCAATACTGTTCAAAAGGCAAAACAAACACTTTTAGCTGGTCATAAACCATTTGGGTTAAACCATGTATAATAGTATTGAATGACTGGCAGTCTGTAAATTGAATACGTGTGACCGGAGACCAATTGTTTCAATATTCAAGTTTGTCTGCACCAAAACAAAGCAATTGATGAGTCTATTTTTAATATGCTCATTTAGTATTCCTACTTCTTTGACATCAATCAAGTGAAGAACCATCATCTTTTGACAGCTCTTGACCTACTGTGACACATTTCAATTAAACTAACTGATTGATGAGCTATGTAAAGCAAATACCAAACAGACAGACCTATAAAATAAGAACAGATTTCTTGAGCTGGAGCAGAACAAGCAGCATGGCCCAATTATCTGAAGTGGAGTTCAGCTATCGAAGGCTCTTCAAAGACTTTCTGCGCCACAGCTATATCAGTGGACTACAACCATTTCTGCTCCATACGCCAGTGCAGTATGCCAAGTGAGATAGAGAAGAAGTCAAAGCCCATTTGCTACTCAACCCAATTCTATAACGTCTAACTATTGACAGAGCTCTCTGGCTGGCGTTTCTCGCGGTAATTGTTGTCTGGACACACATCGTTATCGTCAATCTAACAATCGAGTACATTGACCAGCCCACGGAGATACATATGGCCCCCAATCTGGTACACGTTTCGAACAGCCCCTTTCCCGCCGTCGGTGTCTGCAGTTCCAATATGATTAGCAAGCGTTTAATGCAAAGCTATGCTTCCAAAATGTAAGTCGTTTATTGCGCAAACTTATTTATCGAAGTAACCCAATTTCTTGACCTCGCTAACCATGGCGGTGATTGAGTCCAAGACCTCCTCGCTGGCGGGTATGATCTGGGCTGCTGGCAGTTTGAAGCCAGTGACGTAGGAGTTAGATGAGGGACGCAGCTCATAGCAGAAGGACATGCGCACATCCTGGGTGCCGTAGGCCCAGTCGACACTGGCGCCAGCTGCAGGGTAGATGGCATCATAGATATTGCCACCAGTGAACTTGGTGCCATAACGCTGGGAGACAGCGGACACGGCTGCCTTAAAGACCTGCTGGAAGTCCTTGACGTTGTCGGGCAAACTCTTGGTGTGACCATAGGGATAAAGCAGGTACTGTGAGTAGGCGTGGAAGGAGACATACAGTTGAATCTTGCCCTTCAGCGAGGCAATGTATTTGGACAGCGATAGAGTCTCAATCTCGGAGAAGGCTGAGGGACCGGCATAGGTGTCGGAGCAAGCGCTGTTGCTGGCGCCCACCTCGTTCCAGTGGAAGCCCCAGTTGCGGTTGGGATCAGCACCAAAGCAGCTGCCGTAGGGTGTGCGAGTCTTGCGCCACATGCGATCCTTGGTGTGAGTGTAGACATAACCATCGGGATTGGCATGGGGGAACACATACCAGTTGTAGTTATCACCCAACTGCTTGATAGACTCCACGTTAGAGGTCAAAAGCTGGTTGATGATGAAGGTGGCAGCTGCTGGGGCAATCCATTCGCGAGCATGAATACCAGCCTCGAGGAAAATGCCGGGTTTCTCGGTGCCGCTCTTGGAGATCTTCACACCCAGAATAGCACGTCCCTGGTAGGTTTTGCCGCCCTCAATCAAGGTAACGATACGTGGATACTTCTTGGCCAAGTTCGCCATCCAGGTATAGGTATCATCAAGTTCGTAGTACTGCACCCAGTTATAGTCCTCAGCGGCGCGGCCCTTGATTGCTACTTTCTCTTCGACCTCATCCATGGATTTTTGGAAATCCTTGGACTTCAGCTCGTACTTGATCTCAGCCTTGCCCAGCACCTCCAATAGATCGGGCACCTTGTGTGGGGCAACAACCATTTGGACATCGGAGCCAACAATGTGCACGCCATCCAGGAACATAATAGAGTCGCTAGATCCCTCCAGATCCTTCAGAACAGCTAACTGCTCAACATTCTCTGCATTGGCCTTGTAGAGGCGATAGTTATCATAGCGAACACGTTCCGCCTGACTCAATCCAATCGTGGCCAAGAGGCCCAACAGGGCAAATAGCAGTGACTTGTTCAGCGACATGGTTGCCGTTGTTCTGAGCTAAACGGAGTTGCTTAGCTCGCTTTTATAGGTTTGGGTTTGTTTACGCTGGAGGGCATTTGATAGACTTTAGCTGATACGTCAATTGACCATTTCTGATTTATAGTCCTTTCGGTTTGTCCCATTCTTTGTATATTTTAAATAATCTTGGTAATGCACTTATCAAAGTGTATCTTCATTGTAAATTATTTCAATGTGACGCGAAAATTGCAAGTCTTGATAACGTGATTTCAGACTTTCTAAAGTCATAAAAAGTTCTGAACTGAATTAAGTCCATTGAAAAGTTGTACTTAAAATAGATTGAGTTGACTTTTTGTTTGGTATACTATCGCATTTTCCAAAGAGGAGATGTTAAGCCTTATGATTTGTGGTTTTTCATATCTAGGGTGTTTAATAGTCGGATACGGTCACCTGTTAGACATGAATTAACTAAGAACCCAATTGAAATACAAACTCAACTTGCATGCTAATTATGTAACCAACTACTTCAATTGACAGCTATCTGCACCAGTCCATGCACCATAGCAGCAGTAACTACACCCCGCAATTTGCACTAAATGTCGACGATTTGGCCCGCCGCCTGCTGGTGCTGACCAACTTCTACCTAAATGCTCACGATGAGGCGCCGTTAGACATCGCCGAATTGGGTCACCTTCATTGGCTGCTCAATAGTTACTACAATGGCAGCGGTTATTCAGTACATGATATATTGCGGGAGCTATCACCCGACTGTGGTGACCTGGTGTTACGTGGAATCGTTTATGGCGCTCCTGTGAACACAAGTCAACTATTTCTTAAGCGCGCAACATCGTCAAGTGTGTGCTGCATATTTAACTATCGGCGCCCAAGCTATTCACAATATCCGTGAGTGAAAACATAGCACGCTGATTAACAGCTGTTAATAAACATCGCACAGTTTACAGCGCGCCAAAGATGATGCTGAAATGAGGGCTTTGCCGCAGGTTGTGTTCGAATCGAATTCCATATTGAATGGCATACAATTTGTGCTGCAGGATGTTAAGCAAGATGATTACACCAAAACCTATCTAAGCAATACGGCATTTCGGGTATAACGCAAATGTTACATTTCAATTGATGGCTTTTATGTTATTCTTCTTGTCTTTTTAGCTGTTAATATTCCCACAGGAGGATTATGCTACCGTGCAGTCCAACAATCATGGCGAAATACTGGTCGATCACGATACCATTGTGGAAGTGCCCATACAGCCAAAGTTCTTTGACTCTAGTGCTGCAGTGCGGGGTGTTACGCCCACAATACGCCGCTGCTACTTTCCCGAAGAGGGCAGACAACTGTTAAATCAGTTAATGGCAATGTCTCTAATTGTAATAAGTTCACTGAGCTTACCTTTCATTCTTTAGATCATATTACTCCCTTGACGAATGTATGTTGCTGTGCCGCATTGAGAGCATGGTGCAGCATTGTGGTTGTGCCTCTGCTCCCATGGCTGGTAGCTCCACAAATATCAGCCATTGCTCGCTGCTCGACTTGCCCTGTCTGTTGAAGTGGCGCAGCATTTGGTATGGATACAATGAGTATCCCTTTGTACAGCAGGGTGACGGCAAGACTGCCACCAGCATGGCTCAATGTGCCCATTGTCTGCCCACATGTAATGGTGTCAACTTTGACATTGTTAGCAATTCTGCTCCACTGCGTAGAACCTATAATGCATCTGGCTATCTTCATGGTTTACTGTATGTTACATATCGTATTTATGAACCAAATTTAAACTTGTAATTTCAGGAAGGATCTGACCAACGATCGTCCCTTGTCAATCATTAAGCTGTTCTTTAAGCTACGCTTTGCACAATCCACAAAAATGGATATGGTCGGCGATTGGGTTATGTTGCTGAGTTGAGTAGTTAAGTTTATTGAGGCTGATTTTTACTATATCACTTGAATTCTTACAGATCGTTTTGGTGGTATTTTGTCACTGATGTATGGTTTTAGCATAATCAGCTACATTGAAATATTATATTACCTTACGGGCAAATGGTTCGTTTACTACTACAGAGCCTTTAAGAATCCCAAAAAGTTAAAGGGCAAAGAAGATTCCCAAGAAGCCGCATTTGATTGGACAGAATAGCAAGATATTGGATCTTGTGTGAATGCTTAGCACAATGCACAGTATATATGTATTTAAAAATGCCTTTACGTTGATTTTCACACAAATTTGTAACAATCGAATGAGCTTAATGAATTTATACTGCAGTTATGTATAAGTATCTAATGCATGCTATAAACGTTATAGAACATGATAAATTTCATCCATGTTTGTGATTTTAATAATCATCACCACGCGAGACGATCTCCTTGCAGGTGGGTCGCAATATAATTGTATGCTCATACTGGGCAGTGTAGCAGCCCTTGATGTCGCACAGTGGAGGATAGGCCTCAACAATACCCTTATCGCACAGATCCTTGAGTGCCATTTGATATTTGGTGGCGCCAGCGCGATCCAGCCAGCGCTTGCAGAATGCCAGCGTGCCGAAATGCTTGTTAATGGTACCCAACAGCTGTTTGGATGACTGCAAACGCAGCGGCACAAATGGTAAATCAAAGTTCTTCATGTAATGCGAACAGTCCATGTCATCGTGCACGAGACCTCGGCCAGTTGAGCCAAATGTCTCAATTGCATAGAATTCATCCTCCTCCATGCGAGTCGATTCGCCACCCTTGACAATGGGCACCGTTTTTCCAGCATGAATGCCTATAAGTTATACATACAAAATTTATTAAAAGAAAATAATAAAGACTGTGAAATGTAATTGCTTACGGTACGGGCTAATGGAGTGTCCGTTCAGATTACGAATGGCTTTAATCGGATAAGTCTTGCCATCCAGTTCGATTTCGTATGATTCCATGACCTCTTGGATCGCAGCACCGACATCGCATAGACGCACATCGATGCCCGCCTCCTTGATGCCTGTGTTAGTGGCTTCCTTAACAGCTTGCAACAGTTTGTCGTACTTATTGTTGAATGTCAACGTGAAGGCACAGTCGATAATTCGCCCCTTGATGTGGGTGCCAAAATCAATTTTGCAAACGTCATCGTACTGAAGCACCGTGGTGTCGCCAGCATTGGGCGTGTAATGGGCAGCGCAATGGTTGAGCGAGCAGCCGGTGGGGAAGGCCAAGCCGGCCTCAAGGCCATTCTCGCCGATAAGACGGCGTGCCGTGTTTTCGAGCTCCTCGCATATCTGTATCATGGTCATGCCAGGCTTAATGTACTTTTGCATATACTGACGTGTCTGGCGATGCGCCTCGGCCGCCTGACGCAGCTCCATGTAAATGTCATTGTTCATGCGGTCCAAAGCACGTTTCTCCTCCGAGGCAAAACGATCCTTGGCCGTACGGTCATCCGGCAAATCTTTGGGCGTTGGATGCTCCATAATCTGTCCCTCGGGAAAGTTGCCAGTGGGAAACAAATCCGAAATTGGTATGGTTGGTGGATCTGTTTGACCGCTACCGGCTTTTTTACCCTTGTTCTTCTTCTTCGCCGGCTGTGTTGGCGCCTTTTTCTCTTCAGCATCGCCGTTTGTGTTGGTTGCCTCCGGTTCGCCCCCTTCGGCTACAACTTTAGCTGCGGCCTCTGAACGATTGAAATTGCGCATGTGAAATGAAAAGTTACATACAAACAGTCATATATGTGTGTAGACATGTGCATATATATACATATACATAGGTATGAGAAAAATGCACGGCAAAATGGACTCGGGTCACTCACCTTGTCGCAATTTTTTATTGTTTGGCTTTGGCTTCTTTTGTTTTTTGGCATCATCGCCAGGTGCCGGTGCAGCCACTTCGGTAGTAGCTGCCTCAACGTTTAAAACTTCTACTGCAGACATACTTTATATATTTGCAAAAATTATGAAATTAATTTGCGGCTACCAAAAGCAATAATGACGATGAAAGGAGAGCACGAGGTTAGTGATGATAATCTAGCCAAATACGCAATGTATGTGAGTGCATAATCGATAAGATTATATCGTAAAGACGTTTGAACTGAAAATTTTAATTATGGTTAAAAAAAAGCTGGCTAGATTAAAATATTTATTTATTTATTATCACTTTTACATGAATTCAAGGCATATTATGTGGTTTTGCGATAAATGTTATTGTCTCTGTACCTTATCGATATGTCATTCACAATAACATCGATGCTGTCAGTGCTGTAAAGTGCTTGTTGTCTGTATCACTGATTGTTTGCTGCAAGTTGTTTACCTGCTAACAAAAAATGGATGAAATTTTGTTTCCCACGCAAAATTCCTTAAGCGACAATGACGATGGCGACTTAAAGTTCTTTAACACGGCCACTAAAGCACGCAAAGACAGTGAAACCTCCGACACAGCTGAAAACAACAGCAATGAGACAGAAGCAGAAGGCAAGGAAAGCAAAACCGATGCCGATGCAGATGGCGACTCGGGCGAGCCATCACAAAAGAAACTGAAAACCAAAAAAGAACTCGAGGAGGAGGAACGCGAACGCATGCAGTAAGCTTACATATTTGAGGTCTGAATGTATACAACTAATTTACCTTTTTTTTAAGAGTGCTGGTGTCCAACTTCACCGAGGAGCAACTTGATCGCTATGAAATGTATCGACGTTCTGCCTTCCCCAAAGCTGCCGTAAAACGACTGATGCAAACAATTACAGGCTGCTCTGTCTCACAAAATGTGGTAATAGCCATGTCTGGCATAGCCAAGGTATTTGTGGGCGAAGTTGTCGAAGAGGGTAAGTCAAAAATAACTATTTGTCAATTAATAAGTATTCAATATTATGCTTGTGTATTTTGCAGCCCTGGATGTGATGGAGCAACAAGGCGAAACGGGTGCACTTCTCCCCAAATTTATACGGGAAGCAGTGCGACGACTACGCAGCAAAGGACGCATGCCCATTGGACGCTTCCAGCAGCCCTATTTTAAGCTAAATTGAAAGACTCTTAAAATACCATTATCACTAGTTAGTTAGGTTAAACACTTAATCAATTTACAAAAGCGTCTTTATTATTTTAATTTTATACCAGCTATTAAGTATATAGAAACCTAACCTATTTGCGCGCCTCCGCCTGCATCGTTTGCAGCACAATATGCGGTACCAGATGCGACGAAGCATAGTTCAGCGGCACGGTGGCCAGCGGTGCACTGCCATCGGATGGAAAGTTTAGTTCCTGTGCCATCGGCATATCGCGATCGATGACATCCTGTGCTATCAGCGTTTTCGTCTCCTCGTACTCCATGCCCGCCTCCGGCTTGGCGCCCATCAGAAGCTTGCCCCTCTGTACGCCCATATACTGTGTGGCCTTTGCGTTAAGCGGCAATTGGCCGCAGGTGTCTGCATGCACCTTGCGATGTGCCTGCAAATTTGAGATGCATGTGAAGCGTTTGCCGCAATTGTTGCACAGGAATCGTTTGATGCCCGTATGCACAGTCATGTGAGTCAACAAACTCTCGCGGTACGGATACTCCTTGGGACACAACTGTAATAAGAATAAGTTAAAATAAGTTTTTATTTGTAAACTCAGGCAATAATAAGACGCACTGTTTAACACTTACATGGCATTTGTAGGGCTTGTAGTCCGTGTGACGTGTCTTTAGATGCGACTTATACTGTGCCTTTACTTTGAACGTTTTGCCGCATTTGTCGCACTGATAGGGCGTCTCCGATTGATGCAGCAGCATATGCGTTTTCAAAATGCCCGCTGTGGAAAGTCGCTTGTTACAGACTTTACACTCGTATAGGGGCATGCGACCGCACTCGGAACGCACGTGATCCGAGAGAGAAGTGCGTCCTGTGAACTTCTTGCCACACTTGTCACAGATGAGATTGCGCGGCAGATTACGAGGCTCCTTGCGCGAATGATAGTTCTTTTCGTGGTTCTTGAGACTGTCATGGCCCGTCATATACTTGTCGCACTTCTCGCAATAGAGCAGTTCCTTGTGCAGATCATGGGCGTGCTGGGTGGCCAGCTCCTTGCTGGCAAAGAACAGATTGCAGTAGCACGGACACTTGAAGGTAAGGCTGCCATCTTTGCCGTGCACCTTCATGTGCGTCTCCAAACGTTTCTCCACCAAATATATTTTACTGCATATCTTGCATTTGAAGACCTCATCGTCCAGCTTGGCATGTGCGTCTGCATCCTTGAACAGATCCTTGATCTCGCCTTCAGTGAGCTTGTGATCGTCACGCAGATGCTTCTCATAGGGTTTGCGTATGTGATAGATCTTGACGCAGTGCGGACACTTCCAAGTCTTTTCCATTTTGCTGATCATTTTAAGGCGTTCCTTGAGCTCTTTTTTCGTTATTTTGGCTACACGCCGTGGACCTGCAGTCTTGCTCTCTGGCGTTGAGCCACGTTTGCGATATTTGCGCTTAATGATGGTTTTTCTTTTGCGCGGTGGTTCTGCAATAAATTCCTCATCGTCCTCATCATCATCGTCATCATCAGTGTCGTCGTCATCGTCGTCGTCTGTATCCCTAAGCGCCAACACATCTTCTTCCATGTGCTCGGTGCCATTGTGCTTTTGCATGGGCACCGCAGCAATCTCATCCAAAATGCCCGTCGCATGCTCAACTTTAAGATTCTCAAAGGGCTTCAAGCCCTCATCCTGGTTAAGCAACACATCCAGCAGTTTGTCTTTCTCATTGCTGTATATATCCAAGGCAGCGCTCTCTGCCTTAACGAAAAGACTGGCATCTTGGTATTCAAAGTCTGGATCGATGGCCTCCTGTTTTACTTTTGCCGGTGTCGGCAGCTTAAATCGTGTGGCATCTGCCTCGTCATCACTGTTGTTGGGCTCAAAGTCTGGGTACTCTTCAGCGGAATCGCTTAGCTCCTGGCTGCTAACGAACTCCTGCTTTACAGGTGCTGGGACTTTAAGCCTGCTTGCTAGTGGCACATCATCATCGCTTTCGGATAGATCTGTAACTTGGATTTTCTTTGGCCTGCCACGTTTCTTCTTGGCCATGTCTTTTGACGACTCTGATGAACCAGACACTGATCGATTTTTGTTTGTCAAATCCTGACCGCAGGTGTCTGGACGTCGGCGCTGATGCTTGGTCAGGCTGGAGATGCACGAGAAGCGCATTAGGCAGCATTCACATTCAACGGGTAGCGCCTCATCGTGCTCGGAACGATGTTTCTGGCTGCTCTCGCGATCCGCAAAACTTTTGCCACAAATCTATTCAAATTATAAGATTATATATAAAATAAAGAAGTCCATGGCAGTAAGAACATTCGATTATATACGCACCTCACATTTAAAAGTCTTCTCGCTACCGGGCTCTAGGCCAACATTGAATTTGCTATCCTGATGCTGCTCCTCAATGTGTGCATCGTGCTCCTCCAAGCTGCTGAATATAACTTCGTTGCTTACGCACAGGCGACAGACAAAAGCGCTGTGCGTCTCCTTTATATGCTGTTTCAGCTCCTCCTCATGGCAATATTGGGCATCACAGTAGCGGCACATAAAGCCGCCCGGCGGCTCATGTTTCTTCACATGCTTCACATAGCCGGCTAACGAGACGAGTGCTTTGTTGCAAACGGGGCAGTGTAGTTTTGGTATGCCATCCGTTGTTATTTCCACCAGCATTTTCTGCGTAGCTGCAATTTAAATTCACATCGTTGTTAGTTTACATATTTCTAACAAATGAAACTGAGTTGCATTTAATTGAGTTTGATGCAGTAGCACTTGCATCTTTGTTTGCAGCCCTGGATTAGTTAATTGTGAATGCAAACAGGAGAAGGGGGGACTAAGCACAGCGGCTTAGCTAGAATTATAGAAGTATTTCACACAAACTTACCCATTTTATTTGTACGAAAATACGTTCAACTGCTACATATGCACAATTCGTATGCGGCAGGTAATAAAAATGCAACTTATTTGCACAATTTGTTTGTTTTTTAACGCGTACCGTATTTGTTGTTGTGCAGCAGCACTGTGAAAAAATTGAACTACTTGGTTTTACACTCAGAGAATACATATTAGTGGTGTGCGATATTCGTATGCTAATTAATCGCCACTGTTAAGCAACCACCCGCACTTGCGATATATCCAAGTACTGTGGACACAAGTGTTTTTATTCATTTTCGACTAAAAATACACCTAGGATACAAAAACATTATTATCAAATTTTTTTGTGTATTTTTTGTTTTAGTGTTGAGTAGAAAAGAAGCAAATTGAGCGAACTGTTAACAGAGAGACTTCTGTTAACTTGATAAAGTACTCGATGCTCATTGGTCGACTTCAATTTGCTGTTAATGGGTGGAGGGCTCTGTTAACTACAGGAGTTGCTGTTAAATGACTATCGATACTAAAATATCGCTTACATTGAGGTAATCAAAACAAAAGTGTGGTGAGTTTTTGTTTTTAAAATGTATTTACAAAAATACTTTGTATATGTAACAACGTTTTTTTAAAACTAGTTTAATGTTCTACAAGCATTTCACAAACCTTTTGCAGCTTATCAGCTAAATTAAACCAAATATATCACGCAAACGCTTATTATTTACACGTATTAATAGTTAAAGTACCTTTCTTTGATTTGGCTAAGTGTTCTATCTTTTTTTGTTTTGTTTTTGTAAATATTAATATAGAAAAGTGTATATTTGGGACTTCCTATGCTGCTACCTATAAAAAACTACTTAGAAACTTAATCCCATGCTGTGCTCATTATCATAACTGAGCATTTTATCAATTATTCTGTTATTTATCACTTCTTTCACATTGACAGACCACAAAAAGTCATAATGGTTCCAGTCTTTGTAGGGTATACGATATAGATCCGCACACGGCAACAACGTTGCCAAATACTCCACATCCTCCACAGCCGACATATAATCATTGTCGCTATAGTACATATTAACACAGCTCATTATGTTTCGCACATTGTACTCGGGCGGCGTAGCCTGTTGATAAATGATTTCATTCTGCTCCTTGCCATGATCGTACTGTCGAAAATCGCCTGAGCTATACAGCTGCAGATAGTGTATGATTTGTGTCGTTGAAGCACCCGCAGGATGTGTCTCACAAACATTGGTTAGAAGGCTCTAAAAATGTTTCTAATGTAAGTTAATTTAACATACAAATCTAAGCTGAATTTCTGTTACTTACATGATTGAGATGCCTACTGCCCCAGCCTCCAATAAAATCGAGTAAGCCCGAACATAAAAACTTCAGCACGGAACCCTCGGAGCAGATATGCTCGCACATAATCTTCTGCACACTGGTAATGGGCAGCATCTCCATGTTGCTGATAACCCAACTTAGGAACGATGGTGAACCGATCAAAGCGCTGCCCAGCTTGGAGAGTATAAATGCATGATTCCTCATATATGCAATGGGCGCGAGCAGATGCACCGAGCGCACCTTTTCATTGTACCAGGGCAGCGAGGACATCAGCACAAAGAATGTAGTTGTGCCCTGTGAATGGGCCACAAAATGCAGTGAACTGGAATCGGTTTCATTCAAGGCATAGTCCAGCATGGCTGCCAAGTCGTAGACGCCAATCTCATGCCAGCTAAACTTCCAGAATTCTGTCGTATCCGGATGGATATGCTTGTGCTGGCGGGAATAGGTGTTGCCTCGCGCATTGCCCAGCCAGACATCGTAGCCGGCATCGGCAAACATATAGGCCAGAGAAGTATCTGGGCCATTGATGATCCAGTCATCTGAGGAGCACACGATGCCATGCTGCAGAAAGACAACTGGTTTCTGCATGGTTTCATTCAAATGCTGTCGCTTTGGTGATGCTGGAATGCGATATATGGTGAGGATATAGTCATCCGATGTGTGTACCGTATGTTCCTCCACAGGATAATGGTGATTTGTGATGAGACTGGCCTGCAATTAAAGAGTTTTGAATCAGTAAGATCTTTTTATTCATAATTTCTATTTGCTATCTTAATCGACTTTCATTCATGTGACACTATCAAACGTATGTCATAAAGTTCTGAGAAGCTTTTAACTTTCCGAAATATGATTGATTAAATATCACACCACTCTTTACGTACGTAGTACCGGTATTTATGCCTCACACTATCATAATTACGCCACGTTTGTCAAACTCGATCAAAATCAAAGTCCAACTGGTTCAACTACTTTTTTTTTTTGTTATTAGCCACCTAAAGATATTCCCAGGTGGCTATTCTGATTAGATGGTTTTTAGCTCGCTTTCGCAAAAAAACAAGAAAACAAGTAAATAAACTTTGTTATTGTTCACGTGCGCTCTCTCTCCTCTCTCTCTTTCGCTTTCGCGCTCTTTTTTATTGTGCTCAGATAATGCTATAACAAAGGCGTGCAGCTGAAAGCTTAACGAAACGAAACAACGTTACGTTTCGTTTAGTTTCGTTCAGAACCGAACGCATCACCCACCAGCAGCGATGGCAAAGTCCAAGCACACGCAACGCGTCATCGGTCAAACTTTGCCAACAGCACTACGACGCGTGCCATTCATTAGAGTGAGGGGCATGGCAAAAGTTTAACATGCAAAGCTTTTCCAGCTGAGCAGCTACAACTACTACTACTACTACTAGTATCATTGCGGGGAGCGAGAGTGAGGTCGTACATATGTAGGTAGTTATTGCGATAGCATCGAGCGGCAACGTACTTCAACTCTCTCTTATCAGAGAGCACTACTATTGGGCACGATCAGCTGATATGTGTAGCTTGTTGTGTTGTTATTGTTTGTTCGTTGTTGATCGGGTGATCGCACATAAATATGTACAGAAATACGCGGCCCCCCTATAAATAAGCACACATATATAGAATCGTATGTGTATAAATTTAATAATCATGTTCCGTTGATAATTTTTAGCTAATCAAGACATGCGTACGGAAGTATGTAGTATAAAAGGGGGCACATACTAAAACAAAGCAATGTCGAATATATATAAATGTATGTTCATAAGTTCACAAGTGTATACGTACGTCAAAGAGATTTGAGTATAGTGAACGATAATACCAATACAGTCGACCTTCCATATAGTAAATTTCAAGGCGACAAAAATTCTTTAAACAAAAATTTCGTTGTAAGAAAGTTTGTAATTGGGAAGATCGACAAGATATAAGTAAAGTAGTAAAAGGAGCTTTGATCAATTAAGTTTCCATACAATATACATTCCATAATGTTTTAAATGAAATTCCAATGTTCATTCATCGATCGATTCTTATCACTAAAAGTTGTATTTTATGATCGTTTACTGTACTTTAGTTTAATAGGGGGGGGGTATATTATGTTTTGGTGTTGTTTTCATATCGCGCGCGTGTTTCTTAAGCTTTCACCATGTGAATTGGCACAACCTTCAAACTAAACTAGTATTATCAGTAATACATAATTAAAGTGAATTGTATTTGGCAAGGCATAAATCCAACTTATGTATGATAGTGGGCTGATTTGCAACCGATCAAAGTAACAAGTTTTCCCCATCTATCGATTGATTACACAGAATATTTGCTTACCTAACCATAATAATTACAATTACTCATCAATAAAATGATCTCAGCGCATTATCTGTAGTTCATTAAACCATTTTAAACATTTGAATTGATTACAATCCTTAGTCATAATCAGCTTATTAAATGCAATTTTATTTCGTTTTTCTTTCATTGCTTTCTACTTTTCATTAAGCTCTTTGTTTGTGTTTTTTTTTTTAAACTTTGACAAGTGTTGCTACAAAACTTTATGATGCTCATAAAATGGTTAAATCGTATCTTAAGGTTTTTTTTATTACTTTTTATTTGAAGTACTTCCACTTTTTATTGGTCTATTGTATATAGTATATATGCAATTCCAAAGTTCGAAAGTAGCCAATATCTTATCGTGAAAAGTATATATGCATATATATTCTATTGATCCCGACTGTCTGACACATGTTTAATTTTCTCTGTGAAAATCACATGTTGCCGCACTTGGCAACTATAAAAATTGTTTTAATTTGAATAAGAAAAATTATTGCGCAAGCTTAGGAAATATTTTCAATAAAAATACAGTTGTGAAAATAAAATTGGTTAGGGTTTGAAAGTATTGTGGCAAGTGGGAGTATTGAAAGCTTTTCATTGTTCTAAGCTTATAATTCACAACCTGTTTTAGCATCGACTATCTTTACTATATGCTTCTACCAAAATGTATGTATGTAGACATTACAAAATATTGGCAATTACTTGTTGTTTTTGTGCTGTTGGCTAATAAACTTGGTAACTTACCGTCACTTTGTGGCCATCCACCGGTTCAATGTGTCCGCTGAGCAATAGCAAAAGCAGTAGCACCAATAAAAACATTTTCAACATTTTGTTGTTGTAATAATAGATGTTGTTTTTCGCTAGTGCTGTTGTTGTTGTTGTTGTCTTTGGCTGTTGCATTTTTGTGCAGATATATTTTGTAATGGCAATGTCTTGATAGTGTTTTTCTTTAAGGCGTTTCATTCATTCAACCATCCAATCCACACAGCCTGACCCACTTGCAGCGAAATGTTGCGAAATCCCTTGCGGCCAGTGCCACTAGACCTGCCTAAAATATATAATAATGTAGAAAAAATATTAGTTAATTAAAATCATAACTCGTTTTATTTTTTAATATATAAAGTTTTTTGTTGTAGTTTGCTTTAACGATTTCACTTACACTTTTTATACTGGATTTTTTTTTCAATTGCTTTTTTGCGCGCTGATAAGTTTAGTCTTGTAACAGTTGCTATTATGCCTGAATATATACGTATATATATGTGTATGGATCTTAATCAGCAATGCGTTGTTGCACTTCAAGTGATCTCTATGATGTGTAGTGTATATATAGTGTATATATATGTATGTTCCTTATTGATTTTGCGTTGTGTATTAATTATGCGTAATTACAATAATTGAGCCCATTTATATGCCTTGGCTTGATTTTTTTTCTGCTTGTTGAGGGTTTTTCTTTTTCGATTTGCCTATTTTTATTGTTATTCTAATTATTTCATTACTCAAGGGCGCATGACGTATCCGTGTGCGCTTCGGTGTGTGCGTGCGGGTGTGTATGTGTGTGTGTGCGGCGATTAACTTCAGGAAATTTGCACTCCGTACGAAAATACTGAGCCCGGCAGCTGATTAGAATTCTATTGTGACGTAAATGCACAGCCTGCAAATAAATATAATATACAAACATAAAGATTTATAAACATACACATAGGTATATTATAATATTAAAATATTCTTTTGCTTTCCCGTTAATTTGTAGGTCAGGTCTGTTTTTAATATTCTTGAATCTATATATTGCTTCTTATAATGATTACTTGTTATGATTTTGATAATATTTGATGTTTTATTTGTGTAATGATTCATGGCACTTTAAAGGATTTAAATTGGATTAGTATATTTATATGACCTGGAATTTAAAATATATTATTTATATTGAGGAGTATTTGGACTAATAGACAGCTTTCTTTTAAAATTGATTTCGTGTTAAGATATTCATAGTACATATTTGATGTATTATTTGTGTGATGATTAATGGCTTTTGTTTTTTAATATGAAAACTATTACATATTATATGTGCTTAGGAGTATAGACAGATTTCTATAATATTTAATTTTTATTAGCTATTTATTTATTGTTAACATTGCTCATTGATCTTGGTGAACGTGTGAAATTGTGTGTCTTACGTTAAGTATACGACACGTATACCACTGAACTCTGAGCTTAGTTTTTTGCTCTATATGACATTTTTGCAAAATGGAAACTGAAATTTTTATTATATTCAGATGACACAACTGTCTAGAATACTTTTTAATAAGAAAAACAAATAGGAAGCATTTCAATTCAATATTAAAAATGAATCAACATAGAGCTATATTTTAATAGTTATCAAACGAAATATTTTAAGTGTTAACGAATTTAACTCTTGGCTAAAACACATTGTACTACATATGTGAAAAAATTTCACTTTTCCGCAATCGTGATGAAGTAATTCGAACTTGAAACATTTTGATGGAAAGTTTAGACCTTGCAAAAGATATTTGCTGAAAATAAAACTATTTTTAAGTCGTGGATTAGACATGTCATTTAATTATTATGATTTTATGTCAACTCAATTGACAATTTGTTGATCCTACGATGATCTTTCCCACGCATCTTACTAGACTGCAGCAAATGAGGTAAGCTTTCTGTCAATGAATGGCTGAATCGATGAAACAATCAATTGATTTGTACACAAATTATATATGTATGAATGCTTTGTTTTTTCGGTTTGTTTGTGTGTATGTATGTCTGTATGGGTACAAGCTGTACAGGTTCCCACAACCAATACCATTTGCGTCACTTTTTACCGAAAGCGAAATGTTGAATGAAATTTAGCTTGAGGCCAGCCACACACTCACTTAGAGAAAAAAATCAAAACAGTTTTCCACGGCGACAATAAGTTGTTGATGTTTTTTAATTTTGTTATTTATTTATAGATCGTTGCCGGTTTTTGTCGCGTGTTGTCAGCGCGTTCAATTCCAAACTAAAACTAGCTTAGACGAGCGACAGTTGGTCTCTTCATAGCCCCAAAGCTTGACACATTGCAAAAAAGCTCTCACAATCGCCGGCGATCGTGTGTGTGCAGAAAAAGCTTTAACTCTTATGACGGAAGCGAATGTTGTTCCAAAACAGCTGTTGTTGTGATTTTTCATTTTACTCTCGCGCTCTCGCTCTCTGTCTCTCGGTCTCTGTGCCTGCTCTTGTTTTCTAGAACTTTGTTTGTAAACAATTACTTAATGCCGCATAACTGCACGCAGCAGCGCATAAATTTAATTATTGTGCCACGAATCAGTGTGCAAAACGGAGACAGTGCTAACGGGTCAAGTTCAAGCGAACCGGTTTTTCTCTTCAAATTATATATGTGCGCATATTTTTGGACTCTAGCCGAAAATTGAGTTTGTAATAATAGCTTATTTCTTTGCGAATTTCAAGGTCAATTTGCGTAATTTATGCGCGATTCGCTTTTGGGGCATACAATTGCCCTCAAATGTCGTTAAAATAATGATTGCTGGCAAAGTGTTGCGTCTTAAATTGTAAACAAATATTGTTTTGTTACTTACAAATCAACAAAAACAACAAACGAGCTTTGCCTCTACACGGAACGAAATAGTTGTCTGATTCGCTTTGCATTTGTATTCAAATTGAGAAAATTTCTCAAGAATTGCTATTTATATGGCACTGCAGGGACCAAAATACTTTGATATCGGTTTAATTTAACATGAAATAGAATACTTACTTGTATATCTTATTCTGTTCTTCTCTTTTTCCAACCAAATCCGCAGTATTTAAGTTTCTTTATGTAACCCAAACGAATTGTTTAACAAAACACATTAACTTTGCTTTAGTTTTCTGTACTTTTCCAACACAACTTTTAATTTATTCATTATACGAATCGCAACCTTTGATCCTAAGTCTAAGCACTGTTTTTTCCCGTATCTCTTTGACACTTCGAATGTGAGTTCGTTGAGGAAATCCTTTCGACATGCACATTGCACAATGAATCCAATTATTGAAGCCCATGAAAGCACTTTCAAATTTTGTAAATCGCTTTGCTGCATTCAAGCTTCAAAAATCAAATAAACAACTTTAATAACATCCAGTGAGAAGGCTGTTAAGTTGTTTGAACTTGGCGGGCTGTTGAATACCCTGTAAAATGGGTTGAGTGCTTGTTTGGTTAATTTCAAGTAGCTTTTTTTGACAGAAGAATGAATACAATATAACAATAATATATATATATATTTATATAGAACAAATATTTTTAAATTTGTTTAGAAATCATTTATAATGTTTTTGCAAATGTTGTAAAGAAGGAAGCATTTCTATAAAGTAATTAGATCAAGAAATGTATTCATTTTTTATTTCCAAAATTACATTTTAAAAAATAATAAAAAAATATTTAACTTAAACAAATGTTAAAATAACTTTCTTTAAAATTTTGTAATGTATTAAACTCTTTCTCTTCTTTTAAAAAACACGCATCTATATACCCACTTGAAGCTATTTTTTTATAGGGTATAGGGAAAATGAGCCTGCAATGCGCCGCACTTTGTGTTAGTCACGCAAAAAAGTGTTTGTTTTTTTTGGCCGTTGCTCCCTTGCACTATATTGTGTTTATTTATTAGCGAAATTTGCATTAATTTAAGTTGCAACACGTGGCACGATAGCAGCAGCAGCAGCAGCGACAGCAACAGTTGCTGCATTTGGCTGTTTTAAATTGCGTTTATGCAAAATGCAATATGCAAAGGCAAAGGGGGCAGAAAAAAAAGTATCTCGAAATTGTTATCCTGTGCGCAGTTGAGCTTAATGCAAGGACAGCATTTAGTTGCACAGCTTTTGTGCGCTTAAAAATAGACACGCTGATAGACAATTAGAAAATGTTGCATACAAAAGCTATCAATAGTTTCGACTTGCGGCACAGGGTCGTCGTGGCAAATCGGTTGCAGCTGCAGCCCGGGGTCCTAACCATATAGAAAATGGTAAAAAAAAAAATGGGTAAAAAAGAATTGCACATAGATATATCGCCTTAAAAGCAAAAGCATGCCCCCAAGCCCAATCCTATCTACACCCCCTCCCCCTGTCCCCTCTCTTCCCCGTTGAAAGACCAAGTCAAAGCACTTTGTGCAAATTGTCAACGTTGTGCGTCCTTCTACGCATACGAGCAACAACAACAACAACAACATCAGTGGCAGCAACAACCTCGGCTGCAACAACAATGTGGCAACAAAGGCTTCAGGTTATTGCATGCATTTTAATTAGTAGACAAGCCAAGTGGGTTGCCACTGTGTGGCATCTACATATGCACGCAACACACACACACACACACTCACATATCTAAGGAACAAGATGATGATACAAATGCATGGGTTGTTACACAAGTTCAAAGATCAATATATATATATTGGTTCAATATGCTAATGGCATAACTGTCAACTCCATGAATATAACCCATTATTAGTGCTCATCAGCAATGCAAAAAGGTACAAATGAAAAATAGCTTGGCAAAAAAAATCGCAAATCATTTGGATAGATGAAAAACGATGCGTGTAGAAACTAGGAAACAAGACAATGACATATGAACCGAAACGAGCCCTCTAACAAACGAGAAAAAAAAGAAACGACAAAAAAAAAACGTGTCCAATTCGAATAACAAACAAACAAAATGGCCAAATTGACACAGAGTGTGCGGGGGGAGGGGCGTTATGTAGTCCCTTTTCAAGCACAACTCGAGTCCTTTTCAATCTATCATTCTGCCCTCGCGGTTAGCCTCATACACACACACACACTGAGAGAGCGTGTGTGTGTGTGAGAGAGAGAGAGAAACGCCCCCGCTATGCTCCTCAGATGCCCAGCAGGCGCTCATTCGACCCATTGCCGCCACGTTCTGCGCTAGTTTCTTGTATTTATTTTTAAATTGTTTCGCACACACATAAACAAACCAACACTAACTCACAAACAGCAGCAGCAGCAGCAGCTAACATCCTTCACATACAGGCGTATGCGCCATGTGACTTGAGCATGTGCGAGTGTGCGTGTGTGTGCTTCAGAGATGAGCTTTGTCACCGTGACTTTAATATATAGCGTGAATGCGTGAACGTAAGCATTGCACTGCTTGTTATCTTAGCAAGCAGTTCGATTTTTCCATAGATTAATGAAACCTAGGGTTTCATTAATCTATGCATTTTATTGTATAAGCAAAGTCTTATATCAATATCAAGCAATTGAATCGCCAAATAACGTGACTAGAACATAACGTATACGCTCATATTGCTCAACTCTCATGTTTGTGTGTTTGCGAGTGTGTTTTTCCTGTGTATTATGTTTATGTATTGGTGTGGTGTATAGAACAGCAACAACAACAACAACAACACAAACATAAAAAAAATCTGTGTAACGCGCATCTGTCAAGCAACCAAACGCCCCACGCACATGTCCCTGTGTGTGTGTGTGTGTGTGTTTATGTGTGTGTATGTTTGTATGTAAATGTCCTTGAGTGCTTGACGGATGACATTCATAAACGTCACTTCAATTACCTCCACGCGCCAACGCCACCAATGCTGCCACTGCCACCACCACCAAAGTCGGCGACGGCGGCGGCGGCGGCGTTGTCGCCGCAAAAAGCAACAAAAATGAAAAAAAGAAATGAAAGAAGAAGAACATAACACACATTTCTGAAAAGTCAGTCAGCTAAAGTTTAAGTATTTTCCTTTTTATATATATTTTTCTTCTTCGCTCGTCTTTGGTTTTGAGTTTTTGACGTTTTTTGTTTATTTTTATTTATTTCCGTCGCTTTCATGTTTTACACACTTTTTTATTATTTCTTTTGCATGCAGCATCAACTATTGCAGCAATATTTTCCTCCTTTTTTATGATAAATTATGTGGAACGAAACGTTAAGCTGTTAAATTGTTGTGCTCAAAGCGACAAGATTTCTGTCAACGTTTATGGGAAGAATGTTTGGTATAAATATTTACTTTGATGACTTACAAATCTTGTTCATTTCAACTTTTAATTAATTTTAATAAGCATAGAGACTATACTCGAAAAAAAAACACAATGTGTTCGACCTTTTAATTTGCCTATAGTTTTTCTTTTGTCTATTTTGTGTTCGTTGTGTTTTCCACAAATTAAGCGCATTGATTTTCACTCGACAACATCATCATCAAAAAGGCGGCCGTCCTGTGAACATTTTTTTTTTTTTGCCACACATACAAAAGTAATCTATATATACATGTGAATATGTAGGGGGAGGGGCGTGAGGGGGTGCTGAGTGTGTAGTGTAGGTGGTTTTCGCTTCCCTTCACTTACACTTGTCCTTACAAATTTGTCCTTTTGCTCAAATGTGAAAAGACGCATAATGTCCTTTTACTTGTTTCTCTGCTTCTGCTGCTGCTGCTGCTTCTTCTTCTTCTGCTTTTGCTCTCATTGCTTTCTTTCATTTTATTTTTATTTTTGTTGCTGCTGCTGCTGCTGCTAGTGTTGTTGTTGTTGTTGTCAACATTTCGCCTCGACGTCTGTCGCTGTCACGTTACACGCCCAGCCACCCACCGCCCATCCACCCACCGCCCACATTTGCTACTTGTAAATTATTTGCATTAGTAGCCACTTGTGCTTTTGTCTGTGCAAGTGTGCGTGTGTAAGTGTGTGTGTATGTGTCTGGGTGTGTGTGCGTTTAGTTGCGCTTGGTCTACCCTCAGGCAAAACGGGCCAAAACCTGCCCAAGTCTCAGCTAAAACAGAGTACCCAAAAAACGCCTTCATATTTCCTTTCGTCCTTCTGTCCACAGTCTGACAGCCCGTAGATTTCTCTTGCTCTTGCTCTTGCTCTGCTGCGTGTTTGCTTGCTTTTTTTTGTTTGTTTGTTTGTTTGTTTATATATGTATGCACATTGAAATTTCCACTTTGTTGTTGTTTCTGGTGTTGTTGCGTTTTTTTTAAAGGCTGCCACGAATTTTTGTATACCCTGTTGTAAGAAAAAAATGGTTTAAAAACAGATAAAGGCTCAAGCGATTTAATTAACATAATTTCTTTTACTTCTTAGTTAAAACCTTAGTTAAAAACGTAAAACAAACTTAAGCAATAAACATTAAATAAAATGTTTCGCCAATAACCAAAACAAATCCTGCCTAATCCCTTTTTTAGAACTTCTCTCTTATCCTTTTTATCTTTATCCTCAACCCTTTTCTCTGTTTTACAGGATATCTATCTCGTCGTTTAAACTTAATTGCAATACTTTCTTGTTGCTGGCTTTGAGCCTGCACTTAAATTAACTGATTGCAACATTCTATACAGCTTTTTATGCGTTCTTCTTGTTGCTGTTGCTTGTGTTTTTAGCCTTTTGCTTGGTACCTCATGGGAGTTACATTTTAAGTGGCTAGTAAATGCGGTTTCTTCCCTCTCTTTCACTCTTTTGCTAGCACTTTGCCTTTTTTTTCGTGTAGTTTACCATTGTTATTTGTGCAAAAGTTTTTTTTGGGTTTTTTCGTGCAAGCGTTTGTTGCGTGCGCAAAACGCGGCGTATGCGCAATGTGGGCAAATACGTGTATTAAGCCAAATGCATTAAACATGGCAACAAGGGCCCAGACAGCGGCTAATTGTATACATGTGTTAGAGAGAAAGTGGGCAAGCGGCTGCCCCTCCCCCCCCTCTCTCTCTCTCTCGCTACCTCTTTCTCTGTATAATTTTCTGGAATTGTTTGCTCAAAGGCAAGGATTTAAGTATGTGGCTCAAGTGTCTGGTAATTATGGACATATGTGTGTGTGTGTGTGTGTGTGTGTGTGTGTGTGGGGCATGTGTGTGTGTTTAGGGCCATGTTGTAAAGTTGATAAGCCCTGTGCATTAAACTGTGCTGATAAACTGTTCTGATGCTGTGTGTGTGTGTGAGGGGGGGGGGGTTTCTGACAAGCCAAAAGAATATGCAAATTAATATGATTTGGGTAACAAAGTTTTGTATATATGTATGTGAAAGGCAAAGTGACAGACAGGCAAAACTAATGTTAATAAGCATGTGATAAAGCTTTAATGATTATTATTTTTACTTATGTTAGAAGATATTAATGCTTATTGCATGGTTTTAGTTTGAAAGAAGAAGTTTGAAATAACTTAAGTCTACAGACAGAGGCTTCGTGAAGCTGAACGAAAAAGTCGATCAACGACTAAAAGAGAAACTGATCGAAGCGTTTGGTAATCTATGTTAAATGTTATTGATGGCATTGCCCTAACTCTCTTCCTTCTCCACTTTAATTCGATTGCCAAAAGTTGATTTATAACAATTTGCAAATCTATTTTGATTATAGATAGCTCTAAAAATATATAAGTATAACGAAATGCTGCTGATGCTGCTACTGCTGCCGTTGCCGGGTAATCTAATAGTAATTAGTTAAATGTTTTTCGGGGAAGCTGTTCGCGAAATTGCAGAAAGGGAGCACAAAAACAATTTGCATAATCACTGGACATTCTGTGTGTGTGTGTGTAGCAAAAACGGAAGGAAGGCCGAAAAGGCCAAGTTGAGGCTAACAATCGCCAGATCTAAAAATAAGATTTAGTATTTCTTTCTTTCTATTTTTTTTTTTGGGTTGATGATGGTTTTCTGTGTTTGGGTTCAACCAAAATAGGAAGTTCAACCAAGCATGTCGAGCGTTGTGGTGTTGAACTGGCCTCGCATCCGGCATCAGCTTGTGTACCTCCCCCTCCCCCTCCATCCACCCGGTTTCTGATTTACCCCCGCCCGCAGCGATTTATCAAAGTTCATTGAAATTGTGGGGCTGCCTCGAGTCGGGCGAAAAAAGTATTTTATGTCCTTGGGGCAGTTGGATGTAGTTGAAGAAGGTAGGGGGGAGGGGGGGGGGAGGGCAGGTTGGTGGTAGTGCTGGTATCGTCCTTGCCACACTGACGACGTCATTCATTAAAATTTTCGCCAAGCTAGTAAGTTGTTGGCGTATTAAACAGCATTGAGCTGTCAGCCGTATTACAATCCAAACAAAGTGCCATAAAAGCCAGTTACACACACACACACACACACAAACAAACAAACACATAAACAGTGCACAGAGTGCATAACTTTCTCCGGCTGTTGTTGTTGTTGTTGTTCGTCCCTCCACAAACTGATTTATGATATGGAATTGCGCTAGACTTGTGATTCCACAACAACAAAAACAATAAACACACACACTCTCCGCATCTCTCTCGCATCCTTGCAGCAAATGAAAAGTCAATACGCCACATTTGATTAATAATCATATTATATGCTTTATTAAGCATCAAGACAAAACAGATGACTCCCGACATCCCTCCGCCCCCCTCCCCCTCGTTTCAGCTCGTGGCATTTGTATGCCCTCAGACTAATGATATTGAAGCTTATATCACATGTGCCAAAATTAATTTAGATTAATTTTGCCTTTGCACAATATTGCCTGATTATTTATTTAACAAATTGTATGATCTATTATTGAAGTGCAAATGCCAGATTTCAGCAATTTACGTATTAAATTTCTCGCTTTTGTCTAAAGATAAATCTTATGTTATATAGTGTGTTCAACGCTCAGTTTTAAACTTAATCCTAGTCCAATTATTAGTTGAAATAACTTTTACTATAAGCCAACTTTATAATAAGCCTTCTTTTTGTCCACAAATTGACCTCTGAGTAGTTGATTAAATAAGAAAATAACAAAATAGCAAAACAATCGTCTATTGTTCAACGTTTTTTCTATAGTTTTTCGAGAACAGCGCATTTTTGCCGTAGGCCATTTTGGCAGTGTTGGTAAACACAGTCGTGTTGTGTGTCTCGTGTCTTCCATCTATTGTTATATAACTCTTTTGTTTGGCCACAGTTGACTTGAGCCATTTGTTTGGCCTGGCATCGCCTTTTATAAATATCTTTATCATCTGACAAGTGCAGACAGCGAAGACAACCCAAGGATATGGTCTCAAACTCCATATCCATAGACTCGTGCCGTCACCTCCCCTCCACTCCACCCATCCTTCTGCCACGTTCTTTGTGTCTGTGTGTGCTTTGCGGCCTGCCCACAAATTATAATTACAAATGATATATTTTGGCGTTTTTATTATGAGACTGTGCATAAAATAAATGATCTAAATGCCTATTAGAGCTCACTTCTATGACAAACGTGCAAAACTTTGCCCCGCTTTGCTGCTCTTCAATTTGCCTCCTCTTCTTGCTCCTCTTCTTCCTCTTTTTTCCAGTCGTTTACCCTTAAGAAAGTTGGACATGCAAAGTTTTTTAATGCAGCTTGAAGGCTATGCGAACTAAATGAGATAAGTTTAATTGTAGGAAATAAGCAATTTAAATCATTAAAAAATTATGGCAAAAAATCTGTTAGCGAACATTTTGGTACGTATTTATTAAATTTTTATTTGAAAAATATTCAAAGCGTATTTAAATTTCGTTGCTTTTATAACGTTTTTTTGCTTAAATTCTTCTCCTTTTTCTTTATTTCTATAAATATTTGATATGGCGAACTGGGGCTATCAATGGGCTGCTGGGAACGGCCTGGAAGGGGGAAGGGAGGCAGGCGAGCTGAGACGTGGGATAAGCATAAGGACTAGCAGCAGCAGCAGCAGTAGAAGCAGGAGAGGCAGCTGGGTCTACGACGACGTCGCATTGTTGTGCGTAGAAATATCTAAGCTATGCGGCGTACCGAACCGGGCATAATCAAAATACAATTGTGCGAGGATGTAAGCGTGTATGTGTGTGCGTTTATTGTGTGTGTGTGTGTGCGTGCTTGTAACGGTTTGTAAGTGTTGTAACGCGTGCACAAATTTCTTTTTATACTGCCATTGCTGCTGCTGCTGCTGCTGTTTGTTTGAGAACGGACTCTACCTGTGCCAGGCCGACACTCAGTTTGCTTCTCAGTTGCTATAAACTGGAAGAGGCCACAAGGCAGAGCGTCATATTCAGCAAAAAGAGAGATGAGAAAGAGATAGTTGCAAGTGGGAGTGTTAGTTAGTTGTGTGTGTGCGTGCGTGTCTGATATTAGAGCATGTAAAATGTAAGAATAATATATTAATTAATTATAAATGCTAAACAAAAACGTAAGAATACAAAGCAAAAGCAGAAAGAGAGAGCGCGAGAGAGCGGCAGTTAGTCAATGTGACCAGTCTGTAGAAATTACTCAGCATTATGTGCAAGCCTCGACGGCTGGAAACAGTCGTTAGTTGCTCGGTTCGGGATCGTTCGGTTTCCATCGTAGGTTCGTGGCATTAGGACCCAAACTCGTTGTCGTTCTTAGCTGGTTTACTGGCACAGGAGCCAAAACGTTTTCGTGCGCTGCGCTGACAACATCCACGCAGGACCAAAAAGCGGACGGTGCGTTTTACTGTGCCTCAGTGCCTGCATGTGTGTAAATGTATATGTGTGTCTGTGTCTGTGTGTGTGTGTGTGTGTGTGTGTGCAGAAACTTTTAATCGTGTGCTTGTGCGTGTGAGGTGTTGAAAATTGATTGCACTTAAAAGAAACTACAGCAAAGGGGCAGAAGCAAAATGTTTGACGTATAATGAAAGCAGAAACCGTAACCGAAACCGTAAACGAAACGCGAAACCGAAATTGGAAAATTGTGCCACCAAAAAATGTTAAAGGCAAAGCCAAATTTTATATAATCAAGCAATAAAAATGACAGAGCAAACGCCACCGTGTGTGCTATATATACATGTGTGTATGTGTGTTTGTGTGTGAGTGCAGAAATGTTAATATCATTGTATCAAATGTGTGTGTGTACGCGAATGAGTGTGTGTGTTTGTGTGTGCTGGTGTGTGTGATAGTGTGCGTGCATGTATTCTCGTGCCTTCAGGCCTTTCATAAAGAGGTCAAAACGTTGCTTTCGTTTTTTCTACGGTTTTTGCACTGTGTGCTAAAGTTTTTTTTTGTCGGTTGTTATTCGCTGGCCAAGACAGCAAAATTTAACATTCGGCCCCCAAAAACAAAACCAAAATTGGCAGCCAGTGCTCTTTTTGGGCTAGCGCCTGCTGCCCCTCCTTAAAGTGTTTGCTGTGTGCGTAAAAGCTGAAGTAAATGATATAATAACTATAAAAACTTGAGAACAGCTTCAAAGCAAGGCAGCTTTAATTGTGAATTGAAACAAAATGCCATAAAAGGTTTTTGCAGCATACTTTTAGGTGGCTCAATAAATGTTAAGCCTAATGTTAAGATAAGAATCTTAACAAAAATAAAAAGTGATTGACGTGTTGTTAAATATTAAAATAAAATAAAATAATTTTGAAATTTAATCGACTCAGAAAGTGAACACAAAATTGAAAAAAATTGCGATTACTAATCTTAAATACTGAAAGTAATATAATAAAATTTTACAAAATTATTTATCAAAAATCTTCAGGCTGAAGTCTAAATTCAACAATTTAAAAATAATTAAAAATGGAACTTATAACTATCAGTAGCATGCCTATAACTTTTATGAGAATGTAGCTTTATTTATTTTAAAAATATTTAGATATTCTATTTAGATATTCTTGATTTCCTATGTTGTAGTTACTTAATTCTCAAGCAAATTTTTATTTCTACTTCAGCTTTAAAGACGGTCCTTAAACATGCTTATTAAATGTCTCAGACACCAAATATTAATTGCGCTAAAAAGTATGCTATACTTTACAAATAAAGTGGTAATCTGTAGTAAAAGACATTAGCTTTGCAAGAGCTTTCATTTTATAGATTAGGGCACGTCTCAAGTAACGCTCAGAAGTTTAATCAATTTAATGTGCAATTATGTAAAGTCTCAAGTAGACAAGGCGCCCAAAAAAGGAAAATGTTACGCAATTTGCAGCCAAATTTGAGGCAGCGAGCAGAGAATCAAATACCATAATTAATAATAATGCCCAAAACAGAGTCGAAATTCCTGGCTTAACATTGGTCTATGCCTAAAAGTACGAAACAACATCGAAACACAAAAAACGGTAGCTGTAAAAAGTGCGAGTCTGAAACGCACACAATCAGAGGCATGTGGCAAGTGGGTGGGGTGGGGTTGGGTAGTGGAATAGGACATTAGCGGCAGCTACTCAAAGCATAACAATGAACGTAACCGCACATAGAGCCCAGAGACAGCCACAAGCAGCTACATAAAGAGCAAAAAAAAAACAACAAAAAAAATTGAAGCAATGAGCAAAAAAGAGAAAGAGATGGAGAGAGAGAGAGTGGGTGTGTGCCTGCCAGCGCGTGTGTGTGTGTGTGAGAATGAGTGTTACCTACTAAACTAAATGAAAGTAAAAATTGTAAGCGTAAGCTAAAACAACAAACACAACACAGCCGTTACAGCCGTTACAGCAGCAGCAGTGGCAGTGGCGGCAGCAGCACACGCAGCAGAAAACGAAAGCAATAACAGTAACGTGAGCAAGCGATAAGAATGCTGAGATAAGCAGCAGAGCGTAAAAAGAGAGAACAAGAGAGAGTGTGTGTGTGTGTGAATGGCTGCTTACAATAAGTGTGTGTGCGTGAAGGAGCAAAACTTTGCCTTAGACCAAAGCTAGACTTTACAACCTTTTCTATTTGTTTTTCTCATTGCGCGCTTGCTCTCGCTCACTCGCTCTCTCTCTCCCTCTCTCGTTTCGTTACAGATTTAACAGCTTGTGCAAGTTCAATGTAAATGCAAAAATGTAAACAAAAGCAACGCACGCGCAGCAGCAGCAGCAGCAACAACAACAGCAACAAACATCAAAATATATATATATATATATATGGAACTATAAATGCTCTCTCTGCCATAAAACTGGATCTGACTAGCTTCCAGCTGGGGTCCGACCATAACGTACGACATCATCGTCGTCGTCGTCGTCGTTGTCGTTATAGTATCCCTTCCAGTGGGCCTGCAGCACACGGCCAACATTGCTGGCAGCGTCACAACAACGTCAGCAGTGCTCTGCTGCTAGTCGTTCTGTCGTCCGCGCTACACTGGCAAAACTCAGGGAAATTTTCCGCACACCCAAAACACACACACAAACAAACACACACACACACACACACTAACCTTTTGCCAAAAATTCAAAAAAAAGAGAGAAAATAATAATAATAAGAAATGCTGCGGCAAGCGTCAACGTTAGCAGCAACAACAACACGCTGTGTTTCTAGTGTGGTGCTGTGTTAATTGTTATTTATGTATTAGTAGTGTATATATATATAATATATTTTTGTGTGTGATATTGCAACAACAATGAGCAAAAGTTGTGCAAATGCCAGGGCATAAAAAAGAGAGAGAGAAAGAGAACGAGAGAGGAAGAAAAGAGTTTCAGCTGAACTAGAAAAAAATACAAACAACGACATTAAACGGTTTTGCAAACAGTAAACAGTCAACGGCGGCAGTAACAACACTTTTTCAAAACGGGTCCAATGTTGCAGCAAACAACATGCAGCAAACAACAATGGCAGCAACTAGAACAGCAACAGCAACAACAACTGCAACAAATACAACAACAACAGCAGCAGCAGCGGCAGGTGCAGCAACTGCAACAACAAGCAAGCGAGCGTCAGCAACAACAACAACATCCGACAGCTAAAGCTCATAGCAGCAACAACAGCAGCAGCGGCGGCATCAGCAGCAGCAGCAGCATTAATCGTAGCAACATGCGCCTTAGCAACATGCTGCCAGCGAGCAATAGCACAACAACAACGATAGATTTCAATAGTCGCCGGCGACGCGGACGTCTACGAAGCGCACAACAATGTTGCCAATTAGTGCCAGCAACAACAAACACAAATGTTGCTAATACACAACAACAACCAAAACAAAAACAACAACAAACAAACAAACAACAACACCATGCAATGCTTTTGTTATCAATAATGTGCGATTGTGTAAATATTTTAAAACGCTTAGTATTATTACCATTAAATGCAACAACAACAACAACAGCAACCAGAACAAAAACAAAACATATTTATAATAATAATACAACAAAAACAATGAAAAGCAACACAACGCCCACTGTATGCGGTGGGCGTGGCCATAAGCTTTACTGCATGCTGCCGCTCCTCCTGCTGCTTCTAATGATCAGTTGCCTGCTGCCCTCCAGCGTTGACGCTCACAAGCCCAAAAGCGTCAAACAGCAGCAGCAACAGCAGCAACAACAACAACACCAGCCGGCACACACCAACGATGTCACGTTCAACAACAACAATAATAACAATATTAACAATAATAATATGGGCGGCATGGGTGGTGTGCCGCCCACTTATCAAGTGAAATCATCGCCAACATCAAACGAAGACGAAGCCGAAATCCTCTATCAGTCAGCCGAGATGTTTGGCGAGGAGGAGGAGGAGCAGGACGATAGACTGGAGGGGCTGGGCGGACAACTGAATACAGTGCATGGTGGCCCCAGCGATGAGGATAATGCGTCCAATCAACGCGGTATTAATGGTAAGTGCAACATCACTTTCTCAACTTCTTTTTCATCATTTTTTATTTGTTAAATATCCCATGAAACATTCATTTGACAACTGTGAGTGGGATATAATGAGCGTATGTATACGTACAGTGGCTTGTAACAGTATAACAGTAAAATAAATCGGCTAAGCCTGAAAGGTTTTAAAAAAAATCCCCTAAGAAGTGTAAAAAATGAAGTGAGCTTATGAGATTTGGGGCAAATCATTTAAAATATTTCTTGACTCTTATTAAATGTATTTTTTATTTGCTAAGAAGCCTTCTTTATGATTCTCCATTATGTTTTTATGTCCCAAGCTTTAATTCTTTTTTATTTGGCTTAAACCTAAGCAAACTTTTAAAAAGAAAACCGCTAAAAAATGTCAGAAAGTTAACAATTCGAAGTTTAAATTTCTTGTTTCAAAGATATTTGTTAGATTAAAAAGGGTCTTAAGTCTTCAAAAAAAAATCATATTGTTGGGATTTCTTACAACATATCTTTATTTTCGCAATATTAAAAAAAATTTGAAAATTGCAATAAGTAAAAATCAAATTTTCGCTTGAAAAAGTATTCAATTTTTTTTTGCAATATCATCTTGCTAGAAACTCTAAATACCTTTTTGAACGCATTTATAAGCTCTTTTCTTTCTCAAAAATTAAATTTCACACTGAAACCCAAGCTTCTAGTTACTTAGGCGGTTTAAAAATCTTAAAACTCGTATATCTCATGCATATTAGCCCACTGTGCGTGTTAATACACACGCCGTCTTACGCACAACAACAGCAACAGCAACAACAAACGCGACTTATGCGTGATTTGGCCTTTTTGCCTGTGACTATGACTAATGGAATTTGTATTTAAATGAGCTAAAAAGGGAGCTGCAGGGACGAAGAGCTGCTGTATAAGTGATTTATGCGACAGGCGATGTACAATTCAATTGAGTGGGGGGAGGAGTACGGCGGGCTGTTGACTGCTGAGGATTTCGCTCTTAGCGCGTAAATTGAATTTGACTTGCATAGCTTACAGTTCATGGAATGCGTATGAGTGATATTTTGTTTGTTGGTGTTGTCGTTGTTGTTGATAATATCAAATGAAATCGAGCGAGAGAATTTCATTTATTAGGCTGATTTTCAATTGAACGTGGAAAAAAAGAAGCTCACATATTAAAATATTTATAAGATGAGAATACACAAAGACGGCAAAGGGTAGCTAGAAATAATCTAAGACTGATCCACAAAATATTTATTTATAAATTTTTTTTTTTTTTTCGTTTTAAGACAATGTTATTCCTGTATTCATAATTCTACTTAAGCAAAACAAACACTTAAAAAACGACTTTACCCACCCTTTGTACAACGCGGCGTATACGTTATATTTAATGTGCACATAAATTACGTATACGCAATGTTTGCAGAACATAAATAATTGAAGCGACTTGAACAGCTGCTAAAACACACACAAAGAAACGCGCACACATATACACATACATACAGTAATAACAATAATAACGAATTCTTAGCTACTCTCTAGCTCAGCATTTGCACTGCATTTTATGCATTTTAGTCAAGCTTGGGGGCCAAGTCAAGTAGCTGAGTAAAACGTCACGTTTACCTTTTGTTGGCATTATGTGATGGGGCGCCCAAAAACAACACACACACACACACACACATTTTGGCCTACAACAATTAAACCCGTCGTGGCACCATGTTTGCCTAGGCGTACGGACCCTGGAGCCATTTCTCATTTTAATGACTCAACTGAGCTGTCTCTGTGGCCTCTCCCATCTAGATCCCCTTGCCTACTCCCCCCTCTCTCTCTCTCTCTCACATGCCCATCTGTTTCTCTTACTATCTGTCTGCTGCAAAAAATAACACACACACACACGAGCCAAAGTGGCCGACAACAAAAGTGTGACGCCAAAACAAGCAGAACAAATTGAGAGTTAAGACGACTTCTAAATGCTCTTAAAGTCGACTAGATGTTCATATAAAGCTAACTTACACTGCATTATTCTTATAAAATTTCAACTTCAGCTGCAAATGACCACAAATTATTCAATTATTATATAGTGTAAGCACTTTGGGTATTAATTTTAATGTGCGCTTATCATCATTAGTTTTGTAACTAAATATGCCTAAATGCCTCGTTATGCTCCCCTGTGACCTCATGCAGGGACAGAGTAACTAAAAAGAAACAAACACACACACACATACATTCATACACACACGAAACTAAAACGAAAATATTGTGTTGTGTGCTTTGGGGCGCAAATTGCAGTTGAGCTGCAACCGCAAAACGACAGCGAAACAACAACAACGACAGCAGAGTGAAAGCAAAGAGAAACAAGAAAAACACACACAAGGACTCGTTGTTGTAGTCTGTAAATCAAGCTTTAAAATTAACGCAGATTGCCGGAACAAGCGACGCTACGAGCAATTAACATGAAACCAGAGCTGCAACAAACGAACAGAAAACTGTCCAAAAAAACGAGCAGACGAGCAGAAAGCCCCCCCGCGAACATAACTCACACACACACACATACAAGCACCCACATGATATGAAAAAGTGAGCTGAGGTGTATACTATATACAGTGTTGTTCATATTATTGAGCACATAAGTTTCACAAGGACATTCTTCAAACCCAAATATTAAATTTCGCTTGTTTTGATGTTTCAACAGAAATGCGCCAATTAAAAATCTTATTTTTAGCTTTCTCATATTTATTACCATATTTCATTCAAAAGAAAATATACTTCTCAATTAGTACCAATTAAAAAGTTAACGTTTTCTCTGTTCCCCATTACTGTAGCACCACTGTATATGACATGTATTACAGCTGTATAAAACTACATACATATAAACACACACACATTTATATATATAGAAATAAATGTGCATTGGACTACTCGCAACGACCTTTGTTGGTAGTGTTTGCGTGTGTGTGTGTGTATGTGTGTTGCCTTTGCCTTGCTTTTGGCTTTTCTATTTTACCATCGACCCAAATTGCGCGCGCTGCTATAATACCAACAACAACAACAACCAGTATGTGTGTGTGTGTGTGTGTTAGGTACTCGCATGCTAACGTGACTGTTAACGACGTTTCTTGTGGGTGGTAAAACGAGAGCGAAAACGAAAAAAAAAATGCCCACAAGAAACCATTCCAAAAACAAAAAAAAACACCGTGCAAAAGACCTCGACCCAAACGGCAGGCGGTCAAAAACAGAAGAAGAAAAAAAAAGCATAAGTATTTAAAAGGCAGAAGAAAAGGAACAATGATTGAGCTGCTAATGTGGAAATGTTGGGTAAAAAGGCGCAGAGCAAAGCCAAAACGAAAAGACGCCAACGAAAAATTTTAAATCGATAAATCAAAATGCCAGCAAAACGACAACAACAAGAGCAACAACAATGCCAAAAGGCTAGCAAGGACGAGAGCGACTTGCATGCTAAAAGCCATGCCACATTCAACCATAAACAAATGTTTTGTGAGCTCGTTTAAGTGTGTGTCTGTGTGTGTGTGTTTTATCTTTGTGGGTGGGCTCGGAAAGTCGTTTTGCGGCACGGAGGACAAATGACAACATTTGGCCGACTTTTAATTATTGACATTACCACATTTTCGTTTTGAGGACACTAATTGCCAGTCCTTTGACCATGTGTGTGTGTTTGCTTTAACTTTAACATTTTCCAACATGCACCATATCCAATTCCATTTTCGATTTAAATAGCCATTTTTCAAATTGTGACTCAGCAAAAGGAGTTTTGAGGTAATTCCAAATCCAAGTCTTTGGGGTCTAATCTCCAAACGGCACAGCTGCTACACATGAGATGATTCATTATATTAACATCATCATCATCATCTTTCTCTGTGGCACATATACATACTCTTGGGGGATTTATGTCAGACCCTGAGGCACCTGTACGCCGTGATTCATTTGATTCGCTCGACTTAAACGGGTTATTAAATACGAATTTAATGTAAATTGCAAAACACACATGATCGCAAATCTGAAATGCATAAATTCAATTGACAGCCTAATTAGTTTAGTAAACTTTTGGATAATTGGTTATTTAAATCATGCTTCGCATAAATTGTTAGCCACATGGACAAAATGTTAATTTGTTGCAACACAATTAAATAAATTTATATCTCAATTAAAGTATAAATGTGTGAAATTAACTTTAATCATATAAGTTCTACGAATAAGAGGGAATTTCCTAGTTAATCACAATACCTTTAACATATTCTTAAACCCTCAGCCTTCATTCTCAAAACCGCATTTGACTCATATCCAGCACGTGCCGTTGTAATTGTACTTTTTATTCTTAAAGTCGAATATTCCTTAAAGTTGTTGAAGCTTGACTTAAATTAGTTGTGGCAAAGTTTCGCAAATTCTAGTTAGGTTAAACAAACTAGTCTCCCTGGTTGGCTCATAAATTACTTGCAAATTTTCGCCAGCACTTTGGCGACTTTTTCTGGCCAAAAGCCCATCAGCTGTAAGCCATTATTTTTCGGGGCAGTTTCATGCCCAAACTCTTAACTATTTATGACTTGCGACCCAAAAGGCGCATTCCGTGAGCCTGATTAGCTTCAAAGTGTTTGTTGTTGTTGTTGTTGTTGCTGTTGTCTACACAACAAAAAAGAAAACTTTTACAATAACATTTGCGAAATGGGGGTTCAGGTTGGCTTTGCAGGTTTGTTGGCAAGTTTTTTTTTTTTTGTCGTTTTGCGTTTTTTGCTTCTTGTTTTTTGTAGTTTTGCGCACATGAGAACCTTCATCAAAGCATCGCATCGACAGCTCAGCTCGTAACTGAACTCATAAACTTTATGTGGCAAGGCTTAAGTGGCTTGTTCAACGTTGCCACAGACACAAACACACACACACACACAGATACAGATACAGACAGACAGGCAGAGAGGAGCAGAGAGACAGACACATTGGCATTTCTGCTGCATTGATTCAACAGCCACTTGACAACCCTGGCGGGTGCCATCCAAATCCCCCAAGCTGTCAATTTGCATGTGCATTGCACGTTTCGTACTTGTACTCGTTTCACATTTCCCATTCCCCCCGCCCCCCTCTTGCTTCCTTATAGTACACCGTTTCGTTCTCATTCCATTTCGTTTCGTTTCGTTTCGCTAATCGATTCGCCCAAGCTACCTTGAAACTTGCGCCGTGCCAAAGCGCGCTGTCTCTCTGATAAATTAGCAGCTGCTTCACAAAGCGTGAAACCATGCGGCCACTATCGACACACTCACACATATATATGTACGTACATATATATGTATATAGAGCAGAATAGTTGGCTACGCTTCCGCTTTGTAGGACGACGCCTCCCAACCCCATAATGAACTTCCGGCCCATGGCGTCGGAGCTTCGTGTAATTTTGTGCGTTTGTTCAGCCGTGATTTATGCACATTGATGACGTCGCACAACGTTAACGGGTTTTCTCTTCTGGCTTACTTTTGAATTTCTTATCGTTAAGCATTTAATTACGCTTTAATCTTAACCCATTGCTGTTCTTCTATATATGTTACATATAGTATATAGCTGTTATCATTGATTTTTGTGAATGGAATAAGCAATTTTGTGTTTTTGTGACATTTTGTGAACGTGACAACTGCTAAAAATTGCCCTTGATTATGATTTGATGATGATTTTTTGTTTTTGCCATTCAGCAAAAGCAATCTTTGCTTTAAGCTTTAATCAAAGCCAAGAATGCGTCACAAGAACTAATGACCTTATAAAAATATGCATAATATTAGGTATTGTTGGTAATAGCTATATAGCTTATATATAACTTAATGAAGGTATTACAAAACAATGATTATGGGTTTTGTATCGAGAAGGTAAATAGATTTAACAGACTACTCATGTACATATTTGCTTGTAAACAACTTTTCTTCTACACAAATAAAATGCTTAAAATTCTTGCTACGTGCTTTTTTGCAGTGTGCTTGTAGAATTTAAATCAACTTGAACTCAAGCTGATATGTTATGACAGTCATCTTTTCAAATATTTATGCACATTAAACGACAACAATTTTGTGTAAATATATATTTTTATTCTTATAACTGAAACTTAGTTGCCATTTAGCTGATAACAAATCTTATATTTAAGTTGAAATTTGTTCATTATTTACATGCTTTTTAGAGCAGTGGCATATAAGGGGTTAAATAGTATATGGGGTAAACGTGTAGTATATATGTATGTATGTATGTGTATATAGAAGACTCGATGACTGGATTTTGTTCATCTCACTTAGTCACGCGATTCCAGGCGCTGGCGTGTCGCTCCGCCTCAAAGAAGTTGCCCAGAGTTTGTGGCAGATTCTTGCGTTTCGCCTCATTGCCCTGGATGCGCGGTGGCGTATAATAAGTGGGTGTGGCTTTTATTGTTGTTGCTGCTGTTGCTGTTGAGCTACCGTTTTGCTTAATGCATTCAACGGGCGTTTCCTTAACTTCCTGCTGCTGCTGCTCCTGTTGCCCTGTTACTTGAGTGTGCCACTCGTAGACTCGTGTTGACGGTGGCGCCACAACTTGCTGTGGCAACTTTAACTGGATGCTGGCATGAGTGACGTACATCTCCGTATTGGCAACGGTGGCTACTGCTGCGGCTGCCATCTGAGCGATTCGAGTTTCAATTTGCAACTGATTGCGAATACGAACGCGACTTTTTCTGCGGCTTTTGTTCGACTCTCGTTACGTCGCAAATGACGCATATGATTCTCTTTGTATATTCTTGGCTTGCTTGTTGTGTGTGTGTGGGTGTGGGTGTGTTGTTGCGGTTTACTCTAGAGCTGAGAACACAACACGATTGCATGCGGTTAGTCAAAATTCAGTGTGTGGCATTTCGGGCTGTCGGCAATTTGAAACTGGTTTCAACACACGATTGGCCTCTCAAATTGACTAAGTTAGGCAGACAGGCGGACGACACGCGCCCACATGCCACAAATTATTAACTGAATACACACTCTGCCATATGAGGCAAACAAGCTAACAAATTAACAACAAGTCTTTGTTTTTATCTAAACTCTTCAAGATATTTGGCTTAACTTGTCTAATCTTTACTTTTTTATCTAAACTTCAACTTCCTTCCACTTGATAAGTTGTAGATTCATATTTAATAGCACCATTACTCATTATCTAATTGTATAAATAAACAAAATTGCTCAACATTTCTATTTATACTTGACTTAACTTTATCTTTTGGCTTATTGTGGTTTTATTTATGCCAAACTATACTAACGTGAAAAAGTTCACACACTTAATTAACCTTTAACTAAAAAAAGAGGCTTGTCCATTAGTTTTTAATTTCAATAATTATTATTTAATAGCTTATTGCCATTTTTAGTTTTTCAATTTCAACTCTTTATTAATCAATTTGCATATATGGTGAATAACACTTGTTTTTCTATCATCTTCCCTCTTTCTTTCCATGTTATTTATATAATATACTTCCTCTAACGTTTATCGATCTTCCGTAAGTCGGACTTGCTTTCGATTAGTCATAAATTTATATTCACATCGAAACGAACAACAATTTCTCGATGATCTGGTTTGATATTCAAATCGTTGCCTCCCGTCGCTAACTGTAGTCAACATTTATAGACGCCCACATTCAAACAAAATACAAATTATCTTACCTGAAAATTATAAAAACAACTATAAATTATACTCCATCAGAGACGGTTGACTATCAAATACCCTAGACAAAAAGTAATGAAAATGTTGCCGATAGTCAAAAGTTGTTTTTTTTACCCATAATTATAGCACACCATATAGAACCGTAAAGTTACAACCTACTATATATAGAAAGTAAATACTATAATATAGCAGAAGTACCTTTTATGGAGAAGGGTATTAATAGCAATTGTTGCAAATCGTCATTTATTAAGCATTAGGCAAGTGATTCATTTACAACATTGATTTATAGCGCACGTTCCCTCCTCGAATGTTTTAAGTAATTCTGAAAATGGGGGGTTTGGGGGGGGGATCCCTGACTGCACCACCTTGTGAAAGGTGTGTGGGTGTATCTTGTTGTTTTTTTCAGCCCGTTAGCTGCATGCAAATTACGCGAGTATACGTATGCATGTCGATGCATGTGAAACCGGTTTGCCAAAGGTCTTTGGTTGACCGAGTCCCAAGACCGCAAATGACTAACTCCTCAATCCACTCAATTATAGAACAAGTACGATGTGTAGTGTTGTATATGTGCAAAAACAATGCCACAATATAATCGTGCCCAATGTGATGATAAGTAAACAAGACTTGAGCAAACAAATATATAAATACTGTAAGCGAAAGCATTTGCTTTGTTAAGTCAAATGACAAATCAAGTGCAGACAAACAAACTGAACCAACTTAGACGGCAGACAAAGCGAAGGCGAAGACACTAAGATACCCTTTAAAGGGTCTTATAAGACATTAAATTGTAAGCTGAGCATTGCCTGTCATTTGATAATAACCTCTATTTTATCCATTCAATGTGTAGAGGGTATAGAAAATGACATGAATCAGTCAAGAGAATCAGCGAACGCGCCGCTGGCGATAAAAAAGCGCCGATTATTTGTTTGGCACACGCGCCAAAACGATTGCTCATACGACAGCGCAACATCAGCAGCAACAATAACAACAACAACATTGCAAATTAATGATAAACATTAACATTTTGCCATTATCGACTTCAATTGGTTTTGTTGTTTCAGTTGCACTCGCAATTTGTTAATTGTTGCAAAATGTGCAGCATAATTTTGCGGTTAATTGCGAACGCTCAAAAGCAAAAGCAAAAGCAAACGCGAGCGCAACAAAAGGTGCCGCCTGTGAGGCGTTTTAGCAGCGATTTGCGAGCGTTAATCATTATCCATCTAGCAAAAAGGTCGCGCTATTTAATTGAGGATGTGTAATTGGGGAATTGTAAATGCTCATATGATGCGCAATGTGTGTATACCATACGAAAAAAAACAACAACGTCGCCTCTAAATGTCTTGGGAGCGTTGTTTTAATTACTATGTTTTACAGCGAAAGGTCAGGCTTCCTCATTTTATGCTAAAAACAAGAAACTAGCAATGACAAATTTGGCACGTTCAGTTTAGCGTTTATCTAACAATTTTCCAAGCATTTTTGCTATTATTATTTATTTGTTGTAACAAATGAATATAAATGATTTGGCCTAAAAAAAACTTTGTATGCAGGTAATAAGTATAATTTGCCCCCAACTATGTTTTTTTCATCTAATGAAATTATTTTTTTTACCCCATTTTAACAATACAGAATACAATATTGTTCAAAGTTATGCTCTATAAGTTATTATTATGTATTACCTATATATATATTGGAAAGATTTCTTAAAATCCCCTAAGTAGTTTCTGTGTGAAAGAGTTGACAAGCCTTTAAGCTTTTGTAATATGTTTTTTTTTTTTAAAAAAAATGTTTTAAATTTATTAAACAGGTTTACTGCTACCTTTTGTTGCAACTTAATCTAGTTATACATGTGTTAATAGAAAAAAGATCACAGATGGTATATGGCTAGGGTTTGTAGTGCAAATTGAATATATGTAAGAAAGGACTATTCCTGATATATTTTTATTAACTAACTAACACCTTTTCAGTCTTCTATTTGTTGGCTCTGTAGTAAGACGTCTAGCTAATTCGTTAGGGTGGCCCCCAAGGCGTTGCTGGTAGTTTGTTGCCAGTTGCTGCACAACATCACCAATTTTAGGAACCTTTATGTCTCTCTCTATGTCCCTATTTCTAACGTACCATGGAGCGTTACACATACGTCTGAGTATTTTTGACTGGGCAACCCTTATTTTATTTAAATTAGCTTATTTCCGTAATATTCTTAGAACTAAATAAGACTCCTTTACAAATTTTTCTTTTTAGAAGCACTCAACATATCCATTACGTTTTATTTCAATTCATAACACTAATCTTTTTTTATACTTCTCTTCTATTTTGCAGAAACGCTAACTGAAAGTTCAAACGCTACGAAAACGCCATTATTTCCAAAAGATCTATTCACGAAAGAACAGCTCGAGAACGGCGCTGTCATCCTGCACATTATCGGAGTGATATATATGTTTGTGGCGCTGGCAATTGTCTGCGATGAATTTTTCGTGCCTTCCCTTGACGTTATCATTGAAAAGCTCGGCATTACAGACGATGTGGCCGGCGCGACATTTATGGCAGCGGGTGGCAGTGCCCCGGAGCTCTTCACGAGTGTCATTGGCGTTTTCGTTTCGTTCGACGATGTTGGCATTGGTACGATCGTTGGATCCGCCGTCTTCAACATACTCTTCGTGATCGGGATGTGTGCGCTGTTCTCGCGCACGGTCCTATCGCTTACCTGGTGGCCGCTGTTTCGCGATTGCTCATTCTATAGCATCAGTCTGCTGGTGTTGATCTACTTTTTTCGCGATAATCGCATCTTTTGGTGGGAGGCGCTCATCCTGTTTACCATCTACATTGCCTATGTGGCCTTCATGAAGTGGAACGTTCAGGTGGAGCATTGCGTCAAGAAGATGATTACCAAAAACAAGGTGACTCGCGTCCGAAGTACAGATCAACTTATGCCAGCAGTAAGTAGTTGGGAAGTTTTTTTGCAAACAAAATCAAAAAAAAAAAAAAAGAATTAAGAAATTTCAAATTTTTATACGAAAAAGAAAGATAAATCAAGACAATCGTTCAAGAGAAAGCGAAATTGCAAAAAATTCGTTAACAAAAGTAAATGAAACGAAACGAAAATTGAAATCCTTTGCCAGGAAATATTTTCGTTTGATTCTCGCTTGATTTTGTTTTTCTGTAACCGTATGCTTTCCTTTTTGGCCAAGTAATTTTCAATAATGCATCTTTAATGGCTCAGACTAACCAGTTAACAAGTGTGACTAAGGGTCCACCGAATGAAAGAGACAGAAAATCCGTATGCTATTGCAATCGAATGTCTGAACATGAAACCTAAATGACTAACACGAAATGCGTCTTTGGCATTGAACGCCAAATGCTGATGATGATGATGATCATGATGATGTTGATGCTGATGCTGTTGATGAGAGTGATGAGTTGACAATAATAATTGAATTTCACCTTTGAGTTTAAACTCAAAAAACCAGTCCAGGAACTGAAAGTGACCAAAGATCGTAACGGAAAGATATTTCAACAGTCAGTCAAGGTTACCATGAGAACTAAAAGTGTAACTTAAGCCGAAATAACCAACAACCAACAACAACGAAACTTTCATGACACTATTAAAATATGAATACAAAACAAATAGGTTTTGGCTTAGCTCATGCTATGACTAATAGTAAATTAATATGACGAAATACTGATTATGTATATCGTTTTACATCACTTGTCAACTGGTTAGTCTCAGTACTTTTCGTTTTTCACTCAATCCTGAGTTACTATTATTATACCTACTATTTGAACTATCTATTATTTTTCATGCGCTAAGCTATATCTTATCTCTAGCTCTTAACTCTCTAAATTCTCAGTTCCAACTAGTGCTTAGCTTTTATATTTGTTACTCTCTTTTTCAAAGTACATTTTCTCAATTGCTATGCCTCTTACGACTTGTTTAACCATACATCACATAAACACACACACACACACACCCGCACCAGCTGTCACACACCTACACACACACATCAACACGAACACCGAAAACCGAACAACTTTGCATGCAGCAGCCAATCGAGAAACAGCTTGAACTTGAATATGATCTGAACTTGATTCTGGATTTTGGCTTGATCTTCTCACTCTCACTCGCACTCGCACACGCACAAACAAGCATGTGTAGACCTTTTTGGGTATTGGTTTTTCCTTTTTAGTATATGCACCATTTTGATCACAATTCTTAGTTTAGCTGTAAAGCACACTCACTAACAGAGAAACAAAATGGTCGCCTCGATGTCATATATTTATATTCAAAATGAAAGTATGTAATAACTTATTTAATTTATTTCTAAAAAAATATGTCTACTTTATTGTATTTGCCATCTTTATAAAGCTCTTAATCAGTGAATAGCATTGGTTTTGGCAGCATTGATCGTTGCATAGTGGGCGTTGACGGTATTGGTGGTGCAGGTTTCATGGGTGAAACTGGCGAAGTACGGCGTGGAGTACGTGGCGGAGTACCCGGTGGTGTTAGAATCAGAGTTCGTGGTGGTTGACGTGGCAGCGTGCGGGTGGAGCTTGCTGGTGGTGGTGGTGGTCGTTTCTTGGGCAAAGTGCGTGTTGAATACGAAATGGTTGCTGGCGCTCCATCAACTTGATCCAAATTCATATAGTTGGACATCCATTTGGCCTCCTCCAATTGCATATCCAATTCCTTTTTGGTCTTTGTCAATTTATGCCACAAATCCAGATCGAACCATTGCATTTTAATAAAAACATATAGAACAACATGATACAGCCCTAGATAGCCCATTATCAAGTATAGTACTATATGGGAATTGGCAAAGAAATAATCGAATGGCTTATTCTGGTAATCGATTTGCAACCAGTACAATAGAGTGGGCACAAATAGAATCCAATACGCAACAATGGTACACACTTCCAAAATTTGTTTGCCAAACATTTTTTAGAGGATTTAACAAGAACACACACACACAATCGAATAGTCTGACAACTGTATTGCAACTAATTGTTGGTTGTTTCGGAAGTAGAAGTAAATTTATTGTAAGCTTTTTGCGGCTAAATCTATATTTAATAGCGATAAGAGTATGCTTAGTAAGCTTCTTAAGCCAGAGAAGTCATATTTAAATACGTATTCAGATTAATCATAATTGTTCGGTGTATAAATATTTTATTATGGTTTAAAAAAATAAATGAGCCCAGAGATCGCTTTATTTATTGGCGTCGCCCATAATTTTGGCATTCCTCATATGTTGGCGGACTAGGATTTTTATGCCTATGATGTTGTTTCCGTGCTTTCTTGTAATGCACTCTTTCGTCGGGTTGTCGGTGTTGCTTGATGAATCGTGGTGGAAGCGGGGCAGGCCGCACTGGCTGATAGCCATCGGGCTCATCATCCTCCATTGTCATTATGGAAGAAGTTTCAGATTGCAGATGAACATTATATCCCGAGCGTGGATCATTTTCGGCCGAGTATTGCCTCTCTGCATTCAACATCTCAATGTTTGCCATTTCATGATTGCCCCAGAGTTTCATTATCCACGTTTTCAATTGCAAATATGTGAGCACAACAACCAGATAGACAACCAGATAGCATGCGGCCAGTCCAAGTGCAAGTGCACAGCACTGTTTGACCGATGAAAATATTTCTTTGTCATTCCAAACGATCCACTCTTGTTTAAGAAACAGCGTAACGACAAGGGGTGTGAGAACAGCCCAATACAACACAAGCGTAAAGATCTCAACAATTCTTTTCTGTATCATTGTTATTTTCTACACTTGTTTGCTTTCGGAATACGTGAGTTACCTTTGGGCTTACGAACACAACTAAATGCTTAGAAATTTCTGAAACTTTCTTCTTTGAACTCGATTTATTTGTGGTTTGAAGTGTGTTAGTCAGTATATGGCTAATCTTAGAGTCAACTAAATAAATTATTTGTTTCGAAGGAAATATAAGCTTTTTATTTATATAAATACATAATTTTAAGTTTATGGTTTATGTTAAAAGCGCCCTCGTACTTTAGATTGGAGTTTTCGCTTCATTGCACCATCGGGAACATCCAAGTTTTCTAGAGTTTGTGCCTCAATATCGTTTTTCTTTTCCTTATATCTGTTGTGCACTTTCAACAATGTGTTCTTATTGAACTTTTTCAATTTCTTTTGCACATACATCACAATGCGATAAAATGTCACAAAACCCATTATATCGACAAGTCCGAATATGAGAACTCCCATTATTGTATCTTCCAATCTACCCCAATTCAAACCCAGCCATTTTTTTGAAGTGAAATAATTGTATATGTACGGCGTAAATATTAACCAATATAAGATCACCACGAATACTTCCAGAAACTTTTTTTCAAACATCTTTGAAACTTGCTCTCCCGTTGAGTGAATGCAATAAACTGAGTGAAAAAGAAATCATGTTTTTTTCTACACTTGGTTTGCTTTAGACTTACGAACGTAAATAAATCGATTTGTTTGTGGTTTAAAGTGTTTAAGTCAGAAATATAAAGATTTTTATTTGTATAAATACATAAATTTCAACTGGATTATATTAAAAGCGCCCTCGTACTTTAGATTGGAGTTTTCGCTTCATTGCACTATCGGGAACGTCCGAGATTTCCAGAGTTTGTGCCTCAATATCGTTTTTCTTTTCCTTATATCTGTTGTGCACTTTTAACAATGAGTTCTTCTATCACAATGCGATAAAATGTTACAAAACCCATTATATCAACAAGTCCGAATACGAGAACTCCCATTATTGTATCTTCCAATCTAACCCATTTCAAGCCCAGCCATTCTTTATCAGTGAAATAATCGTATATGTACGGCGTAAATATTAACCAATATAAGATCACCACGAATACTTCCAGGAACTATTTTTCAAACATCTTTGAAACGTGCTCTCCCGTTGAGTGAATGCAATAAACTGAGTGAAAAAGAAATTTTTGGGACTTACGAACGTAATTTAGTCGAATTATTTGTGGTTTGAAGTGTGTTAGTCAGAAATATATTGAATAAAGATTTTTATTTATATAATATATAAATAAACTTCAATCATTTGTCACCTAAAAGCTTTCAAATAATCAGACATATGTATTTTGGTGTATATGCGGTTTCTGAACAAGCTTATGCTTATTCTAGTTTGTTTTTAGAAAACATTTAGTCAACAAATTACCATCAAAAATAATTAAATTTCATATAAATATTAAATACTTTACATGCGTCATTATTGTTTTGAAACATTTCATCAAATAATGTAAGCAAGCTTATAAATATTTATATTCAAGTGCAAAAACCCTCGTAACGGGTATTTCATTTTGTTGAGCAACCCTGGTCAGCAAAAAAATAGGAAGATTTGTGTGTTTTTTATACAGGTGAGCGCAACTGGTTTTTGCCTCGATCGAACATTGATTTATTATAGAAATATATCGTATGTATTATATATAATATATAATAGATAAACAGATAACAACATCTGGCTTATAAATAGGTAATAAATACATACTTATATGTATATGCAATTACTTTTCAAAAAGTATTCGTATTCGCTACTTAAAAAATATTATATACTCTTAAGATCATCAATTTCTTTTACAAGTTAACTTAATAGAGTTTTACACTTTAAAAAAATAATAATATTTGTCTAAAAATGTGAAATCTTATTGTCTGCAAATATTGCGAATTGATTTGTTTCATTCTTTGGTGTGCAGCTAAGGCTAATACTTGATTTAAATGGAACTAAGCTTAACTTTTATCCAGGCTTCAATCCTATGTCTTAGTCCGCTGATGATGCTGTGCGGTGCCCATGAGAACATCGGGTGACATTATGACGCCATGGCTTAGCTTTCGCGCCATGCCAGGAGTACGCGGCGGCGTTGAGGGCACAGGTGGAGCACAGCGTAGACTAGGCGTTGGACTAGAGATGGGATGCTGCCTCGGCTGCTGTCTGGGCATTGTGGCACTGTGCAATGGACGTGTCTCATGCTTAATATGTATACGCGCCAGATCACTTTCGACCAGCAGCGGATGGCTTATTGTGCGTATAACTTTGGGCATTTCCTTGCTGCCTGCATCGACTGTATCCAAATTTTCAGTTGAAACGGCTTGATAGTGAGATTTATCCTCCGATTTGAACTGCGACTCGGGATCCTCTTGGGTTTTCTTGAGCTTATGCCACATTTTGACATCACATACTTTCAGCTTCATGTAGATGAAGATGACGATGCGATAGAAGGTAACATAGCCCGCAAGTAGGCAGAGCGCGAATGTTGCATGATCCGAGAACGATTGAAATGGTATATTCAAGTCCCAACGTATCCAATTTTGATTCTTGCAATATTGATAGATGGCTGGCGTTATAACCATCCAATAGAAGAGTAGCGTAAACAGTTCGATAATCCTTTTTTGAAACATTTTTCGCGCGTACACATACACACACACACTGTCTCGCGTTCCGTTTCGTTGCGTTTGGGTTCAAGATTCGTTACTTAATGATGTGCACAGAGCGCATAACCCAGCCATATATAATACAAATCCACATTCAATGCAGCCAAGCTCAAAGCCCCAACTGAGACTGAGACAGAGACAGAGACAGAGTGACAGAGACTCTGAGTCAAACTGTTGTTACTGCGGCTACGAGTTATCTCTTGTCTCTTGTGTAAATGGAGGGGTATGGGGAATTGCTCACTCGGAGCACACTTATCAGCTTCTGATATGCATTAGCTAGTATTTTTGCCATATCGAATTGAAACGTAAACAATATTCGACGTCAATCGAATACGAAATCCCTGGAATATCTGCATAAATTCTTGGAACTGGTTTCACGGGGTCTACCCCACTGACTGAGAGGCAGACAAAACAGGTGCATGAACAAAACACAAGAGAGGTGAATGATAAAAACACGATGAAACTACAAACTGGTTGAGTGACAAATTGAGCCGTGTTTTGAGTCTCATTTAACAGTTCGCAGCAGGTTCATTGTATATATTTGCAATTTACATTTCTTAGATCATTTGGTCGACGCTTCGACCATCGACTTTAGCTTCGGCTCTGATTCGGCTTTGGTTTTTTTTGTGTTTCGCCAATCGCGGCGAAATTTTCGAACTTGAGTTGAGTTTTTGAAATTGTGTGCAAAGTGATTCATGCGAGTTTAAATTTAATTTATTATGCGATTTAAGCACCTGTAGTAACACTGACATTGTGCTGATGAATTTTGTGTGCTGTGTGTTGTGTTTTTTTTGCTGTTTTATAAAATGCTTTTGGCATGATTTCACAGCTCTTTTGGGTCGAGAGACAAAGAAAGATTTCCTTCTGGCTAATACCATATAATAATTACGGCTAATTTGTATGTCAAAGTCAATCAAAACAAGCTGACAATTTGAGTGCTTTCCTCCAAGTGCAGTTATACGATATCTTGTTGCTATCTCATTTCTATCTGAGGTTCTCGCTCTTTCCATCTATTTATATATTGTTGAGTCGTTTCGTAGATCCTCGTCGGCTTTACGTCATTTTTGACGAGTGAACTTCGTGAGTTATAACGAAATGCGAATGAGTCTTAGCTTATAACCAGGGGACTAATCTAGTCGAGGCGTTGAATCTGGCAAAACAACATGCTTTGCCATAAATTAGCATTATAATAAGCCATGAGGTAGTTCACCTGGGCACGAGCCACACGCTAATTGGTCTGAGTCTTGTTAGTGACTAGAAGAGGCTAGTAGAGGCTTGTAGAAGCTAGTAGTTTTTTGCTGATCTTGAGTTGCCCTACACGCGCCCCCGTTTTGAATACGTATGTATGCCATTCGACCTGATTATATGTATCTAATGAATGCTATTATCATGATTCTTTCATAGAGAGATAGTTGTCTCATAGATTTGTTTCTTTGTGGCTAGACGTGGTCTTTGGCATTTTATGCATGGCAACTAATCAAACATTATTACTGTCTCTTTGAAGAATTTTTTAATCATTGATTTGTCCTACTCCGATGCTCGTTCTTTGGATTTACATTTTTATGAATGAAATACATTGTCGTTAGACGAGTTCTTTAACGAGAAGCTTGAATAATAAATGTAATTATTCAATCATGCCCTATTCTTACTTCAATTCTGAATACTGCATTTTTATGAATGGAAATACGATCTAGATAGACCTGTTTCTACTAGCTACAATCCAATAATCTTCAAGAATATTCTAAACTGGATTTGCCCTACACGTGATCTATTTCATTTTATGAATGGAATACGATATCGACAATTACTATATACAAGACGTGTTCGTCGAGTATCTGGATATGCCCTCATTCAAAGTCAAGAATTTATGAATGAATTGTGAACTGAATATACTACAAACACACATACACACATACATACATACATAACAACAACAAACGATATTTTAATATACATTTGTAATTTGAAGAATTTTCTTATCTATTATATATATGTACGTACTTGACATGTATTTACCATAACTAAGCTAATTATCACCTGTTGGCCATATATATATAAATTAGTCATTAATTAGCTGACATCCAAACATTTTCACATATCTAGCTAGTTAAAAAATAAAACATTTTTTAATTTTTTTTTTCTTCTCGCACTTCTAGAGCTTACTTTGGCCAGTCATAAGTCTGAGCTTTCTGTTTGTTTCGACAATTTTATTGTTTTGTAATTGAAAAATACTTTTTCAAATGTTATTTTATGTTTTCTGTGTTTACTTTCTTGATTATAGTGAAGGCAAAATGAAATACAACAAAACTTCCCACTGCGCTTTGACAAATACAAAAAAAAGTATATAAATGTATATTTTTTTTCTTAAATAAACTAAAAAAAAAAATACAAAATAGTCATTTAAAACTGAAGCTTGTATGTATACTTAAAAACAGTTGCAAAAACAGAAAAAGAAAAACAAATTGTATTATGTGTTTAAATTTTAACTAAAATCTTTATTATGTGTATACAAATATTTATATATTTTCTTTATATTAAGTTTTTTTTTTCACCCCGAAAACCACAAAGAATCTCCGTTTAATGCATTTCTAGAGCTATAAAGTCAATTGTGGGCCTGCCGTTTACACCAAGATGTACTATGCACTTTCTACAAACCATTATCAATCCTATTTGCTGTACATAAAATGTTTCATCAAAGTGTTTGCTGCACTGTTCAAAATGCGTTCATTATCTTGCACTCCAAAACGAACTTTACGCTTTTCCAACAAAATGCTGACTTGCAATTATCCATTAGACAACCTCATACTTTTTGAGCATAAGCATTATGTTCTTGCTAAAATCTTCGGAATATTGATGCGATAAGATATTCCTTAATGTAAGATGGTCCGTTAAACTTATTTAGTTGTCCGTTTTACATGTTGTGGTTTCCATGTATAACAATATCTATTTTATTTTTAAATGTTTAACATAATTATTTATTTTGTTTTTTGTATAATTTTTTGAATATTGGCTCCAAATTTATTGCACTTAACAATTCGATTAGCTTTTAAGCAATACAAACAGCTGAAAACAACAACAACTTAATATACATACAACAAAACAGCAACAACAACAACAAACAACAACATCAACAAACAACAACGCTCAACACTACTCAACTGTAAATTTATACAAATTGCAATAATAAACTTTTCTTCTTCTTCTTTTCACCTTTTTCTCAACAACAATGCTTACCATCAAAAAATATAAAATAAATAAATATTAACCACTTGCTCCCTTTTAAAAAAAAAAACCAAACATTACACTGTTTCCAATCAAAAAATTTTAACATAAAATCAAAAAACAATCCCACATGTGAACATTGAAACCCTCAACATAACCGTAACCGTAACCGTTATCGTAACCGTACCACCCGTCCATCGTTCTTCCTTCACTTCAGGGTAATGCGGCAAACTCATCGGAAACGTCAATGGCCACACAGCCGGGCGGTTCGGTGACATCCCGAGCGGCAAGCGAGACCCGTTCGGGTCCAGCCGGTTCGAGTAATGCGGGCGCTACAGGTAATAGCAGTGGTGGGACCGCTGGTAGTACACAGACCGGTGCAAAATTCCGTCATGGCCTATTACAGCTAATGATACACACGATAGATCCACTACACGATGGTAAGTTCGTTGAGTTTGTCACAGTGTGTTTTGCACAAGCCAAAAAGAAAGAAAAACAAAAAAAATCTCCCTATTAACCCTAACCCTACCAAGCCCATCCCTAGCCCAACCATCCAAAAGTATACGAATTTTAAGCCCCAAAACCAAACGCTTACATCCAAAAACAAAAGCAAATACATTATACCAACTACTTATACTATACTAAACTAAACTTAACTAAATTAAAAAAAAAAAATACTTTGTGTTCAATTCTTTAAAATCTATGTATATTCTGTGTTCCTTCTAATTGGATGTTTGACTTGCTAGCAAAAAGTTACTTAATCTTAACTGCTAAACCTCTTTCTCTATCTATTTTCTCTATGTACTTAACTATTTTGATTTAATATTTCGTTTCGTTTTGTTTGGTTTATTACTTTTTTTCTTGTTTGTTTGCTTGGTTTTCACTCTGTCAGTTGCGATGTTTGACTTGGCCTTTTGCGCTGGTTAGTTTTTAATGCCTGACCTTGAGGCCACTTATCTAATTACCACGGAGTACAACCAGCACAACCAGACTGCGAGTCGTCTAGCGCTCGACAATTGACAGCTTTACCCTTTTACTTGTTCCCACTAGCCTAAATACCAAACCCAGTTCAGACCAAAGTTTTTCCGCTGCCTTTTTTGGGGCACGTATTTGTTGGCTCGACTTTCTATTAGAGCACCGGACGTGCTTGCATTGATTTATTATGTATTAGGCACATAGCCGGCATATTGGTATGGGTATAAATATGTATGGGTCTGACAATTGTCGTTGCCACGGCAATGGCCCACAGAACCAAGACCAAGACAAACTTAAACTCAAACTAAAGCGCAAAGCGACAATAACAACAACAACAGCAAAAAACTAAGCCAAACCAGCCAGTGCAGGGTCGACAATGGGGCGTATACACAAGGTTTACAAGCACAAAGTGTTAGAATTCTTTTTTTGTTTATATATTTTTGCACACAAATCGCCTAACTTAATTGCCACCGGGCATTTCAATCTTGTTGGGTAATTGGAAAATTATTGAACAACAACAGAAAAAATTGGGTTCATCAGGTCTTTAAACTTGAAACAATTAAGTTTTTGTACAAAAACATTGAGTTAAATGCCTGGGAAAAATCATATAGTATTAACCCTAAAAGCCTTAAAGTACTTCATTTTGAGATCAACTCATTAAAGTGTCTGAGCAAAAAGAAACCGTTTAGACTTATTTCTATTCAGTTATAATTAATTTTCTTCTTAAGTTTCAATGTCAATGTGTTTTTTTTTTTTTGCTCATTTTAAGTTGTGCTGCTGCCTCATTAAAATGCAATTTACTTTTCCATATACTTAACTGCTATTATTATTTGCTTCGTCATTTATTTGTTCTATAATTTTTGCTTCAAATGAAAAAATAAATACAAAAATATATACAAAAAAAAAAAACGAAACAAAAACAAAAGAAACCAAGTAACGAAAATATTTTATGTTGTTCAATGTCAGTTTGGAGTTACATTTCTATATACAATATATACATATGCGTTGAATATTATACTTCTATAACTATATACTATATACTTTGTATTTGATAAACATTCTTAGAATGCTGTACGCAGTTTAGTGGCATTAACGAATGTACGTTTATGAGTTATGACTGACTAAATGTATCTGTATCTTTAAGATTGTTTTTTTTTTATGTTATTCGGTTGCTTCGCTCGACATTGTTTTGTTGCGTATGTATGTATGTTCGTTTTGTCTAGCGTTAAGTTTGACGCGTGACAATAACAAAATAATTTATATATTGTACATATTACACAGACAAAAAGACAAACAATGTGTGCATTTAATGTTGTATGTGTTAATCGTAATTGTAATTACTTAGCAACTAGTACAATTGGCTACACAAAAATGCTGTTCGAAAATTGGCCCGGGCCTAGTGCGAGCCATGCTACTACTACATATCTATCTATGTATAAGCAACGATATTCAATCGTACTTAATAGCTACAAGTTATTAGCGAGGTGCCTGCATGTATCAAGTTGACGTACTAGTCGAGCGGGTTGTACTTACTATATATTCTATTTTTCATGATTATGCATAGGTCTAAACGCTTATACATATATATTTACCTATCATTGGAATGTTTATTGTACACTTACATATGTCTTCAAATGTAATGCAGCAATTTTCAAAATTATTTTCAATAATTGTCATGGCAGATGAATTTTAACAATGATGATGCATCGAGTATTAACATTACAAAAACTTTTCTGAACTGATTTTCATGTTTTAAGGAATGCTGCATACTTAGAACTAGCTTTGTTTGTTCGGCAAAATGCTTTGAACTATAAATTTGTCGTTCTTAAAGATGATGTTATTTTGCCATTAAGACTTCAACATGCCTTGAGCTTAGTTCTTAGTAGAAGAGCATGTGCTTATCCGAGTTCCTATAAACAGTTGCAATCAAGTTGCATATCTAAATACTTGTATGTAAATCGTTTTGCAGTAACAATATGTATTTTAGATTTATGAACTAAGTTTTATAACCTTTACAAGTATTTTTAGTTTTAAGCTAGGCTATAATCTAAGCTATCTCTCTATCTACCACTGTCTCTCTCTCTCTCTCTCTCTCTGTCTATCTGTCGCTCTTTACTTTCGATATGAACACATATGTATATGTATATACAATATGGGTTACACATATGGCAGCTCTTAAGCCGCAGCTCGATTGACAAACCCAAAACGTATCACTTCATTCCACATTGAAAACAACAGAAAATAAAAAAAACTTATAACAATAACAAACCCGTCCGTTTTCCCAAAGCCAAAAAACAAACTTAAAAACAATTCGCATTTGCATTAATCCGAAACCTCAAAATTTTCAAAAACAAAAAAATAATAATAATGATAAAACAGTTCCCAAACTCCTAGTGCAAAACACAAGTTCGCTGTCACACTCAAAAAAGAAAAAACAAAGAAATCTTTAAAAAAAAATCTTAAAAAAAAAAAAATTTAGACCAAAAATCCATGAGACTCTGACACGGTAAATATCAGTAGTGCATTAGTCTAGTTATTACAATTAGCATACTTAGTCATAGTCGTAGTTTAGTAATGCCCCCTCCAAACGCCTTCTACTCCCCTCCCCTATCTAAACACACATTCATGTACAACACTTCGCCCTCAACTATGCTTAGATTTCAATGCTGTTTTATGTGTCTGTGTCTGTGCTGCTCTGTTCTGCCTACTTACACTGTCCTACTAGCTTACTGAACTATGCGCTCTACGTTCCCCGCTCTAGTCTATACCCCCAATTTTAGTTTAGTCTCTAACCTTTTAGCTTATACTTGTACTATTACTTTAATCAATCTCCAAAAATGCTATTTCGCAACTGACATCAACATTTTGTATAAAATATTTTCAATATACTCTAATAATATTAATAATAAGGGCATTTAGCTGCTTGTAAATTAACTTACAAAAAAATATGAAAACCAAAAAAAAAATATAATATATATATTTAACTGGGTTAATTCGTTTTATTCTCATTTTTAATCGATGCAATTTTATTCTTTCTTTCTTCTTCTTTTATTCGTTTAATTTTTGAAAAAAAAATAATAATAAACACTTGGATTTTGCGTTCAAAACTCAATTCGTTGTGTGCAAAAACAAATATAAATACCAACAAACAAAAACCACACACAAAAAAACTACAAAAAACACCGCCTTCTACTACTCTACTTCTACTACTCTACTACTACTACTACTTCAACACACACAACACACCTCTACATACACAAACACACTCTGTGTATGCAATATGTTTTTTTTTGTATCGAAAAAAAAATACACCTTCTCCTCAAAAAAAAAACCCAACACACAATTACAATGACAAAGATGATGTTCCAGGCAAAGTGGACGAGAAGGCAACCCAGCTGCATGCCATTGCCTCGCTTAAAGTGCTGTTGGATGCAACAAAGCCGCAACGGGGTGGCGCCACCACCTCAGCGGCCAATCATGTCAAGATTAATCTCAAGGAAACAACATTGGCCGATCGACCCAATGGCAATATCGACACAACGCTCGATTCGGTAAGTTGTGCTCTTTTGCTTATTTCATATTATATATGTATTTGAGAAAATACTTTTAAAAACAATGTGCTAATGATTTCTAGGCATGATTTATTTTGGTTTCCTTAAATGGTTTCTTTATCGTATTGGTTGTTATGTTAACAAAACAAATTGAATTGAACAAATGTCACACACAATGCGCTGCATACAATCTTCATACAACAAATCGCAGATGAATATCGTGTATTTATATATATTTGAATATCGTAAAATATGAATATTGATGTAGGCTCTGGACCATTACGACATTAATGTATATCCTATTTAAAAGAATTGCGTATCTACCGTAAAATTGTTCAGTGTTATTTTGAGTTTGATTTGATTTCTCTTTTTTAATTCGGTGTTTAGATATGCAAGGTTCAAGCGCGTTTCAAATATTTTTCTAAAACATTTTGTCTAACTGTTGGCATGTTTCCTCTACATTGCTAATTGATTAATAGATTGGTTAATCGATGCGTTTGGACTGAATCTAAACTACTTTATATATGTTTTCAATATTATACCTCCGGGCATTTGATTTATCTGTGTGTGTTTCTTATATGTTTTTCAAAACTAAATTTAAACAAAAAAAATACAACCAGATTTCATTCTATGTGTAGACAATTGACAAACTCGTATATACCCTGTAAGGGAGCAAAGAAAAACTATTAAATGCGGTCTTTGTGTACTTTTATGCAACGTCTATGTGTGACTTTAATAAACCTTTTTGTGTTCTTTCAACTTTCCATACAGCTTTCCGATCCACAAAAAAACACTCATCCCGTCACCAAAAAAAAAAAAAACTTTTTCTTTGTTGTGTATGTTTACTTATAACCTTAACTGTAATACTCTATCGCCCCATGTAAACCCATCCACCCATCCACCATTCATCCATTTCTATCTCTCTCTCTCTAACTGTCTAACTCTCTCTCTCTCTCTGTCTGTCTCTGTGAGTGTGTGCGTGTGTGTTTGTTTCTTTGTCTTGCCTTTATCCCTCACCCAATATCTAAACCAATAATAATGAGCTAATTCGGAATTGACAAAATGCATACTACAACTTACGATTATGATTTTAGCAGAACACCATTCGGAACCAATTGTATTTGCTTTGTATCTTGAATAACTTTTAGTATTTAACGAATGATGACTACTCGCATTTTTAATAATATACTATATACTCCAAATAGACAACTAACATACACTTATTATTATTATGATTAACTACACAGAGTTTTAACTTTTATTTTTGTTGAATAGTAAATGATTTTAAACCTATAATTTTAAAACCGTTGCTGCTGCTGCTGCTGCCAACTGCCACTGCTGCTCATAATCGATGAAGTCATTGAAATGTATTCAGTTATTCAGGCATTACGGCACTATTCATTTAACATTTGCAAATGTAGCTGGCACGCGCTGGGCCACAAACTTGCTACGCTATGCAATTCACACACACATACACACTCACCACACCCACCACACCCACGACACCTCATTGTGTGTGTGTGTGTGTGTTTGCGTGTATTACTTGTTATTGTTGACATTTTGTTGCTGAAAATAGACATTTTTTATGCATAGGCGCAAGCAGCTGCTCATTTATTCGTTGATTTAACTTACTTTTTGATTTTGTGCAAAAAAAAAGAAAAAAAAAACAAAAAGATGACAAAGCAAACAAACAAAATTCAAACATAATCAATATCTATTCAATGTTTCATTTGTATTCGACTCACAATTGACACTGAAAGCGACTTCTCCAATCTGGGGTCTGAGTCACAAGAAGAAAACAATGAAATGGAAACTAAATTTGAAATAAACACTAAAAAGAAACTAAAAACCCCTTTAACAAATCTCAAAAATTCCTCAAAAAACCAAAATGTTATTGTGTTCAAATCCCGTTCTATGTGTTTGTTATGTAATAACCCAAACAAAACAACTCCCCATACACTTCTTCTCACTCTATATCTCTCTATCTATCTGTATCTGTATCTGTATCTATCTCCCAGCTATCTCTAAAAGTGTTTGGTTTATTAAGTCAAATATTATTTCAATATCTGAAGCTTAGAACTTAAACAAACGGCAAATTCAATTAACAATCCATAATAAATACTATTTAATATTCTTTAACAACCAAAATAAAACAACAATGCATAAAATATGAATTCAATTCTATATCAAAAAAAAAGCCATCGTTAAGTGGTCGACGTCCTAGCTGGATTGAGCAGAGGGTCAAAATTCAGACACGCAAATTTAGCATCAAAGTTAGTTTCATAAACAAATTTTATTATTGCTCTCTCTCTCTATCTCTCTATTTCTGCTATCTATCTCTCTATCTATCTATATCTCTTCTCAATATATTGCATATATCAAGTTTTTATTGATTTTTATTTGTAAAACTATCGTAAGAACTGTACAACCTTTGCTATATGTGTGTGCATTAGGCAACGTCAGCAACAAACAAGAGACGACTCTGACGATGCTTCAAAGCGCACGCGTATTGTTCTCAACGCTCCTGTGCAGTGTCGAATGCGAGGCGAGATTGGCGAGAATGCCAAGTGTCAGTGGATTAAATGGGTTCTCGCACCCAAATGTTTGTGAGATGAGGCAATCGTCACTATGATTTGCATATAAACGATTTGAATATTCTAATTGCTCATGTCCGTGACTATAAATTTTGATGGGAGGCTGTTCGAAATATACTAAATATATACATACTTAAATTGTAATTAATTTGAGGTGCGGTCGATCAGAAAGCAATTAAAAGAATTGACTAAAACGCATTTTCAGTTCCTACTGAATGAAGACTCGAATATCGTAAAGTCTGTTAGACTATTAGCATCAGTTTGACTCGTAGCATTAGGAGAAACTAAGTCATTTTTAAAATCCCACAATAACGTTAGGTTGATTCCATAGAAATCTCCAAGTTGAATGCAGTAAACTGAGTCAAACACTGAGTCAAAGCTCCAATGCCGTAAAGCGAATATCGTAAATGTATTAGAAGTGACTTTGCACTTTGCAATCTACATCTTTATATATGTATATCAGTTCCTACAGGAAGAAGTCTCGAATATCGTAAATCGAATGTCGTAAGGTCATTTAGTCTATTAGCTCATAGCACTAGGAGAAACCTAGCACTGTGGAATCTACAATTAAGGCGCTTTCAAGTTCCTACGAAAACGTTAAGAAGTTTCTGAAATTTGATACTAAGTGCAAGCTCGAATATCGTAAAACGAATATCGTTAATTCATTAGAAGCCACCCTTGCACTTGGAAATGTATACATCTTTAAATGTTTCAGTCTAGACTGAGAGAAAACTCGAATATCGTAAATCTAATATCGTAAAGACAGCATTACTGCTAACTCATACCATTAGAAGAGACCTTGCACTTTGGAGTCCATGCAACTCATGGAACCGATTAATACTAACTGTGACTCATTGAGGTTTTCCAAAAAATACGATACCGTTTGATTAACGTCATATGCGTAGCTTATCAAACGCCGACGAAAGCTTAGCTTGTCATCAACCACTGCCCAGAAGCGTTGAAATAACAAACCGCAAAAACGCAACTAGCAAAGAGTATTAAAAAACAAACATAAACTTATATCGTATAACTACTTTGCTTTTCACTTTGCTTTAGTGGCCGCTTTAAAGAAATGTAGCTGATAAATTAACACACACACACTTGTCTCTATAGTTAACTAGATTTTTCAATCACCTAAGTATATAATAACTCTATGATTTTTACTTTCTATTTTCTGTTACACTCAATCGACTTTAGTTCGGGCTGTGCTCATGCGCATCCATTGAGTGTGTGTGTGTGTATGTGTATTAAGCCTGTCTCACTCTCTCTCTCTATGTCTGTGTTCTTGCACTTGCAAATAAAGAAGAATTTGTAGAATTCAACATTTGAGCATGCCAAAAGATGCTGAAAAAACCTACTGCACGTTACAATACTCGTATAGCACCCAACAAAACTCTAATAAAATTGTATTCAAATAACTAGAAAGTAAGTGCATAAACTGTTTGTATGTTTTGTACTTAAATACTTACTAACTAATAATACAACAATATATACTACTCGTATGTACCACTCTTTTTTTTTGTTTTTAACTCTGGCCACACTTTACTCAAAAAGCACCATTTACTCGTACTTAACCTATGCTTAAGGACGTACTTACTTAACCAGTATCATATCTGGCTATGCAATGCTCTGAACGCCTGTCTGTGAGTGCGTCTCCTTCACTAAGAAACTAAAAAAACAAAACTATTTCCGAGATCATATTCCATATGATTGATCCACACGACTCATGCTCATATGTAAAACATGGCCAAAATCAACATAACATCATACAATAATCATAGTCAGTCTCACATACATACTATATATATATATATATTTTATATACTTTAATGCTATCTATTAACAAATTACAAAACAATATATATATATACTATTCTATTTGAAGCCCAACATTTATATAACAACATTGTATAAACAAACAAACAAACAAACAAACTAAAGAATCTTTTTAAAGCACCGCACAAGCTTTAACTTTGACATTTTATAATATTTTTATATATTCTATATATATATGTATAATTGTATATGTATATCCGTACCAACATAAAAAAAAAATCAACACGAAAGGCGCCCGAAATAATCGAGGACGAACCGGAGCCCCTGAGCATGGCCTGGCCGGATACGGCCCGTAAGCGACTCACCTACATCCTGGTTGCCCCACTCTTGGTGCCCATGTGGCTAACATTGCCCGATACGCGTACACCGCGCGGCAAACGCTTTTTTCCGGTCACCTTCATCGGTTCCATTGTATGGATAGCTGCCTTCTCCTATCTCATGGTATGGTGGGCCAATGTTGCCGGCGACACAGCGGGCATACCCCCAGAGGTAACACCAAACAATAACCTCAATACATATTTCTATGACTTAATTCTTATTTGCCTTGCAGGTTATGGGCCTTACCTTCCTGGCGGCAGGCACATCCATACCGGATTTGATAACCTCCGTGATTGTGGCGCGCAAAGGTTTCGGCGACATGGCTGTCTCCAGTTCCGTCGGTAGCAACATATTCGATGTCACAGTGGGGTAAGTAACTACAGTGAAGCTTTGGATGTGGTTCACACTAATGCTTTCGACTTCGATTTGGTTGTTTGGATATGCAGCTTGCCGATACCCTGGCTGCTATATGGGATCATCTACGATGCGCCCGTTGAAGTGAATTCGGTGGGCATGGTTTGTTCCATAACCATATTGTTTATGATGCTCGTTTTTGTGGTGCTATCAATTGCCTGCTTCCGTTGGCGCATGAACAAGGGGTTGGGCTTTACCATGTTTCTGTTGTACTTTGTCTTTGTTGCCGTTTCGCTGATGTTCGAATATGATTTGATCACTTGCCCCGTCTAAGCCACGGCTAAGCAAGACTGCAGCTGCAGAATACGGCAACAAAGGCACAAGTCACACACACCCGCACACACAAACACACACAAAGAAACAAATAAACACACACAAAATACAAAGCGCAAAACCAATTAGCTAAATTTATATACAAATCAAATTATAATAATATTAATTAACAAATTGACTAAACAAAAAACCAACAAAACTTATCGAATTGTTAAACAAAAAACATGAATACATAAATCACAAACCACAAAGCGAAATAACAAAAAAAATACAAACTAAAGAAACGAGTTAGTTAGTGCTACTTACTAAGACAAGCGTTTTCTTTCCATTATTTCTACAACAAACAAACAAAAGAGACATTTACTTTAAATGTTTAGCCACAGCTTTTTAAGCCGTATCAAAAACACATACAAACACACACACACACACACGTACAAAAAACTGTTAGCTTTATCTATCTATCTCTCCCTCTCTATATAAATATATATTTCAACTATGAACCTTAACTTATCCATAATTGATTAATTACTATTTAGACAAAGAGATAACAAAACAAAACCAACAAAAAAAACCACAATTAATGGCTTCCCAATCAATTACTTTACTTAAGCGTTTGGGTTTTTATAAATTAATACTAATTACAACTATTATATATATATTGAAACAAAAATGAAATCTATTTAAGTCCTTTACTTGGCACAAAGCACCTTAAATACGTTACCAGAAAATTATGTTGAAACTCTTTGCGAATGTGTTGAGCGAACTCTGTTACATTCCACTCTATTTGACTTTCTCTAAAGACTTTCTAAGATATATACTCTATATATATTATTTTCGTCTCCACGCTCTATCTCTCTAATATTATAATTTGCGTGCTCTATCTAAATTGTTCGAATACATTTTTCAAAAGAACACAAAGAAAGCTTTACGCCAGACAGAGCCTAAATCGGTCTAGTTTTAACGAAACTTATACTATATATATATATATATATATACGAAACAAACATATATATACCACACGCACACTTACATCGCATATATATATATACTTACTATATATTGAACTATATTGATTAAGTGATAATTTGCGTACTTATTAAACGACAAAATGATAAGCTACAACTATACTCAAAAAAAACCTAAAAACTAAAAAAAAAGAAAGTGAAAATTTAAAAAAAAATATATATATATATGAATAATACTAGGAATACTGAACAAAACATTTTGCTAAACGTTTGCCATACATAGTTTAAACAAAAAAAGCTCGATCGAACCCTTTGCAACTATTTATTATTATTATTATGATTATTATAATTATGATTAATACTTATGATTCTTGTTGGCGTGTAAAAGGTGCAGTTATTTCAATTTGAAAACATATATTTATGATAGAACATAAAGCATAAAACGAGGTTAATTATTTCATATACTTTTTGCTTAATGAATCCCCTATTTATAAAATATATATGTATATGTGAGCACATATATACGATGATATTTAAACAAAACAAACAAAAAATCAACTTGCTCTCTTTATTTAGAACGTACGTAACATTTTTCTAAAACTACAAAAAAACCAAACCTTAATCTTAAAACCTTAAAATCGTAACTCGAAAATCGTAAGCTCGTAAAATCGTAAAATCGGCCACAAGCAAAAAGGTAATAACGAAAATTCAACATAAAATGCGCATTAAATATATATATACATACTTATATAGACATACATATATACACATACAATATATATATATTTTATATATAAAGATGAAATGATAAAAACATAAAGTATATATATATATGCAACTATAAATTAAGTAGGCAATCTAATCTAAAGATATTCCAAAAAAAAATTGTTTGCATATGGCTCGCAAATTCAAGTTGAGGAAACATAAAAAATACTAAAAAGAAAAATACTCACACTAAAACCAAAAAAAAAAAAATACCACATAACAGAAAGCAATAATTTTTACAACAAAGGCGAAGGCGAATACATTTAATTGAGAACTAGTGGCAGTGACATAACCTTATAAATATATTTAAATATATATATGAACTAATATAATAACAAATACACACACACACACAATTCAGAAAACCCTAAAAGTTGTATATTAAAGCACGGCCCCACAACAAAACTTTGCAAATGAGATGATGGGAAATTTGAAGCCAAGTCGATCAGATATACTAATATCTATATACATATATATATATACATAAAACCTATAAATGAGAATGCAAATGATACATATTATGTACCTTCTTCTTATACCATGTATGTATGTATGTGAAAGAGGTTAATAATTCTGTGTGTGTATCTGCTCCTTACACCCCATGGGTGGTGCAGTGCATATTATTACTATAGTATTGCACACGAACAAACAAACAAACATATATACTAATTATATATATGTGAACATACAGAAAATAAAACAGAAAACACCAAATACCAAACATTGTATAAATACCACAAGGCATAGTACGTCACGCCAACTAACGTGCTTGGTCAAAATATGCTCTAGAAACCAACAACATGACACCACAATAAACGACATACGTACGTACTATACTATATATGGTTTGGGTAGGGACATAGATTGACTTTAGGCAAAGATACTGAGAGCGAAACTCTAATTCTGTTCTAAATCTTCATGTACTTTCCATCTATTTCTTCTTTCTATTTCTCTTCTTCTGTTTCCCTCTCCTTCGCTCTCTCAGTTAATCTCTTGTCAATTACCAAAAGTACATTACTTCATCAGTTACCAAACCGTATATAGTATCTCTTCGAACTCTCACGCATTGATCAAATGGTCTTGGGATCGTAGCAGTGACAAAATTGTATGAGATAACTTCCAAAAACTTACAAATCGCAAATTGAACAAATCAACAAGAAAGTTGTATACATGCTGTACTAAAATGGTTACACAAAACTAAACAATAATCTTCCAAAATTAACTTTAAAAAACCAAAAGGAACATACTTATAACAAAATATATATATAATAACGATATATACATACATACAAAGGCAAAAACTAAACTTATTTAGAAAACATCACACCTAGCACATACTCTCATATACACATACACACACACATACTCACAATACACTCACTTTAAAACATATCGCGCCCACTTTTCTCAATGAAGTACTACGAACGAGTACAAAACTAACGAGTAGAACTAGTTATGCTACAAGAATATTCCCAATAAAAAACAAAAATAACCAACAAAATTTATAAAAAAAAAATTGTTAATCGACTAGTGTTCCACATGGAATGGTCATATACTATATACATATATATACTTTCGAGGCACTTTCTCTCTTTCTCTCAAAACGAAAGCGCAGTACAAATGTCAGGCGTCTGTTAACATTTACATCCCAAAAGACAAGGAATGAAGAAATCAAAATAAAATTACTCTCAAAAATGCACATACACAGATACATACATACATACGCAAGTCAATAAATAATCATTGATCGATCAATCATGAATATAACAAACTTCAAAACTCCTTTCAATTCCCAAGTCCTAACTCTAAAATGCACATCACACACACATATATATATAAACACGTCAAGTGGAAGTCGTAAAAGTGTCGCTTTAAAGCAGCTTATATAAGTTAATATATATATAGTATGTATACACACACAAGATTTATATGTATATGTATATAACATTATATATACACATATATATATGTATGAGAAATTGTTATGGTTATAGATTTTTACCAAGTTGAATAATTGAGTAACACAAAAAAAAATCCAAAACCAAAAAAAAAATTGTTGAAAATTAGTAAAAAAAATAAAAAATAATAAAAATGTTCATAACATACAAATCGAGCGTTAAAGAGCAAGAGAAAATTAAAAAATTAATAATAAAAAAACAGTATATACTTTATAAAATATTAAAATTACAAAAATAAAAGAAAAATCATTGTTTGAAATTAAAGTGAAAAAAAGAAAGAAAGAAAAAAAATCACTTGTGTCTGCTAATTTTGTCTTTGACCAAAATTTTGGTTTAAGTTACAGCTCATAGCGCCGTAAGTATTAAAACAAATATTAATTTATATGATTTTTCAACAATTGGCAACATTTTTTAAAATATAAATATAAATATATGAAATTAGCAAACACATAGCACAGACAAATAATTTCCTAACATAATGAGTTAGAGCACATAATCATTAACTTTTCAGCTTTAAATACAAAATTTTATTATCATAGATCATAGATATATACATATATATACAATATAGCAAATATATATATATGGATTTTTATATAAGTATATAATGTATTTACCCACAGATAGTATGAGTAATTTACGTTCTTTCGATTATCCACTTTTTTTTAAAAACAATACGTAACGCCGTGTATACAAAACTTATATTCGATAAAAACGTTTCAAGTTGCGTCCGTTGTATAACACAAGCAAAAAAACAAATACAAACAATAACTTTTTGCGGCGACTGTTAGTTGTGTAGCTGTCAGCTTTCGTCCGCCTAACACAACGATCGCAAAGCAGCCAGCCAGTTGTTGTCTGCATGAACACTTTACTTTAAAATTAGAGATGGGCGCGTGGCAAAACCAGGGCAGCGAGCTCTCGATAATGTACGTTCCGCCTGTCACACAGGGTGCCTCACTCTACGCTCCGTTACGTTGTGTTTTAAGCAGCAAAAAAAAAAAAAACGAAAACGATAAATAATAAGAAACATAAAACAAATACTTAACGTCAATGAAAATCCAGCAAAAAAGTAATAGTTAACATATTGGTAGACTAATTTAAAGTTTTTTATAGCGTTTTCAAATTTGTAAGTATATAACAACAAGAACAACAACAAAACGAGAGCAATGCGTTTATTATTTTTAATAGGCCCAAATGCAATTATCGATCATTGATTGTTTTGTATACCGTTGGCAAAATAATAATAAAAAAAAAGTTCGTTAAGCAAAAACCGAAATCAATTTCAATGCCGTCGTGTGTGTAATATTAAAATATTAAAGTATATATAAATATTAAATTCCTTACCCACCAGTGAATTTTTGTGTTGTTGAGTTTTATTGTTGTGCGATTTTTACTTTACATTTTTTTACATGCGTGTAGTACTTAGGATCATACATATGTATGTATGTGGTTTATTTTGTAATGAGAATAGTTGAAATAATGTTTATGTAATTAGTCGAAATACATACATACACATAAATGTTAATTTATATAGTAAACAAGAGAGTATTAATATAACACAAAAAACAGAATTAATTTTAATAACTGATACGCTTTTAGCACATAAGATTGTACAAAATAATTGTTTATATAAATACATACACACACATTCCATAATAACGATGAAAAGAAAATATTACAAGGAAAGAAAAAAATCTTCAGTTTAAGTTATACTTGTTTTTTGTAAGCACTTCGAGACAGGATAGAAAGAGAGGGAGAAAAGGATCGATCCTGTAAAGAGTCAAACGAAAGTGATGATGGTATCCATTGGTGGAGAATCCCTGAACTTTGCTGAACCCTTATAATCGGCTTTACTTTACAACAGTTACATATAATACATATAATGCTATAATACAGAATGTTATTTACTTTATAGAAGTACATATTTATACATAACGAACAAAAATATATATTATATATACACACACACACTACATACATGCATACATACATATAACTATATTTAATGGGGCAACATTTAGATTTTATACAAAAGACACCACAATCACTATTCCCCTCCTCCCCTCCTGGTACCCATCCTCAACCTAAGATCTTCATCATCAAATTTCAATTTCAATTGTCAAAATCAAATAAAAATAGTCAATTTCGATGGCACAACAACAACAAAATAAATAATATGACAAAGTTGATAAAAGATATATATAACATTTTGAGAAGAGAAAAGAAGAGAAGAGGGGCGCAAAACAATACGGAACGACACTTATGTAAATCAAAAAACGAAGCTAATAATGCATAGATACAATGTTAACTAGTTATTTAGGTGAAATATACAACAACACACACTCACATACATTTAAATCATAGCGCTTAACAAAATACATACAAACACACACACACACACACAAGCGTCAATAATGAGCAAAATGAAAATGAAAATAAACCGTTACATAGCCAAGTTGTAGCAGAGCCGCAGCAAACGAATAAACGATTAAACGAAAATCAAATGAACGTTTATTACAACTTTTTGTTAACAACAACACCAATGAAAACAATTTGTAAAGCAAAACAAAAGATTGCAGTCAGCATATTGCGAGCAAAGAAAATATTAAAATATATATACAAACATATATATATATATATAAAGTTAATGTTCAAACTAACTAATATATATAACGAATATTATATAATACAACAAAACTTAGACTGTATGTTATTTTCTCAATACAATACCTACCTATAAAAACAATAAAAACAGATTCAATAAAATGAGTTATCCAAAAGGCAGCACATGATGTTTAAATTTGGCGCGCAAAACTCAGTCCGGCAGCTCTAGTTACTCTTTAAATTTGAACTTGGCACGCAACAGAACTAGTTCGGACAATCTGGCAGCGCTACATATCAGTGCTGCCCGTCATATGTATGCGCTCGTGGCGAATGGCAGCAGGTTGGTTTGTTAAATATTTTCTCACATTGTGCCTAAGGTCACACTGTCCCTTCCCACGCGACCAATAACACAAGAACGTGTGTTTTGGATACGGCGTTAGTTTTTCAACAAAAATCAAATAATTTAAAGCAATACAACTGTAAAAAACAGTTGTACAAATCTTTTTTATAGTTGCTTTAATCGACAAAAATCATGAGACGTCCGAAGAAGGTAAGTTGAAAGTTAAATACTAATACGCAATTTCCAGTAAAAACGTGTGAGGTTATTTTTGTACACTACCCAAGTAAAAGTACAACAACTTTATCAGTGAGCTTGTGTTAACCTTGTTGTCTACTTTTCACAGTACGAGTCCGGTGAGGCAACACAGTATATTAGTCGTCGTGCGGCGATACGCAAGTTGCAGCTATCCCTAAATGATTTTCGCCGCTTGTGCATATTGAAGGGCGTTTATCCACGCGAACCCAAGCACAGACGACGCGCCCAGAAGGGTTCGTCAGAGATCAAAGTGCTGTATCATACAAAGGATATACGCTTTCTTTTGCACGAGCCCATCGTGTGGACGCTGCGTGACTATAAGGTATTTATTGCATACTCCTAAAAGTAAAAACAGATCAATAAATGTGTTTCTCTGCTTTTAGATCTTTGCCAAGAAATCGGGTCGCGATCGCGCCATCAAAGATTTCCGCAATTTAAAGCGTCGCCTGGCCTTGTTCCCAGAAATCAAGCTAGATCACATTGTAAAAGAACGCTATCCGACGTTCATAGATGCCCTCAAGGATCTGGATGATTGCCTAACGCTGCTATTTCTGTTCAGCACATTTCCATCTCTGCATTTGATTCCACGCGAACAGTCGAATCTGTGCCGTCGTTTGACCATTGAATTCTTGCACTATGTGATTGCTTCCAAGTCGCTGCGCAAGGTGTTCATTTCGATTAAGGGCTACTACTTCCAGGCCGAAATTAAAGGACAGAAAATCAACTGGATTGTGCCACATTATTATCCGTTTAAGCCGCAATCACGCCAGGAGGTTGACTTTAAGGTCATGTCCATATTTGTCGAGTTCTATACCATCATGTTGGGCTTCACCAATTTCCGTTTGTTCCACGGCCTCAATTTGGCCTATCCGCCACAGTTTCCCAGCAGTGTTCTCCAGGATAGCGATGAAATGCCCAAGGATGAGTCCAGCTTTGTATCGGAACGTATTGCTGCTCTGAACTTTGATCTGCTGCGCACCGACAAGGTGCAAGAGGACGAAGAAGAGCCTGATATTGATATGGAGCTGCTGGAACAGGATGGTGACTCGAAGCGCATTATCAAAATGAAACAGGAGGCACAAGAGATATCGCGTTTGCGTTCCCTCTTCAAGGGTCTGAAGTTCTTTATCAATCGTGAGGTGCCGCGTGAACCACTTGTCATTATTATACGCTCCTTTGGTGGCAAGGTGTCCTGGGATTCCTCGGTCTTCTCGGGCTCGACATACGATGAGAGCGATGAAAGCATAACGCATCAGATTGTGGACAGACCCAGCCTGAAAACACAGTACATCTCCAGGGACTACATACAGCCACAATGGGTATTCGATTGTGTCAATCAACGCCAGCTGCTGCCCACCAATCAGTACTTCCTAGGCGAAAAGTTGCCACCGCATCTGTCTCCATTCGTGGATGCCAAGCGGGATACCTATATTCCACCTGAGGAGAAGGCACTGCATGATCCCTCACTGATTGAAACCCATGGTAAGCTCTAAGCAATCATATAGTTATTATTCCTTAATCTAATTATGCCTTTTTCCAGCTCAAAGCGATGAAGAGTCTGAGGAGGAGACTGCTGAGCAGGAGGAGGAAGATGCCGTTGAGCAAGAACTGCTCGATGCACAATTGCAGCGTGCATATCAACAGGAGACAGCCGAGTACAGAAAGTATGGCGGTCCTGATGGCGTCAATGAAGATGAAGAAGACTCCGATGATGATGATCTGTATGAGGAGGAAAGCGAAGACGATGCAGAAGAACAAGAGGAAGAAGAGCTGGATGAGAAGACGAAACGATTGATCGAAGAGGTTTGTCCTTAAATATAAATTAACATAACTTTTTAGCTAACAAATTCCCGTTTTACAGAAACAAAAAATGTCCGTTCAGTCGGGCAAAGTGCACAAGGTGAACAAGCGGCAGGTGCACAAGGCCGAGGTTGATGAGCATCGTCTGCAGGCGCGCATGGTTAAGCCGCGTCATCGCAATCTCTTCCGTAAGCTGATACGCGAAAAACAGACCAAGGAAAAGGAGGAATGGCTGCTGCGCAAGAAGCGACGCAACATTGAAATCGATGTCAAGGAACAGAAAAAGACGGCCAAACGGGAGGCTCGCAAAGCGGCCGCTGCCGCTGCTGCAGCTGCTGCCGAGTTGGGCAACAAGTAAACAGCTGAATTCGTTTTCCTTTCTTTTGATCATAGGCTTAGTTTGTACCTAACAACAATAAAAAAAAAGCTAAAAATTAAAAAACGACGCCAATGAATTTATTGGGAATAAATCCGAGAGCGACAAATCGTTAAATCGCCTTTGTCATTTGGAAATATAAATTTTAAATGATAAATAAATACTATTTTCCAACCCAAATTTTGAAAGTTTGTGCAGTTACATATATGAAGTTGGCTGTGGGAAAATCTGATTACAAATGAAGTTGGCTGTGTGCAATATTCTGCTCGTGAATGAAGTTGGGTGCAAGCAATGCACAAAAGGCCACCTGTTGTTGATTTTTATTAACTGCAATTGAATTTAACTTGAAGATCGATGTACTATTTGTGCTATAAATTTAAAGAATTACTGCGTGATATAATTAACACAGTTGTTTTTTTTTGTACAAATTTTATATTTTTTATGTATATATATCTAGCTTAAATAATGGTTTAAACAACAAGAACTCGCAATAATCGTTTTGAAATTTACAATTTTTTTAAAAAAAAAGAACACATGAAATCATTATATATAGTACAACAAAACAAAACAGCAGTCAAAAGCAAAAGCTAAAGAAACAATTGTTAAAATAAAATTGTCAATTGCAATACACTGTGTACATTTCTAGGTTATGCCATAGTCTAGAACAATAGTTGATAGTATACGTTTTAGAGGGGAGAGTTTACATTTGCTTTAGAGCTTTAGCTAATGGATAAGGTGTTCTGAAATTTGTTATACATGTAATTTTAAGCTAACGCATGCGTTTATCGATTTGTCGCCTATATCGTATCGAACTAAGTATTGTATATTTATGTATATGTATATATTGTAGTACTCGTATATATTGTATATGCCCTGACACAGTCCAAGTCTGTCAAAAGTAGTATATATTACTGCTATATATAAGTAATTTTTGTTATTGTTGTTTTCTTTTCTTTTTCTATGTTTTTTAACTCTGTTGCAAGAGCCTCACGATTGCCGCGTATTGTTTGAAAAAATGCTAAGTGTTTTGTTGGTGTTGTTTTTCATCGTATAGGGTTTGCTTTTAAGATCTGTTGTTCCTTAATCACTATCGCTGTTATCGCCACCGGCAGCACCATCCTCATCATCATCATCATCGCTATCCTCCAGTTCGGGCATGGGAAAACGCAATATAGCCGCAACGCCCGTTAGTTGAGCGAGTTCTAAAATAAGATATGGAAAAACTGGTAAGTATTGATAGGAATAAAAGATAGATTTAAGCAGAACTAAATAATTGCACACTTGGGCATCCGGTTAAAGTAGCTTAAGAATACATTGGCATGGTTCTTAACCATGTTGTTATTAACTTAACCAAGGCTAGTACGTAAGTCCAAGCAAACCAGTTAACTGATTATTGTTCTGAACTGGACGTAGGCGTAGTTGCAATTGACAATTTCAAGGCTTACGGCTTCTAGAACGCTGAACTTAACATTCAACTTGATTACCACATAAATGGTATTAGAATAACCAATACAGTGGAGCCTCGGTTAAGAAACGTCTCGAAAAACGAACATTTTGCATAAAGTTTCGCGTAACGACCAACGAAACAGGGGAAACCCCGAATATTTGGGGGAAATAGGGCTTCGCATAACAAACAAGATGCTGGAAACAATTGTGTTCATTAACCGAGAGTCCACTGTATATTCTAATGTGTAAGCTTTAAGGCAATCAATTCTATGTAGAACTGCACAATATGCATTGGTTTAGCATAGGTTCAGTTTATTTCGGTTTGCTTCGGATATTTTCTGTTTTGTTTACTCATTGTTGAGTTGTTTTTATCTGCACATAATTTAAATCAAGTGCCTCATTGTTTACACTCTCTTTCAACATTGTTTATATATATAGAAGTAATTGCCTGCTGATTAAAACGATCCCAGCAAAAGCAAAAAACTACAAATAAGAACAAAAAAGTACTTGAGAAATCGCTTTTAGCGATAACAAGTTTAATACAATTATGTGTATGTGAAGAAATGTTGAAGTGGCGTTGAAAAAAGAGAAAACAGAATATGCAAATTTTTAATTAGATTTCGTAAACATCACATGTTGCAACCGCAGCTAAAAAGTATTGGATTCTATTTTAAAAACTACGTCGACCCATTTACGTGTTGCAAGTAAAAAAAAATAAAGTTACGCAAACTTAAATGCACCCTGTTAAAAGTTTTAAAGGTAATTTATTATTCAATATACTGTGAATAAACTTCCTTTCTGTAAGTTGAAGTATGTTGGCAACTCTTGAAAGACGGCGAGATAGGGATCGCCAAAAAATGAGCTTTTGGGTTTTTGCGAACTTATTTTAACACTAGTTGTCGGCGACTATGTGTTAGCTATAATTTGTGTTGGTAATGTTTAATAGCAACGAGTCGTTACAAAACGTCCCTGTCTTTCATACGTTCCACAGGGTATATTATTGAGCTAAAGTGTTGCCAAGTCGCAGACAATTTGATAAGAACAAAAAAAAGAAGAAGGAATGCCAAAATATGTGCGACACGTGAGTCATTTACCAAGCAGCCAAGACAGCCCCAACCCTAAGAGCTGCCTATTTATAGCGACAAAAAATATTTACAAAGCATTTACATGAAATGCAATTTTAATTAAATAAAAATTGAAAGTGCTTTCAGTTTTTAAATAATGTGAATTATGCATTGCGGGAGATTTTGTTCAAGAAACATGCATAAAACATACATATGTATGTAAAAATCAAATGTAGCGTAGCTGTGTGCATATACAATGCGAGCCCATGTAAAAATAGAATTCTTAACGAGGTCATTAGACGAGGGGGAGGCCTGGCCTGTACATGTTCTAGACCAAACTGAAAAAAAAAACCTAACAACAGCCATAGGCATTTTAGCATATTATCTGTTGCAATGCTTTCAAACACACGCATGATTCATTGTTTTACACTTTGTTTCATGCTAATTCTTAAAGTTTTCATGCATTACTTCATGTGTGAGATACTTACGTTCACCCGATATATGCATGCTGGAGAATATTTTGACCTCGCCGCCAGCATCGCGCACCGATTCCACCAAATTAACATATTCTTTCCTGAGATTAACGTCTTGGCATCTGAAAGTAAACAAAATTTTAAATTAAAGATATAACGTTGTATTGATTAAATGTAAAATGAGTTTGGGAAACGGGAAATCAATTCTCTTCCCCATAATTAAGATCAGTTACATACGAATGCTTTCATTCAAAACATGCAAATGTAACAGCAACAAACAAAAAATTAACTACACGAAACTAAAAACTGAAAACCCTGTAAGCCGCATTAGGCATAGAGATACATACATATAAAACAATTGATATCTATTACGATTCAAAGTACGTGATATTGCACATCCACAATTCAATACTCGATATACTCAGCACACTCGTTACTTAAATAGCGAAACGCTTAATCATGTCATATGATGGTTGCACCTATACAATAAATAATGCAAAAGGTGTCCGGGCTTAGCTGGAATTTGTGGGTTCGCGACTGCGACAAAGGTTACAGTTATAGTCGCTGAGCTAATTGCAATGAAAATGCAAGTTCTCGAGTCTGAGCGAACTGTACAGCTGTTAAAGAGTACGAATATTTTAAACTGTTGGCAATTTAAATGCAAGGTTCAAAAACCTTAGTAAATGTTATTGCTACAAAGATAAAACTGGCAAAATACACACGCATAACAAAACAAAATAAAAGCTGCGCCTCATCCCCATTAAATGTATGCAAAAAATCAGCACAGGTAAAATTTCAATTATCATTTTATACTGAAGGCAAAAAAAAGCGGTTTCTGTGGTTTTATTTTGTTTTCATTCAAAAAAGAGCACAGCTAAAGAGCAAAGCTGAGGGCAGATCAACAAATCTGTCGCTCGCTCTCTTTCTATGTGGATGTCATTTGTTGTGCTTGTGGCAATGCGTTCCACAGCACGTGCAGCATACGGAGAGAAACTAAAGGCAATTAATGCTAGTGTTTAGCAAATAAATTAATGATCGACACATACCCAGCAAATCAACAATATTGTGGTCATATAAAGTCACTTTTATTAACATTTTTAGCAGTAATATCTACATATTCCTGTGTTAAGATCGCCAATACTTTACAAAAGTTAACTTCACGTGCAACAAGTTCTGCAATCTTTCATACAATCTTAATAGATATGCAATAATACCCCACTCTACATTTGTATACTGGGTATTAAAAGAAAGAGAGCAGAGAGCGAGAGAGCTCAAGTGAACAGCAGAGAGCGCCTCGCTGTCTATTCGTGTAGAATTAGTTGTGAAGCGGCTTTCTTACGGCTCGCACGTTGACGCGGCAATACGAATATACATTGCGAAGAATACAAACGCGACGTTTGCCACGCAAAAGAAATTGGTGCTAAGAAAAGCACAACAAATATACAAAATAAAAAGAAAATAAAGAAAGCAAAAGGTGCGTGCAGGCCAAGTGAAAGTTTGTGGTTGTTGTTGTCACTGTTCATGTCAAGTGCAAGGGACTTAAACCTCAGATCAATTTTTTTTTTTTTCATTTTTATACACGTCTTGGGAATTTTAGTGAGCTTGACTCAGCGCTGGGCTATGCCACAGCTGCAGCATTCATGTCTGTGTGTATCTGTGGAATATACCTTTGAATCTGTTTTACTCATCCGTTAACCGCAGAGTTGTCATGATTTGATTTCATTGTTAAAACTGTTGTTGTTGTATGCATTTGTTGCTGCGTGACAATGATTGCACAATGAAATCAATTGTTATAATGGAATTAACGTAACGTAGGTGCAAAATGCCATGAGGTTAGCGGGGGCGGGGGCGAGATAGATGAGGTCGCTGCCATGACAAGAAAGGCAGAGAGAAAGGCCAAAGACATATGTATGTCCACTGGCCTTAAGATATCAAACACACACACACACACACGTCGACATAAATGTTTAGATGGCGGCGACGAAAAAGAAAAATGCATAATTAAATGCGTTGCGTGTTATTTGTTTTGTTAATTGAAATGAACTTTGTGCCGGTAAAAATTCTGAATGGAAAATGGAAATAGAATCTATTTCAATTGGACTGCAGAATAACTCTCAACGCGAGTTTCTTTTAAAGTTTTGTTATGTCAACATTTTGCAGTGAATCAGAGAATTGATTTCGTAGCTTGCCAATACGACAACTTAACCTAAATACATAACAACTTTAGGTGAATAAAAGGAAGAAAACAGCAAAAAAGAGATCGCGATCACCAAACCCTTTATTTTTATCAGCATACCCATTCGGTAAGGGTATATAACTAAAACCCTTTTCATTTTGCTTTCAAATATTCGCAAAGACAACCAAATGCAAATGCAAATTGAGCCAAAAATGAAAACAACTTTCGAATTGTCTCGACGCGTGCCAGAAATAATATTTCAACAATAAACAATTGTATGGCAGCAAATATTTGAACAGAGGCAACAGGCAGCAGCTGCAACTGCAACTGGAAATAGGCGCATGTTGCAAGCAGCATAAGACGCCCTAAACCAAAAGACTAGAAAAACTGGTTGCAGCAACTAGTATAAATCATGCAAAAAACTATAAGAAAAAATCAAAGCAAAGAGCAGCTAGGAGGCAAAAGCGAAAAAGAAACAAGAGAGCGATTGTAAAGAGCGAAATTCAAAGGGGCCAAATAGATGGGAAAAGGGGTGAGACGGAGTAAGATGGCAACCATCAAAGAATTGAACGAGAAGAAGTCAAAGACATAACTCGACAAAAGTGGATCATATTACATACATACAAGCGCAGACCGCAGAGTGGAATATGTGGATGCCAAGTGTGTCAATCAAAATAAGTCCAGAAATACAACAAGAAAGAAGGAGTAAAACGCTTTAAACTTGCCTCCCGCAGCAAAACCATAAACGGAGCGATTTAATAAGTTGAAATATCCAATTTGAAATTTTGTTGTTGCTCTTTGATCGCCTACATGGCAAGTGCTAATAATTAGCGCAACTTAGAAGGCGGCACAAAGAAATGGAACACGCAAAAGAGATACAAAAACAAACACACACAGATAAACATACATACAAATACAATATGCAAAAATATATTGTATTGAATAGATACAAATACAGCTAAATTTACATGAATATAAGGGCTGTGCAAATCCGTATCGTATGAAACAGCTCTATAAACAAAGATCTCAGACGGCGCTAAACTAGCTGTAATACATACATATACATTTTGAATGTATAGAGTGAGAAACGTGCATATTGAGTACAGCTTGCAATATTTAATACGCGTGTGAAAGAGAATCACAATAACAATGCATAAGCATGTGTGAATATGTGTTAGTATGTGGGTAACGGCAAAAGCCACGAAAAGACTTAAATAACTGGAAACTAGAACAACTATTTGTGTTTTCTTTGTTGTTTTTTTGCCGACAGTCAAGAGAAACAATTAAAAATCGTATGGTAGATTTATTAGCGTATGCAAAATGAGCAAAAAAAAACTTAATTTTCAAATTATGTTAAACTTTCAAAAGAAACCAAATCCAGGTTATTTAGTCACATTAAAATAAAGCTCAGTCAAATAAAGTCTCAGTCCATAAAAAATTCAACACAATCGCATAGCTTTACTGCCAACAGGTAGTGACAAAAAGGCTCTGATTATCACAGATAATTAAAAGTGTTTTAAAGCAGTTAGATTAGAGCACAAGAATGTTAGATTAGGTCTCATAGCAACGTTTACTAAACGACTTGAATTTACTTTTTCGTTGCAGTTCCTATATATTATAAGTAATACACTGAACAAAATGCTCACCAAACAACCCGACTATACCATCTCAGAACTGGGCTATCCACAGCTGCAACAGCATCTATTCGATGATGGTTATCACAAAAAGTGCCACCCACAAGCGCCCAAATGCAGTCCCAGTTCCAGTCCAAGTCGCCTGCTGCCATTGCGCGAAACTCTAGATGATTACAACCGGCGGCTGCTGCTGCGCAATGAACAAAGTGCCAAAGTGGCAAGTCGTCAAAGAGAGTGGCATGATCTTGTGGCGCAACAGAAACGACAAAAGAATCTAAGGAATGAGCAGCAGCAGCAAAAACAGCGGGGTAACAATAATAGAGGGTAAAAGCTATCAAGTTATCAAGACAAGTGCCTTTTTTTTAACTATTTCTTTTTTGTTCTTTTCGTTTATCAATCAACAGCAATCAAAAATGTCGAGATAAAGCACAAGGAACGCAGCACATGACGACGACGACGACGACATTTGTGACTTGCGATTTAAATAGTTTCTAATGAGGAAGAGGAGAGAGCGACAATAAAAATTACGGGACTGATTAAATGTGCTAAATTTAACAACAACAACAACACACACATTTTTGCATAAATCTCTAAGCATTAATTCTAAGTAAATCAAAGCAATAACACTTAATTTAATTGCATGCCACGCAAATCTTTTTTATTTAATGGAATTTCAACGGCTCATTAAAAATGTAAACGGGCTATGCCATGGCGCACTTTTCAGCTACAAACATACGTACAAAGAATTTAAAACACAAAAAACAGAAAAAAAAACAAATCAAAAAAAACAAGAACCAAAAATGGCGACGACACAACGGGGCGGCCGACCTTGATCATGGGAACAACAGCAGCGGCGGCGGCAGCGTTTGGGGGTGCGGTTGAGTGCGAGGTGGAGCACATTAAATTAGCGTTTTTGGACGTGCTCTCTCACTTTAAATGGCATAAATTGTGCCAGACTCAAAAGATCTGGAAGCGCTTGAGATCGCAACGCAATGAATGTGGGGAAGACAAATTGAATGTGTGCTACAAAAGGTATGATCAATGGAGCATATACGAATGTTATCTATGAAAAGTTTTGAAAACGGCGTAACTTAGTTATTTGCTTATCAACTGTTTTAACTGGAAGTTGTTAGAGTGTAGATGACTACAAAATCTGCCAAATATGGCAAACACAACCATAAAAAAACAAAAACTGTCGCAATTTGTTTAAGTTGAAGGTTTGGCGCTGTGGGCTTGTCAATGAACGTGCTCTTGATCTTTCTGCTTGATTTAATTTACAATATTACAATCAAAAACATTTAAAGCATCTAAAAAGTTGATAAGACGGTGTAATGGCAATGAAAAATATGTAAGTAAAGATTGCGACAGCTACACTTTTTGTGGAATTTGATAAGAAAACAGTGAGAATTTGTTAAGGTATCTTTATAGATCCTAAAATGTTACGTCTTTGCAAATAGTTGTAAAAGAGAAAAACTACTCTGCATACTACAATTAAGAACAATCCCATAACTTCTAGACTAAATTGAAATCAATTCTTTGCACTCACCTGAATAGATTGTCTGAAATGAGCAAAATTTCTATGGATTGCGCTTCGGCAGCGCGCAGCACATGCTTTTTGCCATAGAAGGCTTTGGATGGTTCGCATTGCAGCATCATATAGAATTGTTCCAATACTTTAACCTCGCCAGCGGCCTTAGTGTCGGACATTTTGGCAACAACAGCAGGATCTTGCAGCACCTCTGCAAAATATACATTGTAAAGAATATATTTTCAACATTATAAATGTTTAACGCACCTTTTAGCGAGTGCTTGAAGCCAGATGATGCATGAACCAGCATGAATCGGCTCTTGTTGTCCAGCAGTATTTTATAGTCCATTTTGACAGCCTGTTGGAACATATAATCGTAGAACTGATCGCGTACAAAGCCCGGCGAAGCAATCAGCACACACTTCACGATATCAAAATTGACATGACGCAATATGCTTTGCATAACCTGCTCATAGAACTTGGCCAGACCCTTCTCGTGCTGCTGTACGTTGCCCTTGCGCTTACGCGGTATGGATACCTCGATTTTGCTACGCACCAGCGTCATGCTGGCCGTTATGAGACACACATTGGCCAGACCCTCCTGCATGACAACGGCAGCCACATCAGCAGACTGTGTGGGATCACAGGCCATATCGATGCGCTCCAGTGCAATGGTGTCCCATTCGGGTTTTCGCAGCTCAAACTTTCGGTTAAGCTCAAGGTCAAGCGTGTGATAGGCACCCATTTTGACATACTGATTCTCCTCAATGTTGCGCCCCTTGAGACGCAGCACACAGGCCTGTGTATCGAAGTCGATGGTCTCGACGGCAATGGTGAGTGTGGTGCGTACACGACTGCTTGTTGAGGAGCCTGTGGCCGTCTCATTTTGCACTTTGCGAATGGTGGTGCTGCGCACGCTGTCGCCTTCGGAGATAAGATTGTAGGCGTGCCACATGTCCTCCGACTCCTCTGGCATGAGGGTCACATTGCTAAAATACCAAATAGCATAGTGAGTAATTGATTGTTTGGAGTATTGGTTGCACTTGTACTTACCCCTGCATGCCTTTGTCTACGTATTTGCCGAGCAATTTCATATTGCAGCTGTCGCCAGACGTTTAATTTTTGTTGTTGTTGTTGCTTGCGTTGGCGTTGCGTGCTTTGTGTTTTTTGCTTTTGTATGCTTTTTGTCACTTGCATTGAGTTAGATGTTTCCTTAGATCAAGCGAATTGTTAAGCATTTTCGGTAGTTGTTGGGGACTTCTCGCAGTTTTAAAACAAAATGTCTACGAAAATTGCCAAATTCCGCACGGCAAACTTTATGACATCTTATAACAGCTGATCAACAGTGTTGAGCACCGGCCTTTCTAAAAAGCATGCGCTTGACTATCGACCACTCTACTGCCATCGATATTTTACACACCAATAGACAAATTAAAATATATGCGCACATTGATTGGGTTTATTTGTATTAAAAAAATACACTTTTATTTATTAATGTTTTGGTTTACATATTTGTACTCTTTCCTCTTAAACTAACAGCCTTTCAATTTCTTGCTGTATGGAGGTAATCTGCGATTTAAGCTGACTACCCTCGTTGGTGGTCACAGAGCAGGCCACAATTGGTCGGGACACGCCACATGCACGTCCCAAAGCCTGCTTGGAACGCACAAACACATACGGCACGTTCTTGTCTTCGCACAGCAGCGGCAAGTGCAACAGAATCTCGATGGGCTCCGTATCGCCAGCCAGGACAACAATATCAGCCAAACCGCGATTAAGCGTCTTGGTGGCCTCGTTAGCTCCCTTACGCAGCTGGTTGTAATTAAGCGCCTGCTGCAGCAAGTTCATTATCTTGGCGGTCAATTGGGCATCGGCCAATGGGAATGCTTTCGGATTCACTTCCTCGGTCTGCAAAACAAACAAGATTATAAATAAACACATGTTGCAACTACTGTGGCGTGTACACATACCATTTTGGTAATATTTTTTGTATTATTTGGTGTTGTTTTATGAAAAAGTTTAAATGCAACCTCTCGGCCTGTGTGCTTCACTGAGGGGCAGAGCTAAAATGAATGAACGTTTGAAGAAACACGTGCGTTGTTGGTATATTGTGATGCTACTTAACACTGAAACTGTAGCACTTTCAAACGTTGTGGCAACACTGCGTACTATCGATAATTGTGATTGCGTACCTTGCGTAAAATAAAGGCGGCGAATTTATTTTAATAAAATAAATATAGCTAATGTACAATTTTACAACTATACTCTGGAAAGAAATCTGTACAAACGTTTTAAACATATGTAAATAACGCTAAATATATTAGGAATCTTGGTATGTTTAATATACGTTCTCCATTTTAACCATTTTTTTAAAATGCTTAAGAAACTGCAGGTGATTTTGCATTGTGGTTAGACACTTTGGATTCCATCACACTCGGCTTCAGCATACTTTCCATAAATCAGATACTTGCTTACTTGACTGGCAGATCTGTTTTAACAAAAAGTCGATTTCTAATCATCTTAATCCCATATCTGCACTTTTAAACGCGCTTCGTTGTGGCAGCATATTGAAGTTTACATTTATTGCAGCGACAATTCCATTTCGTACAAGTAAAAGTATTAAATCAGCATTGCCATTCGTTATTGTAATTCAAAACAAAACACAAAATTCGTGGGCCTTACGTTACATACAAAAGGAATTCACTTTATTACCAATTCATACATGTTCTTGTGTACAATAATTAAAAGTTCCTGCAAAACAAAGGGCAACAAGTAGTTAGAGATTTGCCGATCAAGAAAACTATTTGACAAAGCAACTCACTTGGTAATGAGACCATCCTTCTTGGCCAGACGCACAATGCAGTCGTCAGACTCGCCCATGCGACGGATTTCACCGCAGATAGCGTAGGTCTTGGTGCCATCGGTTTGGCGGCCGGTATCGGGATCCACACACACAATGCTCAACTGCACGGAAGCATGATCCTTAGCGTGGATGATTCTGTTCGATGCCGAGCTAAAAACCAAAACAACAACAATCAACAACTGTTATCCAATAGTCCAGTGTGAGCTGGCGCTGGTGCTGCCGCTGCTGCGGACGAAACACGTGTTCTTTCTACACTTACCACTTGCGGGGCACGTACAAATCAACATTCTCACCGGCGTCGTTCTCCATTATGCTGTAATGCAAAGAATAACATATAATTAATATTTTGTGCACTTTTTTAGCTAAGTAATTTCAATTTTACTCACATATTGTAATTATTTTACAAATTTGCGACCAACACTCGTCGAAGGAGGCTGAAAAGAGAAAGAGTGAAGTTGGCTGCGCTGGAGGGTTGCTACCACGAAATATCGATAAGTCAACCAAAAACGATCTGGTAGCATTTTTTTAAATAAATTATTATTAAAATATTTAAAATTAATACAAAAATTAAATTATTAGCTTGAAGGCTGTTATGTTGATTAAATAATATTTAACCTGATCAAATATTTAAGAACTTGTGAGACTGTCAACTTTTGCTTGTGTACAAATGTTTTTGGGTGGTTGTAGGTTGAATATATATTTATAAGTATTAAAACAAATAGGAAAAGCACTAAAAAAAAACACAATTAGCTATTTTAAATAATAAAAAATAACAAGTGTATTATATTCAGTGCTTGCGTCGCTTGTTGCTGCTTAATGTATCGATATTATTATCGAGTGTATCGATTGAATGGCCTGCCGTTCATAAATATTTATTATTAGTCGTTTGGCAATGTAAAGAGTAGTGCTGCATTGCATCAAAATTGGCGCCGGAGCTTTCACGGCCTTAGTGCCCATTGCAAAGTCGGTAGCTGTTAGCTCGTAGCTCTACATTACAACTTAATAAATAAACCCAGTGAATAAAATCAGTAGCAAAAGCAGTGTGCCCATTATAAAATTACAAAACTGTGAACGAGCCCTTGTGGGTTACTTTGCATGTGAGTATTGATTTTGGACAGAGGCTGTAGCGTCGACGTCCTTGATCCGGTGTCAGCGTCGATTTTCCGTCAATGGGACTTCCGTAGGCATTTTTTTTTCTGCCTGCGCCAACTTTGTGTGTATTTTTAAGTGCGCGTGTGGGAGTGTGTGGGGTGTTTGAGTTTGTTATTATTATGGATTAAGGCGTTTGACTGACTTAAGTTTTAACGTTCGTGCTTGTAACGTTAGTTAGTCGTGTTTCTAAGTTTAGTTTTGAACATTGATAAGTAACAATAAGTAAATACAAACATGTGTTAATATAATAAACATTAAAACCAGTTAAAGAAAAATTTAAATTTTTAAACTTAAACTCAACACGATCAGTTGTCGTTAACATTTACTTAACATTGCCTTTTTGAGTTTAACATGAAGAGTTTGTTGGATTTGTAATTTGTATGTTATTCCGTTAATTTTGATTTAAAGTTTATATTATAAGCTGTTTGGCTTAATGTCAATATGATAAGTATGCAGTATAGCTAACTTGTATAGATATGTTTTAATAGCCTTTAAAAGGTTGTGTTACCATAGATCCATAAATATCATAGCTAAGCAGGTTCTGCCTTTCAGCTTTCAGCATTTTGCTTTTGCTTCTCAGTCGCCTTTCAACTTTTAACGCGTTCAGTTCAGCTCCACGATTGTTGCTCCGCTAAAAGCATTGCGGCGTGTTATCCGTTTTTTTGTTATTATTGTTTTTTTTATGTGCTCTCTGGGTACGTTGCAGTCGTAAATATCTTGAACAGACCTCATCACGGACCGGCTGACAGCCTCTTGACCTTAAACGTTTTCTTTGTATGTGTGTGAATTTTTGCATATTGTAATAACAGAAATGTAAATTTATGCGCCAAAAATGAGATCATTTGTATAGTGTAGTGTGTGATTTTTGACGCGAAATGCTATTTTTAAACACTTAACAAAGTCCCCGAAACAACAACAATAACAAAAGAGTATAAAAACCATCTATTAATTGATGCCCAGGCATTATTAACAGAAATGAAAGTGAAACCAATAACAAAACCTTTTTTTGCCATTTAAAATGAATATGCATAAAGTTTAAATAAGAAAACAAACAGCAGTTTGAGTAGTGCATGTGTGTAATTAGCCATTTAAATGCTATTATTGATGATATTGACTAAATAAAAATAGTCATTGATATAGTCATATTTACTTTGAGTAATGGCATGTTTTTATTAAATTTACGGCTGTTTAGCGGCGTAAAAGCAAAATAGTTTATCATATCAAAACGTTAATGTTGGAATACTTATCTCAAGTATTTGACCTAGAAGAACCATTACAATCGATTAGAAGCAACAAACTTAAGATAGTTGAAACAAAAGCTAAAGAAAACCCAAAGTAAAAGTAATTAAAATGAGCTTTAAAGATATGTCTAGAAATACTGTGATGTCAGCAACAAAATGCGTGTGCGCCTTGCCTCGGCTTGCCTCGCCTTGCCTTGCAGCATGCGGCATGTTGTTTGATGACGTCTAAAGCACATGTAGAAGAAAAACTTGAAGTGAACCACTTTCTAGGTCAAAAGTTGAAAGGCAGGCAGCAAGACAGCAAAGAGTCTTGATGCCTATAATGATGTTCGTGCAACATGAACAACAATAATAACAACAAAAGCAAAAGCAAACGTAACAAAGTAAAAGCATGGCAAATGCCACACCCACCTGTCAATTGTGTGGGGGCGTTTGCAAAGTGCAACGTCAATCTATAAAATTATTAAATTATACTCAAAGAAAAATAGAAAATATGTAATTATTGGCAGCAATATGCAAAGAGATTCAAAGAGAAAAGTTTGACATTACATTATTTCCATGCTTTTTCAAGCTCTTGTTTATCTATTTAATCCTTTTATTTCAAAGCAATATTATAGTATTTGCCTCTGGTCAGCTTTTTCTTTTCTATTTTGTATTCGTTGTCTGTTGCAATTGGGAAGTTGCTTGTGGCAAACCTGTCGACCTGGCAAACACCCCAAAAACAAAACTAACTCTGTGTCTGTGCAACTTAATTCTGATGTTGCCTCTGTGATTTAACTTTGCCTCTTTACTTTTTTTGCAGCACTTGGATTTGGGATAGTTTGGAACTGGTCGTTGTTGGTTCCTCGATGATGATGTTGTTGTTGTTGCGGCTGTTGTGATTTGATTGGTGCCACTTGCCCCATCGTTTGTTGTAGTTACTGTTACCATTGTTGTTACTGTTACTACTAAAAAGAGTAGTTGTTATTGTTGTCGTTGGTGCTGGTGCTGGTGGAGTAGCTAAGGCTGTGTGGCAGCAACAGCTGCGTTACACTTTTTGTAAATCGGTCAATGGTAACGGGCTTGTAAGCAGGTGCAACTGCAACTGCCACCAAAACAAGAGCAACAGCTAGAGCGAGAGCGAAGAGGGAGAGCTAAGCAATCAAAACATGTCACTAAAGGTGAGTTTGACCTATATATATATACGATAAATCTATATATCTATTCAATAACTTGTTTAGATATTTAACCATTTGCGGCAGGCATAGGCATGTCTTCTTGTGTAAGGAAAGTGAGTGAGAATTGAGTTTTAGAAGACTTTTTTCACGAGGTTTACTTTAAGATTCTAGAAAAAGGATTCAGTTTTATAAACAGCCAAAGACTTGTTAGCGAGGAACATGGTTTTTATAGGCATAAAATTCATTAAAATAAGTTTACTCGAAGTAGAAAATATGTCCTTAAGCCTCACAAATGTCACCTCTTTATATAACAGTAGAACTTTCATATGACAAACTTAGTTCCGCAATGCTGCGTTTTGGTTCCCTCTAAAAATATTAAATATAACGAATTCTTCCCATTAAGAAGTTCGATTTTTTAATGCTGAACAAGAAAATATATATATATATATATATCTTTTAGGGATGTATATGCCTCATTTATCATTCATTATCGAATTTTGAGAAAATCGGACTTGTATTTCTATCATATTTTTTACGGATGTGCTTACTTCGATACCCCTTAAACTACTCCGGATTAAAATACTTAAAACGAAAACTATCCTATAAAACGAACTTTTTTCCTATACCAAAGTTATGTTTACTCATACTGAAATTCATTATATGGTAGCTCAACTGTATTCCTATAAGTCTTTACTTTAATATCTCGAAAAAGCTTCATTATTCAACGCTGACGTATATTATACCATCCACGATTTTTTATCTATCTGTGCTCTATTTGTTTCTCGCTCTATTTATTGACTTAGTCTAGCGCCCACTTAGTTAAATGACTAAGACAACAAAGATCATCATACTATTAACTTAGTTAAACACACAAACAAAACATTTTCTCATTATGTGAGACGCTCTTTGGCCTTTACAATCTCTTAAAGCCACAATGGTGGCAAGTGGTGGACACTTGATTATTGATACAATTGCTGCAAAAACATCGCACAGAGTCACAAGACACTTAAACTTGCCACATGTATGTATGTGTCTTTGTGTGTGTGTGTTGCAAGCATCGTTGTCTAGCGTTTGTCTGAAGCCTAACAAGTGCCTTCTCACCTGCTGACATTTTGCTATTGTCTATAAATATTTTGGTCATCATCATCATGATTGTCATCATCATCATCGTTGGCAGCAGCATCGTCATTATTATGTCAACATTTTGAGTGATGTCATGTGCAACAACTTGTGTCTCTCTCTGTGTGTGTGACAACAGGTTGCTTATCCCCACTTCCCTTCCCCTTCTCTCTACACCTTTTTGATGAGGTTCGCTTCATTAACTCACGAGTTGACAGTCTTCCTCTTAGCTCCAATGGTCTCTGAAAATAGTTCAAATATTTATTGTACGTGTGTATTTCCTCTGCATTTTTTTCTACCATCGCTGCTGACCCCATCATCATCATCATTAGCTTGGGTTTGTTTTTATGGTACTTTAATCCGGAGTGGTCCAAGGGAAGTTTAAAGTAAGGACGTCTATAAAAAATGAGATGGTATTGAAAAAATATTTGAAGTTACTTTTCTGTTTAAGTTTTATATTCTGTAGTTAAGAAATGGGTAAAAAAAAAATCTGGGAAAAAAGTATTTAAGACCTTATAAAGCACATATATATTCTTGATCAGCATTAAAAAGCGATTGGATATATATGTACATCATCGTCTGTCTTGATAAAGGTTCAGATTTAATTTATAGTCTTTCCAGTTCTAAAGGCGGATTTTGATCTTTTCTTTTTACAATCTACAAACGATATCCACAAAAAATTGTTCAAAAATACAGGAAATAATGTAAATTGAAGCCAAGTATTTTAGCTGTTTTTATTACTAAAAATAATGATAATTTTTTTAGAAAAAACCTTAACTTACAAGCATTACTTCAAATATTCACCTTTTTTTATTTAGGGCACTAGTCCAATTATCATAAGCTAAAAATTTCCTGGATGAATATTTCTACAGATGAATATATAATTTTTACTTTAACTAAAATTTATAGAAGTATCATAATTTTTCTTATATTTCTTATCTTTTCTTAAACTTACTTTATAAACCATTCATACCTTTCCAAAGTTCCACGTTCTTCTAAACAACTTGCATGCTTTCTCATATTCCATTAATGCACATGCGTCCACTCTAGGGTTAATACTCATTTGTTGTCCCCGTTGTCAACAGCGTTCGCAAAAGCATTGTAAAAATGCATTCACATCCGTTGTTTCAAGTTGAATTTTTGTCGGTCTTTGCATTTTTTTTTTAGCTTTTGCTGCCTTTGCCACTAATTACTCTAAACATTAAACTAATTCCCTTAATTAATGTTACTTAAAACACAATTGTGGCAGTGTGTGTGTGGGTGTCGAATTCCCAAGCCCCAAACAAAACAACAAAAATAAACTCCCAAATGAACTCAGAAGCTATTCGTCAAGTGCCGCCCTTTTCTTTTGACAGCTGCCAAAGTTGGGGTTTTAAAAATGCTTTGTTTACTTTTGGCTTTTGCAGAAGGAAACACCCTCGGATGTGATGTTGCATCTGGCGGCGCTACGTGGCGATGTTGTTGAAATGCGACGTGTGCTCGACACAGGCAAAGTGCATGTGGATTGCAAAGATGAGGTGAGTAATGATTGAATGTTTATTGTTACACCAGACAAGGGGCTATTTGTCAAAGTTGTATGTTTAAGAGAGTATTGAATATACAACTTGAAGTTTGGGAGACTTTGATTGATATAGTTTAAAGTTTTATTAAAAGAATATCTTAAATCGCAAGAAACTTAAATTTATTTAAATGAAGGTAGTGTTTTCTTAATAGTTGTGAATTCTAAGAAGCATGATTAAAAATTTAAAGCCTTTAAAGGGAAAATAAGAATAATAAACTTTTTGTTATGGATTACATGTGTACAATAAAAACCAGAAAAGTTTTTAATAAAGTGAATGAAATGAATTGATAATTGTTTTTTAACTAAAACCAAATAAGCTTACCAAATTTTAGATCAATTGGTTGGCAGGAAATTGATGATTATTCAATTATTAAATTTGAATTAAACTTAAAATAAAAGAAGTTTCTAGGATAATGCTAGCATTTTTAACGCAATGCTTAGCATTAAACTGAACATTATTAATTTTAAAAGATTTTTTCGGAACCCAAAGTGTTTGTATAATTTATCTAAAATGTACCATAAGAGCTTTTAATCTTTATTAAATCAGTTGATTATTTGTAAACCAGCTATATGATTATCCAAACTAGTTAAATGATTTAACAAACGTTGCTTAATTGAGCGTTGAATGTATTCAACTGCAATTACAATCGCGTTTTTCCCCAACTTAAACATTGGTATTAAAAAATAGTTTCGTTTCGTGTTGATTTGCATGCGTGCCGACTGCCGACAGCACAGGCGAAATCGCAATCGAAATCGAAATCGGAGCGAAAATTACAAATCTCCTGGTGCAAATGCAAATAATTGCTTCGCCGATGCCCCACTCTATCGCCCCTTTTGGGGGGCTAAGTTCAGTCACGTGCCCTTGTCTATGTGTTGTTGTATTGAGTTAAAGCCAAATCGAGAATATGGCCAACATGGCAAACTGATATGCATCGGTATTCGCTCTGTCCAGCTTATCCAGCTGACTTTTGCTGTTGGCTTGCAGTTTTTTTTTTCAAAAGCGCGCTTCGTTGCACCTCAAGTGAAATTTAATTTCAGTTAAATTGCATTTTTTTTCACTTTTTGCATTCGCTTTTGCTGCACTTTTCGGCTTCGTTGCCAATTGGTGCGTACTTTTGTAAACAAAGTGTTAACTTGTCTTTAACTTGTAATTGAATTTTATATTATTTATATTATTTTTTGGTAAATATTTCGTAATACGTTTAATGACTTAACGCTTTAATAATTTCGAGCGAGGCCTTGCACAACCTTATGTCATAATAGTCAATGGGAAGTATTTGCCCGAAAAAATAAAGATAAATATTAAATTTACGCAGAAAATGTTATTTAGAACCAATCTTGGGATTATTAAACTTCAAATTTGTGCCATTTGTCATAATAGTTATTAAGAAGTATTTTCTGGATAATATGTAAGAAAAAAATTTTAGGTTTAATCAAGGAACTGAATTAAGAACCAATCTTAGAGTTTTTTATGCAAACAAAATTAAATTTCTTTCGGAAATCTTTTTATTAAACTTGAAATTCTTTCTTTATGTCATAATAGTTATTGGAAAGTATTTTTCACGAATTTTCACGTATTTTTCTAATGCAAAAAAAAGTATTTCCCTGAGAGATTAAAGATAAATTTGAAGTAAAACAAGGAATTAAGAACTAATCTTGCTGTATCTTAAGCTAAAAGAGCTTAAAATTTAACAAAAAGTTTATATATAAAATTTGCAATTCTTTTCTTATGTCATAATTGTTATTGGGATGTTTTTCCAAAAAAAAGACTTAGCATAAATGTTGAAGTATAACAAGGGATTGAATTAAGGACAGGGCTTAAGGTTTCTTATGCAAAAATATCTTAAAATTAAACACAAATTTGTGTATTAAACTTAAAATCCTTTCTTAATGCTATAATAGTTATTAGAAGGAACTTTCCCTAAATATAAAGGATAAATGTTAAAGTTAAACAAAAAACTGAATTTAGTTCAATCTTGAGGTATCCTATGCAAAGAAGAGCCTATTCTAAACTCGAATTTCTTCCTTCAGGACGGCACCACACCCCTAATCTTGGCTGCAGCTGGGGGTCACATCCATTGTGTGTTGGAGCTGCTGGAACAAGGCGCTGATCTGAATTCACGACGCTCCACGGGCACAACAGCATTGTTTTTTGCCGCCCAGGGTGGACATTTGGATGTGGTGCGCATATTGTTGAAGGCACGCGCCAAAGTTGATGTGCCGTCATTGGATGGTGGCACGCCACTCTTTGTGGCAGCCCAGGGTGGTCATGTGAAGATAATACGAGAGCTGTTGGACTGTGGCGCCGATGTGAATGCATGCATGAAGGTAAAAATAGTTAACTATAGTAGATTTAAAGTCTTTATTCATCATGATTATATTTCTCTCTTTCTTGGCAGGATCGTGCCTCGCCTGCTTTTATAGCAGCCCAAAATGGCCACCGAACAGTGTTGTCACTGTTGATATTGGCGCATGCCTCAATGGATATTAAGCGCATCGATGGTGCCACACCATTGTGGATAGCAGCCCAAATGGGGCACGATCACATATGCAAGGTGCTGCTACAGAATGGCGCCAATGTGGACACAGTGCGCTGTGATGGCGCCACACCGCTATTCAAGGCCGCCCACAAAGGACACGCCTCCGTTGTCACCGTGCTCCTTAAGTATCGTCCCAATCTCGGACTGCTGCCCAATGGCGAATCGGCGTTGCATGCCGCCGGCATGTTTGGACACATGACTGTGTGCAAGCAGCTGGTGGCCGCCGGCAGCGATGTGATGCTCAAGAATCAGGATGGCCTGACGGCCATGGAGTTGGCGCATCACGAGAACTATACCTCCATATGTGAATACTTGCGGGAGCGTATGCGTGCCGTTATGGAACGGAATGCGGCAATGGCCCAGATGGCCAAGATGAGATTGACGACGTAGAGATGACGTATGTTGAATCGAATCCAAAGGATGAAGCTGAATGTCGAAAAGAATGACCAATCAAATCCCCCCTTCAAAGTACCTTTTAATGCACAATATATTACTATGTTGAATTATTTATATTCACTTATCTTATGATTATAATAACAATATTATAATAATTATTATTATAAACTGTGAAACAGCATTTGCGCAACAGAGTTCAAACTATGCATGCATATATATTTTTTCTCAGTGTACTTTTGCGTAAATAAGCTATTTTGTAAATTTCCTAATGATACGATCTAATAATTGTTACATTTTAAGTTTTCAAAACAAAAAAAAAAAAAACTGAAAAATTGTCATTATTTCATTTTGTGACGAATTTATTCATATTGTACATACGGTTTTTTGTAATAATTCATACGATCCATAGATAACTTCAAAGATTTTGAAACTATCTAACCATATAGTTTAGAGCTCTGTGACACAAAAATTGTTTCATTTTGTTGTAGAGTGCAAATCAGAGTAGAAAATCCAAATCCAAAAATATGCCCAAGCTGAGCAAGGGATATTAAATCACCTAAAAAATACTATATATACATATATAGATGTATATGTTACTATATATCATTATTATATATGCTAAATGTATGAACACAACCACTTGGAGCTTGTATTTGAATTTACGATTACGATTAACTAATAGCAAAAAAAAGCAAGAAAAACCCTGTTAACATGGACCCAATTTTCGTCCTTTGTACATATAAAAAATGAAAACCATTTAAATAATATTATATATTTATGCATTCACGTAACCCTAAGCAATTGTTAACAAGTGCTTTATGTTTATTCGCCTTTTTGTCGTATCTTAATTAGCTAATACGCAAATATTTTGTGGTTCTATTTTGTTTAATGCTCATTTAAATTAAATGGTAAATTATCTCAATGCAAAATGTGAGTTTCGTTCTTTTTGAAAATAAACGCGCTTTGGCGGTTAACATATTTGACGAAACTGTTAACATTCTGTTCGTTAAGTTGCCTGCTGCCAAGCAAGTTCACAAACCAATGTTTAGTCTGGACATAAGCCATGGAATATTTCACATTTAAATACGAATAAACCTCAATTAAGTTAAACATCTATAGTAAGTATTTAGTTAATTGTTCTATGAAGCTAAGCAATTACCACATTTTTAATAATTTTGTAATAATTACACACAAGCAAACACCGTCTCCTCTCTTCCATTACAGTTCAGATGACATTGCGCGATCAGCACAGTTTCAGTAGCATTGTGCAATAGCAAACAACAGTCGCAATTGCAGCGAGGGGTGCTCTTAAAGTTTTTGACAATAAAAAATCTTAAAAATGCACATATTTTAAAGTTAAAATAGAATCAATCTAAAAAGTATGATATCAAAAAAATTATTATTTATAATACACCGCACAAACTGTGGTCTTACGAACCACAAATCATTTTAGCAGGTTTCGGTTTGGTGGAAATGGCCCCCAACATGTTGCCAATACGAATGAGCTGCAAACGGCTTTGGGTTCGTTCCGTGTTCAGTGTTCAGTTCGTTTTTTCTCATCGTTGCGCGCGGACGTGAAGACCGTCGTCGTCTCTCTTGTCATTTTCCATTTCGGTTTGTGTAAGTGTATGCGAGCAAACGCGCGCGCTCTTGTGTGTGTGTGTGTGTGTGCAAGGCGTGCGTACGTGTATGAATGTGTGTAGGTGTAGTCGCGTGTCGTTGAAATACACAAAAGTAGCACCAGCAGCAACAGCAACAACAACAAAAGCAGCAGTAACAACAATAGCTGGGCTGCTGCCCAAACGGTAGCGGCAGACCATAGACGAAGAAGTAAAACACATAAAAACACAAACACGAAAAAAAAAGTTGTGAAACGGAACATTTTTTTTAGTGTTGTGTTGTTTTTGTGTATTTTGGTGGCAAGTGTTCTTCTCAGTGTGGCAGGGCGGGCGGCGAAAATTCTTAAACAATAAAACAGGTTTGCACAGTGTGGTATGTGTTAGGTGCGAGAGGGGGAGATACAAGAGAGAGCCACGCAAGCGAGCAACCGAAGAACAGCCGTGCGATTGAGAGAATCGAATTCTAAAGAGAATACTTTTTGCAATATTCACTGCAAAAATATTTGTATTATGCTCTGTGCACCACATCCTTTGCATGGTCTTCGTTGGGCCACATTGGTCAAGCTAAAGCGCACAGTGGTTAATAGCTCACTATTATATGCTTAGAACCAGTTTCCAATGCGTTTACAATTTACATATCTTGATTTTGCTGCAATCAATCGGAAAAGCCGTTACTTCTGGGTTGCCAGGCCAAATAGAAATTCCAGGCAGCCAGCCAGCTAGCCAGCTGCCCCTTTTTGAATAGGGCCTTCTCCCTTTTCTTTGCCCCTTCGCAGTAATTCCACAAAACAGCTGAGCTTTTGCAGTCGGGCCCCTAGCAACAGCGCAGCAGAAGCTTCTCAGCTGTGCAGCGGCAGCGCAGGCGCTAATACACAATCCCTCACACACACACATACATACATACATATGTAGATACTCTGACACGCATAGGCTGTTACTGCAAATTGCATTGCTGCCATCTCGCTTGCACGCAGTACGTGCAGTAACACATGCCGGAAAACAATTTTTGCTACTCTACTTCCAATAGGGATAAAAGGGTATATAGCTTTGAGCTCTCCGTTGCGCTTTAAGTGTAAAAGAGACTGAAATTATATTAATTAAGTAATAACTTTTGTGTGCTGCTTTTGTTTAAAATCAGATTAATGCCCAACAGTTTTAGAGTTTATTACAAATACAGAGTATCAGGCTAGAGGAGTATTTCATCAAAAAAGTTTGTGCTTGTTATTTTTGCAGCCACTGCTGCTGCTGCCTCTGCTACTGTTACTGCTGCTGCTGCTGTCGCTGCCGCTGCTTGCGTGAAGCTTTACATAAGTTGACATATCGGCGACGCTTTTAGAGCCCGGCTGCAGGTCCTTTGCACAAGTTCTCGCAAGTAACGCGCTGCGCAATCAGCTGCTGCTGCTGCTGCTACTGTCGCTGACGACAACGACGTCACTTGCAACTAAACGTTGCCGTTTTTTGCAACTTGTTTCGGTTTTTTGTTGTTTTTTGGCCTGCGTTTTGTTTGAAACCGGCTCTCAAAAGGTTCGCCAGTGTCTCTGTTGCTGTTTTTTCAGCTGTTTGCTGGCTAACATAAAATAAATATAATATAAAAAAATAACACCAAAAAAATACAACAACAACAATAACTTGTGTAGAAGAAGCAGCAGCCAAAAGCAGAAAGACAGAAAAATACAACAACAATAACAACAACAAGAGCTTAGAGCCAAGTGGTTTAACTGCTTTTTTACATTACACTTTAATTTGTGTTTTCCTATTTGTTTCATTTCTCAACTCTAGTGTATTTGCCGTTGCCTTTATTTTGTGCGTGGGGGCCTTTCAAAAAGCTTTAAAAATAATAAAACACAAAAAAAACTTGATTTATAGCTCACCCAAAAAAATAATTAAAAAACGTTAGTAAATCAATAAAACAATAAAACGGAAAAAACATCACACAATGCAGCTAAAGTGTTTAACTTAAAAAAATAAAACCCGTTATTTCAAATCTCGAAATCCAAACAAGACAACAAAAGCAACAAATATGTGAGTTTTTAAAAGCAATTGTAGAACTTAGTAGTGCCTCCAGCTGCTCAATGTGTACAAAATGGCCGCCAGGATGCACAACAACAGCAGCAACAACAACGACGACGTCAACAGCAACAACATCTTCTAGCAGCAGCAGCTATCGCTACACACACACAAACATAACACACAACCATACACATGCTTATGTCCATACAACGCCAACGATAGCAGTCAGCTTTTAAAGGTGAGTCTGCAATTTTTACCTCAACATGAAAATAAATTATGCGAATTTGCTTGCCCCAATGTTAAGTCATTTGAATTTTAAGAGTTTTTTGAATTGAGTTATTACCGAATACCAAAAAACAAATAGAAAAAGCTTTATATTTGGGAGTTATAAGGGAACTTTTTGTGTGTTAATCTGACAAAGTTAAAACTAAATATTTCAGAGCCATATGTTGTGACCGAAATCAACGTTATTTTGAATTTTAAGAATTGTAAGATTTTACTTTAAAATCCTTGGAAATTTATGTAAAAATCTAAATTTTATAAAACAAACTTCCATATAACAAAGTTTTTTATATAACAAATTTATTTCGGGATCGCTGTGGTTTGGCTCCATCCAAAAACAACTCTATATTAAGAATTTTTCCTATAGCGAAGTATCTCTTTTGTGCTCTTGATGTTTCTTATGTATTCTATATATGTTCGTCTATATTACTTTGTTTAGATCTAATTTCGAAATCTCATGAATCTTTGAATCTTATTCTTCTTATAAATAAAAATCTTAGATTTTCGTGACTAATTTTAAAGATTCTTCCAAATTTTTCATTAAAAATCTTTTTAAAAGTATTTTGTCTATGAAGATTTATGGCATAACTTTACTCTCTTAATTATTGTATTTTTTTTTTTTAAATTCTCATTCAATTTCGTGCAATTATTTAACTGTTTGGCGCAGCCTAGTGTCAAAATGATACCAAAAATTTCTGGTTCGAGACTCGTTCTAAGCACACGAGAGAGTTGAGTTTCATGTTTTATTGTCATGCTGTGAATCGCATGATGAATGACTTTGGCGTCTACAATCAATCTCTGCTCGCTGTTGTTGGTACCCAAGGCAATGCCGAAACTTTAGAAGCTTTGCTCTTCAACTTCTATATACTATATATATATATTTATTTCTTTAGAGCAGCGTAAAACTTTAACAATTGAGCGTTGTGCAGTTCTTTTTTTCCACTGTTTTTTTTTTGCGCGAATTTTTTACGACTATTCCGGCTGGGGTTCAAGCGAATGTTGAGGGCAAATTGCTGTTGTTGCTGTTGCTGTTGTTGGCCAGCAGAGTCCGCGGGCCCATTCAAAAAGCCCGTCAAACCAGTCGCAGCCATTTCGCTTTTGCCTAGCTGGGCTATCTCGGGCTATCTGGCTAACAACTGGCTGACTGGCCGACTGGCCAGTTGATGACTTTTTACATAGCCAAAGAAGCGACGGCAACAGCGACGGCAACGGCGACTGCGACAGCGACAGCGACAGCGACTGAGAGACCCCAAACCTCAAAGTTAAACTCAAACTCAAACCCAAACTAAAACTCCAATGCCCAGACCCAGAACCCAAATCCAAAAGATACGAGCGCCGCACGTATCTAAACTTGTTTCAAACGTGTTACAATTTAAGAACGTTCGCCGCAAGCGGCAAGTGGCAATAATCCTTTCAAACTGACAGCGTTGCCATGTCGTAGCACTTGCAAAAGAAAACGAAGAAGAAGCAGAAGCAGCAGAAGCATAAGCAGCAGCAGCAGCAGTCCAAGGGCTGCCAAGTGGGAGTGGCACATTGACTGAGTTTCGTTTTAGTTTTGCAACAAGCATATGAGCTACAATTTTTAACCGAGGGTTACTTAACAACTATGAAAAGAGCTTGTGTTAAAGTTTTCTAAAAGAATTCTTTTCAAGATTAGTAACGTAAAAGCTTGTCAAAAGAACAAAAGAACTTTCTATTAAATAAGCTTTTACATCAGATAAAATATAGGCTGAAGTTTTTAGAAAGAATTTGTTTGATTGGCTTTTGATTTCTGTTGTTTAACTGTTCTTACAACTTAGTGTTAATTCTAATTAAAGGTAAAAACTGAAATAAGAAGTTATAAAACAAATTAATCGTTATTCGTCGATATTCTTTGTTCGGAAAATATTGTGCCTCTAAGGTGCAGATGAATACTGTTTAGAGCTTATCCTTAACCACATTGATAAAGCAGCTTAAATTATTCTTGAATATTAGAACTTGACAACGTTTTCGTATGAATTTTATAGCTTTATATGAAAAACTGTGTTTAATTTCTAAAAGTTCTGGTTTTAAGAGCTCTTATTTGTGAGAGTCCACTGTATTAAAAATATTCTGACCCATTTTCCATACCTGAATAAAGAATTTTCTGGAAATTAAAAGAAAAATCTTAAAAATTACTTGTTTTATTAATTTCAAATCGTTCTCAATCATTGTGCAGTCTTAAAAGATTTCTCTTAAATCTAGAATTAATGTTGCCTTCAAATTTTAAAAGCTTTCGGACTTACATTCCGATATCCTTTAAAATCTCTTTTTGTCAAACATAATAAACTTATTGAATTGCCCTCTTTCGCTCCATTTGTACACATACATGAATATATACATACATATATCCCGTCCATATGCTGTCTGTCATTGTCTGGTTCGAGTTCGCAGACATTTTGATTGCCTGTTGGCTGTTTTTATTTTTTCTTATCATTACGTTTTTTTATAGCGCCGCCATTTTGAGCTCGTCGTGTGTAACGTCTGTCTATACATGTCTATCTGTCTCAGTGTGTGTGTGTGTGTGTGTGCGGACTATGCGATACGATATGTACAAACAGACACACAAGATATACCCGCACGATATGGTAAAAGATTCTTTTATTTTTTGTTATTTTCTTTTCAAATCGCAAACAAAAAAATAACCGAAAAATACGAAGTGAAATTGATATTTTCGCACAAATTGCCGTTAACAAGGTGGCAGCCTAGCAACAACATATTCTCGCTTGTCAAAATTTTTATATTTTGCGCCCCTCCCATCCCCTAAACCCCTTTTAGTCACTGTTGCAGCCCCGTCCAAAAAAAAAAAATGGACGTCGAAAAAAAAGCAGAAACGACACTGCCAGGTGAACGGGAAATTGTTTACCGTGGTTCCAAAATGATGTAATTTCGCGTGCTCGTGCAATTCAATTTCCTGCCAGCGGAAACGCGCGTCGCCCTGTGTTCACCCATCGAAAGAATCGGGCCTCCACATCAAACAAACGAAAAAAAAAACTCGAGCCTCTCCCCACTTGAAAGCGCTGCCCAAATTGTTTGGCAGTTCCACTACTTTCCACTCCAACTTTAATTGTGCCCGCACAGTGCCAAAGAATAAATAAAAAATAATAATAATCTACAAAAAACCGATGAAGAAGCAAGAGATAGAGTGAAACATAGGCAGAACAAGAAAATAATAATAAATAAATAAGAAATCAATTTTGTACAAAATGAAAAAAAAAATATTGCTATCTAAACAGCTTAGTCGTTTTGCCCATCAGCCCATTCAGCAGTTGAAGGGAACTCAATAAAATATATATATCACATATCATTTTTATACTAATGGTAATAAAAGTTGCCCAACTTGAGCATTAACTTTGACGGTTTGATGGGAAAAACTGCGGACAGATTGAAGAATAAATAAGAAGGAAGATTAATAAAAACGAGCTTTGGGGAATTATATTAATAAAATAACATTTAAAAACATTTTTTATAATGAGAAATGATTTTTTCTATATAGAATATTACATATTTTAATGCTTTAAAAAAATAAGTTTGCAAAATTGAATAGAGATTTATTTTAAATCTTTTTAAAAACTTTAAATGTATTTTTCAATGACTTAAAATTTGACAAATTTATAAAAAATATATTAAATGTTGCTCACAAATCCAATTAGAAAAGTTTCTACTTAGTTTAAAGTGTATATTAAGTGCAGTATGTCTAGTTTTTTTTTTTTGTCATGCAATGTGTGGAGTGTTGAATTTTCAAAATGTTTGGCATATTTCGCATAAATAAATTACATACAAAGCCTGGTCATTCTGCTAGCCCCAGCTCAGCTGAGAGCGGAGTGCAGAGAGCGAAGAGCGGGAAGCTTGCCTGCTGTCCTGTCCGGGCAGCCTATATTAACAATAATTCCTTTGTGCTTGGCATCTTGCCAAAAAGTTGTGCACAGCACAAGCACAGCAGGCGACGAACGTTTTGTGGCCAATTTTGGGCGCTGACTGCTGTGTGGCATGGTCTGGTCGTCGACGTTTTGTGACCCATTGTCAGTTGAAGTTAAATGCGACGCCTGACACAAAAATATAAAAATTTACTCTCTTACACACTCCGTCTCATTCTTTTGGCTAAAAGGGGCCAACGACAATGGCTAACGACAACGCACAAGTTACGATGGCCATTGGACAATGAACACAGAGAGAAGAACAGCATCAAAAGTGCAGAGTTCCTTTTTGGCAGACAGAGAATAAACGTGACGTTTGTCTACAATTCAAATGGCAAGAGTATTCAAATTGTCCTGAAAGTGATCGTCTGCCCGAAAACCCAAGCCAAGAAACTTAAACCAATTGCAGTCGACGATGACGATGATGATGCGAGTTTTCTTTATTACACAAATATTGTGACAAGAAGTTTGTCTACATATTTTTCTTTTTTTTTTTCTTTGAGCATTGTATGATTTTAAGCAATAACATTTGGATAATGTCAAGGAAATTTACAACATAGATTTAAGCTTAAGAATAAGTGATGCTTTGTGCTTATTTTAAATAAATTAAAAGTACTCAAAAAAACTAAGAGTTTGAGTTTCTAGAGCCAAGTAGTGTTATCCGGAAATTTATTAAAAGTGATATGGATTAAATATAATAAATATAATTTTTGTTATACAAATAATAACGAAACCCAAAACGATAGAACTTTAGGTTTTGATCCGTTGTCATGAAAGTTTTTAAAATTTGAGAAATAATATTAAAGAATCTGTTTACCATTTTACGAACCCATTAAACCCTGTGAAACTTGAGAATTTTAAGAATTTCTTCCTTTAGTATTCTGCAAATCAAAGTTTTTTGTTAAAATCTTTATTTATTTACAATACTAAAATTATACTCAACAATCCTGATTTGTTCAAATATGCTTTTTGCTGCTAATTTTGTAGCATCAATTTTCAAATACTCTTCCAGAATGGTTCCAATTTTGTATTGAACATGGTATAAAATGCAAAGAATTTGAACCCATAGTATATTTCTCAGAAATAAAATTCTCCAAAACCAAACCAAGTGCCAACGACATGTGCCAATAATTAAACAATATGCTGCTGATGATTGTTAAAGACATAGTAATAGCCGCCATTTAAACGCAGTGTGACCCTACTGGTCTGCGTACTCGATTCCGCTTGAGTGGTGTATCGCTGCTCCACATGCTGGATGGGGAGGGGGGGAGCACGAACCGGATGTGTCAGCTTGATGGTGCGATAAAAGAAGGCCGTAAGGAAACTGGCACTAATCACGAATGCAATGAAGAAACCCAAACAGAAGACACAATCCTTGTTCACCTGCAGACACAGGCAGCAGGCGCCGGCAAAATCACCCAGAGTTCTCCACAATTTGCCCAGAATCGTTGTGGGTCGAGGCGGTGCAGCGTATGCCGAGGAGCTATGTGTGCTGATGGTGATTGTATGATAGCGACTCTCACAGGGTGGCATGGCATCCGACTGCTGCTGTTGTTGTTGTTGCTGTTGCTGATTGTTGCTTCTCAGGCTGCTCTTGGGCCTGGTGATGGTGCTAGTCACATCGAGTCGCACACTGTTCGGTGGCTGCGTTTGGGTTGACAGCTCGCAATGTTTCGTCAACTGCAGTTCGGTGTTGATCTCTGATCTGTCGTTGCTCTCGCGACTGCGCACATGCTCCTCAATGGCCTCCAGATTGCGTGTATAACGATCGAGCAGTCGCAGGATGCGTTGCAAACGCTCATCATTGTAGCCTAGCTGGGATGTTGATGTTGGCTGCTCGGTAATAATATCTGCATCCGGCTGCTCCACGGTGTCATTCTGTGGCAACATTCTCTCAATGATGTCATTGACCAGTGAATGCGCTTCCATCAGCTGCTCGTCTGCCAAGGACGGATCAAAGCTCACATGTTTCGGCTCTGGCTGCGTCGTCAATTCATCAGTTTCCGTTTCGCCCACTTGAGCATCGGGCAGATGCAATATTCTCTCATCCTGCTTCTGCTCCTGCTCCTCTTGCTGCTGCTGCTCGGATGCCTTTTCATTATCAGCATCATCCATTGTTAATTTTGGATTTTAGGTAGTATTTTTTTTTTTTGGTTTTTCCTTGAAATTAAGCTCAAACTTTCATTTTGTTGTCCCAAACTGACGTTAGGGTTGTCTCTCAATACTGTTTTTGTGCTTTTAATATGATTATTTTAAAGTTTTGTATGAAAAATTCTAAATTATTTGTTTCATGGCCATCACAGCAAAACAATCTGCCGTCCTTATAGACAGCCTCATAACCGATTTAGTTGACAACGCGATCGAACAAAGTCAAACAATAAAAGCGGCCGGGCCATGCCAAAGACTCTTTGATGCTTTGGGTCTATTGCCATGCACCATCGAGGATGATGCAGACAGCGATAACGAAACGAATGTTGAACGGGTCAAGAAGGTGGGCTTCAAAGGTGTGGATGATACGGCCACGCCAACACCATCCTTTATTGATCCGCCCTCAAGTAGCAGTCAGACGGATGAAAAAATTCATTTGTGGTACAGTTGGCTGGATCAGGAATTACTAGCAGGTAAAGAATAATAACACTAGAGCGTGTGTTCCTAAATGCTTAAAGGAACTTTCTCAATACGCAGATAGATCTGATGATGATACGGATATATATCCCAAGAAGTACTCCGAATCGGGCTGTCAAACGGAACAGCCGCGTTCCCGCTCCCGCAAACGCTTCTATGGCGTCCGAACAATAGGTGATCGTCCATTCCGCGATTTGGCGCCATGCGAACGCACACGCCAAACGGTTTTCATTGATGCACAAACCGCGCCGACACCAAACTTACAGAATCGTCCACCATTGGGCGATCGATTCTGCTATATGTTGACCGATTTCGCATCGGCCCTGTACTGTAGTCTAGCCATTATGTGTTGTTGTACACCCAGTATGTTTCGATAAATGAGCAAATCGATAAATATGTATGCTTTATTATTAATTCGATAACTATTTGGTCATTGGAATCTTTTTGGCACCCAAGAAGCTTGAATAGTATTCGATTAGCTGGTAGAGACACCACATGCACAGCAGAATGAACAGCACATAGGTTATATTCTCGCCCATCATGGTGAAGCCGGACTCGATCGTGCGTCCCACCTCGGTTAGCACCTGCCACATCCGTTCACGCAATGGCGCACGCTCCAATGCGCTTGTTGAAGTTATCGACTCTACCTCAATGTGTAGCGTATGTTGATCGAATTTGGTTTGATTGTTCTTGACCTGCTCCAGTTGCTTTTTGGCCAAGATTATGGGATAATGCGTTTGTATGCCCACCTCGCAGGTTCGCTTGTAGGTTGACGTAGCAAGCAGCGTTGAGGCTGATTGATGTAGACGCGACAGACTATTGCTAACTCTCACAAGCTCTCTGCTATCAGCTAAAGGAAGTACGTTATAGTACACGCTCTTTCATCTCTTTCTTACTTACTTTCCGTTGCCGCCAAGCACTGCTCGGATTGTGAGCGCCTTAGCTTCGGCTGCACATGCTCGCTCTCTTGCACGATCTTTGTGTACGCCTCGAACAGGCCGAGCAGCTCTACGAAGCGTTCGCTTATCTGTTTGTGACTTACTTCCAGCTTGGATGTTGCTGGGATGTCTTTGAGAGCCTTCCAGCCAATGTTCAGATCCAGAACACAATCATTGGCTTTCCTATCGAGTCGCACATTGTCCCGTTGCTCATTTATCTGAATGGCCATTGCTTGTGTGCTGTGTACGTTGTTTAGTATGCGTGTGTATTGTATCTATAAATTTCTACATATTTTTCATTCTACTCGATGTCATTTCCTAAATTCTCTATCGTCTGACTACTGTGCTGTGGCGCAAGTTGAACCCTTAGACAGCTTGTGGATAATTTTTCGCGCTAAATTAAGCAATTTTGTGAAACTGTCTGCACTTTGCTGAACTTTACTAGTGTGCAACTGGCCAATGGATTGCCGCCTGCTGCCTTCAACACTGGACATTGCCCAAACCCCTCCTGCTCCTGCTCCTCCTTCTGCTCCTTCTTACATATGACAATTATTACGGTCTACTGCACTAATATTGTATTATTTTGCATAAATGCATTTTGTGTGTGGCAACCCTGTTTCTGAATTTCAAATTTTGCACTTGAATTATTCATGGCACAAAAGATTTGAGTGTGTGTGGCAAAAGTTTAGATTTATATGTTTTATTGATATTTGTCTGCTTTCATATGCATTTCTATATAAGCATATTAAGCCACAAATGGATAACGAACCAAAACTTATATTTTATTCACACTTTTGCCAAGCAACAAAATCCTTTAAAAAATTGTAATTACTTTGACTGGGCAGAGCGACAAGGAGAACTATAAATAATGCACAGAATTCCCTTTTGGCTAAGCTTTTGTGAAGCTCAAGTCAAGGGCATTTCAATTTCGTTGATGCCCCAAAGCATTGTCCAGCTTTAGCGACACCTGCCACCAGCAGTGGCAGCCACACAGTACGTTCATGTGTTTGTTCCTTTTGGCCATTGATAATATTTAAAGGGCTTAAGTGCGCCAAAGATTTATATTTTTGTTGGCCATTGGCAGAAAAATCTCACAGCAGCAGCAGCAGCAACAACAAATAAAAAGAAAAACACACACAATTTATTGATTTTCTCGCACATAGTACATCACATACACGTGTGTGTGCAGTTGTGTGTGTGTGCAACATGGATGCTGTTGCCATGGGCCCAAAGCCAGGATACCGGAATGGCTCAAAACTGGCAGGCCAACGCCTGCGCCCCATTTCTCTGCTCTGCCTGAGCTGATTGCTGCTCCTGTGTGTGTGTGTGTGTGTGTGTGTCTGAAAGGTGCTGAAGCAAAACAACTCAGCCTAAAGCTCACTACCCTCACCCCACTCACCTCTCACCACCCTTATTTCCAATTTGTATTGCACATTTGTTGCATGCGCTTAAGCTTAAAGTTTGCCTTTTGGCTATATAAACGTTTATCTGGTTTTCTTCTATAACTATTATTAACTGCTTTCACAGCTGCTGCTGACCCCCGTTGGCCAAGAATTGTGCCAAATTTTCATTGGGTTTTTGTGGTGTTGGCTAAAAATAATGTTTAACAGCAGCAGCAGCAGCAGCAGCAGCCGTCGCCTTGTTAATTTATGAGGTGTTGCTGATTATTCTCTCGACTGGGCACATAAATTAATACATACATACATATATACATGTATATATATACAAGTATATAAACCAAGCTTAGTATAAACTTTTCGCATTGCCAAAAATACACAGCTTAACTCCCACTCCGCACTCCTACTCTGCCGCCATGCGGTCATAAATATTATTTGTTTAGATATTTTTGTTGGCTTAATGCTTGTTTGTTTCCTATTACTCGACTCTCGGCTCGTTTATCATCAGTATCTAGTATCTGCTGTTTGCCCCTTTTTGGCGGATGCCACAAAGTTTCCACCAGCGCGCCCAGCATGCATTCAATTAAGCGCTGTCACAAATTTTTCTAGATTTTTATCATGCTTATTGCGAGCATTTGGCAAACGCTGTGATTCAAATCGTCATAATTTTTATGAAGATTCAATCAAAAAGTAAGAAAATTCTTTTGAGAAGTTTAAAAATGTTCAATCATTTAAGTCGAAGTTCTTGACAAGCTCTTAACCTACTAAAGATAATGTTTGTGCTGGGGTTTTCCTCGTACACTCATCGTTCTTCTTGCTGTTATTTGTTTGCTCTTTATCCGACTTAATAATATTTGAACAGCTAGTACGCGCGTCTATTTAGATAAGTTTTGTCATGTTGACGTTGCCACACCCCAATGGACACATGCCCATTTAATTTCTTATATGTACTTGTACAAACTATATACATACATACATACGTATATATAGGTATGTCACAATCGCTTACACCTGCCACAGTCATCAAAACATTGTCAGTGACGTTTGCCACTTGTCTATAGACACGGTAAAAGGTAAGTGAAATATCCGCTAACCTCAACTGTTTCTCTTCATACACTCCCCCTCCCCTTCCCCCTCCCGGAGAAATGCTACTCTGGCAATCAGTAGCTAACAGTGAGACAGTGAGTGGTCTCGGTCCTTACCGAAGCTACTGGCCACTTGGGGGCGCCACTTGCTCCTTTTCCAGGCTGTTAGTTGACATTTAATGGCATTTGACACTCTGCACGGTGCGGCGTGTCCGCAAGACAAAGCAAAAGCAAAAAAAAAAAAAAACAGAATGGAAAAAAACATCAGGTGCAAATAGTGAACAACAACAACAGCAACAGCAAAGAGACCCCAAGAATAACAGTAGAGGTTTATACTCAAGAAAACTAATAAGAATGCTTAAAATGGGCAATGAACGACTTAGAGTTGCTTTGTACTGTACCATTTTGCAGATCTGCAACGCTTTAAGGGATGTTATGCCATTCATCCTCAGTCTTGCAGATCTGCAAAGCTTTCACGAAAGGTATGGCATACAAAATATTGGGAATATTATGGAAAATCTTTACAATGTTATGACATTCCGCAATCAAATACGTTTTCAATAAAATACAGATGAAGCTTAAATTTATAATAATTCAAAAAAAAAAAATTTAATAAATTTATATTTTTGCATATTAAGGAAATCCATATTTTAGATTTTATTTGAGATGATCCCTAAAAAAATTACTCACCAAGATGACAGCTGGCAGTGCCGAAAATATACAGTCAAACCTCGCTCAATGCAACTCCCATTGCACCAAACTTCTCGGTAATTGCCGCACTTGAACTCAAAACAGCTGTCCAGAAAATAAAATAATAATAGCAAATTATTTCTCAATTGTTTTCAAAAAATGCAATAAAGCGAGTAAGGCGGTTTTAGTAAAGAAACCACTCTGAGCCTATCCCAAAAAATTACTCACAAAACAGTTGAACAGAACTTTTCATTGTCATAGCACCGTTAAAATTAAATTGAATTTTTAAATGTAATTCATTACAAATCTTGGTTTAAGTTCAAGAATAATACTTCATTTTAATAGAGATACGCGTTTTTTACTCGATCGATATGGACTCTGGTAAAAAGTTTTATAGCGTCGTCAAAGTTGACCGACTTTTAAATGCAATACCTTGGGTTGATTCCTACAAAAATACGGCATTTTAATCTTAAAATGCGATTTTTACCCGATTTTTGAGACATAGAAATAAAAAGGCTTTACTCAAGAAACCCTCAGCAGTTCGATCATAATAATTTTTTTCGTCAACAAATACAATAATTTGCTGAATTTGAATAAATGGATTACCATAGGGAAAATTCTTAACATATTTTTTAGTAAAACAATTATGATTGTTAGTCAAAAATTAGCACGAAATGTAGCAGAGCTGCCATTCAACACATTTATTTGAACAGGGTATATAAAATAGATATAAGAAAAATGTTTAAGAAAATATCCCTAATGGAAATATGACTAGAAAAGGAAAAAAGGAAAATCAATAGACGTTCAAGTCAAGTCGAAGACGTGGCTAACCGGCTGCAGCACTTGCCTAATGAAGTTGTTGCTGCTGCTCTAGGAGGAGGAGGAGAAGGAAGAAGGATTGTAGATGTAGCAGAAGCGGCAACAACAACAACAGCAACAGCAATAACATCCATGCACCTTAATGCTCTTGTTTGCTTAACTTTATTTGATGTCCTTGCGTGGATGTTGTTTCTGCTCTGTTCCTGCTATTTGTTTTCCACGACAATGTTGTTTACCAACCAGCTACCAAGTGATAGAGAGAAAGAGAGGGGAAACGGACATGGCTGAGGTGGTTTAATGCATTTAGCGTTGCTTGAGTATGCTTGTTACATACATACATACATACATATATATACGAGTCTATATGTCTGCGATATTTGTTCAGATATGCCAGGCTCAATGTGAGTCCTTTGCGGTCAAATTAAAGCCGCATATTCGTATATTTTACTCAAGGGGTGTGAAGGGAAAGGGGGTTGGCGCGTGGGTGGGCTTAAAATGTCTGTGTGTCCCCCCCCTTCACGTTGCATGTATTTTTAATTAATTGCATGCCCCGAGTCAAGTCGACGACGCGCTGCGCAATTCGCCCAGTCAGCCCCCCAGAAAAAACTGACCCAAAGTGAAGATGGGGAAAAAAATGGAAAGGTGGAACTTAATATTACACATACCATATGAATATGATTGCGTGTGTAAGTATGTGTGTGTGTGTGTCTGAATATACTGATGCGTTTGTAATATAATTGCAATGATTTATTTTTAATACAAGCTGAAATTAAGTAATAAAATATCTCAAAATTCTTTTTTCTGTCTGTTAACCTTTTGCAGCGTATGTAAAAGTCGTGCATATTCTTGAATTTCAAACACAATTATAAATTGTTGTTCTTTGTTGCTGGCCCGACGACGACGTTACCGCATTTGCTACATCATTTGCGGTTAATTGTAATTAAAGCTCAGTGGTTTGCTTCAGTGCACACATGCACCCACTGAACCCAACAACACACCCTTTCCTTTCCCCTCACTATTAAATATGTCAAATGTATAAACTTTAAGCATTCGAGAAACTATCATATTGTTTGTTGATCTAGATACTTAAATTTAAAATTATGCCTGAAACACAAGAAAAGAAGCTGCCCGTTAGATTGACGTGCTGGCCGTAGTCGAGACTTGAACCTTACATTAAATTCTTCACCCAAAAATAATCAGATGCCAGCAACAACGAATTCAAGGGGTCTTACGGCCCAACAGCATCTGAAGGTGATCTTCAGTTGATGCGCATGCAGTTTGATTTACACAATCTGCGTTACAAAATGGAAAAGCAGATGGAGCAAATCTCAAGAGAGACACGTATGGAAATGTGGGATATGTAGTAACAGTACTTGGATTAATTGGCGATTTGTTGAGTTTATGTAATGTAAAAAGAAAATATGTTAATAAATAAAATTCCAACTTTGAACTTACTCTTAAACTTTTAAAGTATTCAACAATATTAAACATAACAAATATCTTCTGTGTTCATTTAGGTTTTCTCCCCCTTTTTTCATTTAATTGACGCACTTTGACTTTTGACTAACATTTAATTTTCATCTTTGCAGTTGCTCTGACATTTTCTGCTTGATCCTTAAGACGATGGCGCCATGCTCAAAGCCACTCCACTAGAATAGACTTACTCAAACAGTAGCTGAGACAGGTAAGTGTTGCACCTAAATTCTTATTATACTATGCCCCATAAAGTTTTTGGGGGCGGTAGTGGGAGTCGTGTGATGGCTTGATTTAAATTAAAAATTTATTGCATACTTTTTTGCGCTGCAGCGCTGCCATTTTAATACTCATACACATATGTACATATGTATAAAATAAATACACGGACATACACACACACACGGACACTCGCACAACAACATATAAATTAAATTGTTGAGCGCCCACGGGGCGAACCAGTGAAAAACATGGCATGCCATGAACTCCAATTTAAAACATGAACCTGGTACGGGTTAAGGGTTTTACAGTCTGAAGCCCTGCGGGACTACTAGTACCTAGCATGTCACAAGTGGCGTGGCAGAGGGGGTGGTGGTAGGGGTGATTGGGGAATGTGTATGGAGCCCTTTTAAGGTGGATTGGGCAATTCAGCAAACCGTTTTTGATTACGCGTGTGTTTTTCGCGTGCAACTAAATTAGCGCACGTGTAAATAAGTTTTTCAGCTTTCCACAACAGTGAAGAACCAAGAACACAAAAAAACAGAGAAGAAAACGTGTTAACAACGATGCTCGCATGCCCTTTCTGTGTAGCGAAAAACAGAGTAAAAAAGTAAACTGTTTGGAAAATGTCAACAGAAAATACGAACAATAATGCAGACATGCGAACTCATCATAAATCAAATGGAGGATATGAGCTATAGTATGTGATTTTTTCTGGCTAACACTGCTTTAAAGAAGATTTTGCAAACTATTCTGTTTAAATGGCGTTTAATAAAATGTTAATTATGATACAATAATAATTATTTTGATTGCGAAATTTGAATAGAAGACATAAAAGCTGCTGCTATTAATTAATGTTTAAAAATTAAATATTCTGTTGAAATCTTATTTGAAAAATATTAAGAAAAAAATTTAATTAAAACAAAGTCATAGTATAAATATAATATAATTTATTTTTGAAAACATGAAAAATTGTTCATCTTAAGACACTTGTAAAGTACATATAGATTAAGTTATTTTCGATAAATTTCCCCTATTGCGATTGCATGTAATAATTTAATCTTTCTCATAACAAACGTTGCATCCAGTCTAAAGCCCAAACGGGGCATATATGCTGGAAATATTTTCATGTCGATTGTAAAGCCATTGACAATGTAACGCACGTTCTACATATAAAATAAAAATAACCCTTTCATTATCACAAAAGATATGGTATAACTCCTTAACAAACCTTTTTGAATGGACAATCCAGTGGAAAGTTGGAAACACGACGCAATCCAACACCAATCATCTGCATTATGTATTGATTGTGTACAGTATGCAGTGCTTCACAATAGTTCATCTCAACGGCCGTATAGTTCGTTAAGATTTTACCATATTTAACGACAACTAAGACAGTACCATCCAGTTTAGGCACATCTTCACCGAACTCAACTTCAAAAGTATAGGCAGAAACATTGTTTGCATTGCGATTTAAATGGCAATTAAGGTGTCGAACTATTTGTGGATTTTCATTAATGCACTCCGATTTAGTAAATTCAGCTATAAGTTTGCTCTGTCAAGTGAAAATGAATATATTAAACGGTTTTCCAATGCAATTCTTTGCAACTTACCCTTGCTGCCAGTGTGACCAACGCGCAATCGAGCAGCCATATTGTCAAAGCACCGTAAATGACAACGTTCATTTTGTTTGTTGTCTTTAAGCAACTTAATCAAAATGTCTGCTATTAAACGTTGACAATGCTTTATAAATATTTGTTTTATATGACGAAATTCGATTTTAATGAATACAAATCATATAAATTAGGTCATTATCTTTCTGGCTTTTAAATACATTTTAGTATATCTATGATACCGCTTGCCATTATATATAATAGTATTTGAACCATGTTTTTGAACTTCATTTTCGACCCACATGACCAGAAACGGTGAGACGGGCTCCAACTTGTTGATTGGCAACAACCGTTGCAATCGTTTTAAATGATATATGTGGCATATATGGTGGTATAATCTTTGGATCAATTGTAAAATCTCTAACATAATATAGCACATGCTGAAAAAGTTAAACACAAAAACTTAAACTGTAAGATTCTTAAAGTACATAAGTTTTAGGCTTGATACAACCTTTTTGAATGGACAATCCAATGGAAAGTTGGAAACGCGCCTTATGCCAACACCTATCATCTGGATCAAGTAATTATCTTGAATGCTGTGCAATGCTTTACAGTAGTCCAACTCTACTGTGGTATAGTTAAAGAACTTGTTGCCATGTTCAATTGCCAATATAAACAGCCCAGACGAACTAACCATATCCTTGTGCAGCTCAAACTCTACTGTTATACCAGATTTGCCGCCTTGCGTCTGATTAACATTACATGTAAATAATTTAAGTATTTCGGGATCCAAATTCTCACACTCGACTTTTGTAAACTCGGCTATAGTCTTTGGCTGCAACACAATCAAAGGCATTAAACATTTATTTCATTATTTTTATGAAACATACCTTAGCTGCCAATGTGCCCAAAACACAATATAAAAGCCATGCTGTCAAAGTGCAAGTGTTCACCATCTTGAGTTAACTAAATTCGGATGCTCGCAAAGCTCTATTGATATTTGTTTAATATTAGAAAAGAGTAAAAAAAACATGTTTTTAATAATATATAAATACAGATTTAGTCATTATCTATGGAGCACTTTACATCGCTTAAAAACAGTTAGCTATTAATATCGCTTATCTACGAAAATATTTAAAATATAATTGTCGCTTTGCAATTGTTAAATATTTTATAATTCTTTGAGTTGTTTCATGTACTTTGTAAAGGCTATTTGAGTATTTAGTATATAGTCGATTAAAATTTACATTATTGAGGTTAGCTTGGACCGACTGATCCTCCCCGGGGAAAGTGTGGCGGTAGGAGATGGTTGGGACTTTCTAGGCACAGTAAAAAATTCTTTGAATGTACACATCATGAAAAGAAAGTATATTTCTTTGTTATAGTTGCCGTTTACACATAATTTGAAACCCCATTAAAAGTAAAATACTTAAAATTTATACATTTATTATGTAAAAAAGTTAAACTATCATTATTTTGGATTCAGACGTCCAAATGCTGTAACATATCCAAGTTTTCGTTTGTTGCTCACAAATGTTGCATCCGTTCTGAAGGATAGTTTGGGCATATATGTGGGCACTATCTTTTGGTCGATTGTAAAATCTCTAACATAGTATAGAACGTTCTGTAAAAAATTAAAGTCAAATATTTTATCGCTATTCACTATCCCATATTAACCTTTTTAAATGGACAGTCCAAAGGAAAGTTTGATACGCGCCTTATGCCAACAGCTACCATTTGGATCAAATATTGAGAGTGGAGGCTGTGCAACGCTTGGCAATAGTCCATCTCTACCGTAGTGTAGTTGTAAAACTTCTTACCATGCTCGATTGCCACTTTATATACGCCCGTCACATTCAAAATGTCCTCACTGAAATTAAATTCCACCGACATACCGGATATGTTATTTTTTGTAAGACCAATTTTACACTGAAATATTGGCACAAGCTTGGGACTTTGCGTTTTACACTCGACTTTGGTGAATTCGGATTTAAAATTTGTCTGTCAAATGAAGAAAGAATTAATAGAATTTATTAATTATAATGTACTACTAACCTTTGCCCCTAGTATACAAAACACATAGCAAAATCCAAGAATAGTCAGAGTTACAACTTTTAAAATGCTTAGACACATGTTGATTCTCCTTTTTGCAAACTATAAAACGAGTGACAAATTCTTGCTCAATGAAACGTATTGTATTGATACAAAGACAAACTAAAAATGACCCAGTAAAGTGAGGAAAACAGTTTATAACGTTCCGTTTAAACTTAATTAAATGATTAAATTGAATGGAACTAACCATTTTTTAACAATTTGTATCAAAAACATATTTAATGGCTGTATTAAGCACAAACAATTAGTTAATAGAGCACTCTGCCACGCGTAAAGACTCGAAACACTTTTCTTATCGATAAAATATTCTTTTATAGTTTGAAAAGATCCTTCTGGCGTATAGCTGGGGAAATCCTGTTCGGTCAGATACCAAATTTTATTATTATCAGCCACTGTGCGACATTCCAAATCAAACAAGTAAGATGGCTCTAGCCGAGAAATCCCGACTAGGACATACCCTTAACCCCATACGTAAAGCTTACAGTCATATGTAAATATTCACTCAATGACCATACGATTAAACTTTAAACTGCGATATCTTCGGTGTTTCTTAACAAATTTTAATCAAATTTTTTTTATGTTCATGTTAAATGTTCATTATTTTATCCATATTTTTTAACCCCATTTTCACAATTTTAAAATTTAAGATTTTTTTGTTATCGATCACATGTGTATATCGAGATTTATCGATAATTTGAAGCAAACTTGTTTTCATGGTATAGGAGAGCTTAAGTTTCAAGTTTGACGTCTTACAGTCTCTGAAATCTCCGCATTCATACAAACGGAAGACAAACAGACAGACGGACATGGCTAGATCGGCTGTTGACGGTGATCAATAATATATATGCTTCCTTTTGTCTGTGACATACTTTTGCATTTTGAAAAGAATATATATTTCTTTTTTATAGTACACATTTTTGGAACTCGAATTAAAGTAAAATACTTAAAATACCTGTTCAAATGAAGAGTAACAAACGTTTTAGATAAGTTTCTTTTGAATATAGACATTGTTCCTAAACATTTATTATGTTGAAAGTTAAACTATCATTACTTTGGATTCAGACGACCAAAAAGTGTAAAATATCCAATTTTTCGTTTGTTGCTCACAAATGTTGCATCCGTTCTGAAGGATAGTTTGGGCACATATGTGGGCACTATCTTTTGGTCGATTGTAAAATCTCTAACATAGTATAGAACGTTCTGTAAAAAATGAAAGTCAAATATTTTATCGCTATTCACTATCCCATATTAACCTTTTTAAATGGACAGTCCAAAGGAAAGTTTGATACGCGCCTTATGCCAACGGCTACCATTTGGATCAAATATTGAGAGTGAATGCTGTGCAATGCTTGGCAATAGTCCAGCTCTACCGTAGTGTAGTTGTAAAATTTCTTACCATGCTCGATTGCCAGATTATAAACGCCTGTCAAATTCAAAATGTCCTCACTCAAATTAAATTCCACCGACATACCGGATATGTTATTTTTTGTAAGACCAATTTTACACTGAAGTATTGGCACAAGCTTTGGATTTTGATTTTTACACTCAACTTTGGTAAATTCGGATTTAAAATTTGTCTGTCAAATGAAGAAAATTAATAGAATTTATTAATTATAATATACTACTAACCTTTGCACCTAGTATACAAAACACATAGCAAAATCCAAGAATAGTCAGAGTTACAACTTTTAAAATGCTTAGACACATGTTGATTCTTCTTTTGGGAAACTATAAAACTTTAAAACTATTCTCAAATTTTTTTACTAATAAACGCCTGTATTGTATTGATACAAAGACAAACTAAGAATAACCCAGTAAAGTGAGGAAAACAGTTTATAACGTTCCGTTTAAACTTATATGATTAAATGATTAAATTAAATGGAACCAACAATTTTCCAATTGATTTGTATCAAAAACATATTCAATGGCTGTATTAAGCACAAACAATTAGTTAATAGAGCACTCTGCCACGCGTAAAGACTCGAAACACTTTTTTCTTATCGATAAAATATTCCGTTATAGTTTGAAAAGATCCCTCTGGCGTATAGCTGGGAAAATCCTGTTCGTCCAGATACCAATTATTCAGGGCATAACTGACATTCTGAAATGAAAAATCTTATTCATCATAAGATTTATAAAAATTCAAACTTTATACTCACCGCCTTCAATGGACACTTCAAGTCTCCTGATGTATGTTGCTTGAAGCTTTTGGAGAAAAAGTTCAGTAGACGATTCTTATGCACCATGGTCAGAAATCGACACGTATCCATTTGCACGTCGAACAAACGTGCCTTCCTACTATTATCCGTTTTCCAAAAGTCCAGCGTTCCGCTCAGATCCAATTTGTTAATATCATGTTTTAATATTAATATTCCACTTGCATAACTGCGATTATCCAACTGAGTCAGAGAATAGTTTAGGTGCTGGACAAGATCGGGTGCCCAATGCCTAGCACTAATCGCATCAAATATGAATTGAAAATTACGCTTTTCCGAAGCAACACTCAAACAAACGAGAAACAACCAGATGTACATAGTAGACATGACGAAAGCGTCGTCCAACAAACAATGATCCATGCTTAAAAACGACTTAACAAAAAATCAGCTAAATGACATCGCTTATGTTGACATACTTCAATAATAATTACTTCAATTGGCATTTTTTTAATTGTTTGTCGTAAAAAGTATGAAGAGCTCGACTTGGAAATACCCTAAACCTTAAATAATCTTAACCGAAAACGATGATAAATTCACAAATTCACAAAATTTTGCAAATTTAAAGATTTTGTTTTTATCGATTACATGTGTTGATCGGAAGCAAAAAAAGCTATCGACACACACTTGTGCAGTTTCATAAATTTATAATATTTAATCAATAGTTTATTTTCAAAACAGCTAAAATCATGGTTTTATGGTTATCGAAATATCGATAAATATATTTGTAACATATTCTTGGTACAAAATTAAGCCGATTTTACTCCACCACTAAAAAACAAGCGACCAATTACTTTATTTTTATGTTTAAAGTCCCAGAGACCCTGAAACTTAGCCTCAGGAAAATAATTGGAAAAATCATTCTCGTCCATATAAAAGTTGGTGACTGTATAGTTGAAATTCTATTGAAGAATACGATAGATTTTTAATAATAAATATTAAATATTATTTTGTACTTACCGGCTTGAGCGGACATTTAACATTGAAATTAGCATGCTTTCGCAAAGACTGAACGATTACTTTTACTAAATGATTACTCTGCAGATTTTCAAAAACGGCACACACCTCCATCCGCGAATTGAAAAGACGAACCTTGCGGCTAGACTTAATCAAATCCAAATTGACATTGACATCCACTCGTGAAATACTCTGATGCAGTATTATTTCCCCACTTATATAGCTGCGATTATTCAGTTGACTTAAACGTCCGTCCAGATGTTTGACAACTTCGGAATTCATGCTTTTTATCCAGAATTCATCAATGTACAACTTAAAAGTACGTTCAGTATAAACAGATATACTGAAAAGTAATACTAAGTAAAAAACTGAACCGATCATGACGAATGAGGGATCGAAAATGTCAAGTAGAGTAGATGATCCAAAAAACTTTTACAGCAATTTGAAAAAAAAACAGAAAATAACATAGTATTCAATAATAACGGCTTACAATTAAATACAATTATACAAGCGTTTAAAATATATCAAAATTAAGCTATTAAAATAAGTTGATATTTTACTATTTTTTGTAATAATAAAAAGAGACATGCTTTTGTAGAAAAATGTTTAATAAATACTTTAAAAATTAAAATCGAAGATTTATGTAAAGAAACTTATTTTTATTTGCACAAAAGGATCATAAATAAACATATTCAATTATATTTAACCCTACCCGCTACTAAAAGTCGTAAAACTAAGTTTTTACGTATATAAAATTTAGTCAAACTCCTATAGGAACACTCGGGCACATATTTGGGTAAATCCGATTCATCCATAGACACCTTAGAGATGGTATAGTTACGATGCTATAAAAATACAATCAAAAGAATAAGTTAATAACTCAAACATTTGTTTCTAAACACTTACCGCTTTTAAGGGACATTCCAAATTACTGTTTTTGTTGAGAATCTTAGCCCATAGATTAAAGAGACGATTCTTTTGGATGGACGATAGGAACAGGAAGGCATCGAAATGTATTTGATAAAGACGAATCGTCTGATTATTGGGTTTCTTCATGTCCAAAGTCGACTCCACATCCATCTGATCGATGTCACGTTTAACACTTAACCAGACGCTAACAATTTTATCTTTTTCCACCAACCATTTAAGATTCTCAAAAAGATCCGTTTTCTCAGGCTTCAGATAGATTTCGTCTAGAATAAGTTTAAAATCACGTTGTTGCTTTGCAGCTTCAAGAGCGCCAAAGGCTAACAGCCAAAGCGCTAACCAACAAACCATTTTGAAAGATGAGCTTCAAATGGTTAACTGACTATTCAAATTGTTTTACAAAATGTTTTTGAGTATATTTCAATTAAAACAGAAAACATTTAATTGGCAAACAGAGCTATTAAAAATCTACTCTAAACACAACTTTTACATAAATATGCTCACAATTAAATATATTTCAACTACGACTGCAAATTGGAAAGCATTCAGCCATTGCCAAAGATAAACTCAAAAGGTTTACTCAAATTTTGGCAGGACCTAACAAATAATTGTCTTACATAAATAAAAGCTGAATAAAACTCTTTAAATAATTTTTATATAACTTATTGATATGAATATCTCTTGTAACACAGTCAAAACTAAAACGATTTAACGCCACCACTAAAAAAAATTTGAGCTATAACTTTTTTTTGATATTCAAAGTCCCAAAGTCCCTGAAATTTGGTCTCAGGAAAATACATAGAAAAGTCATTTTCATCCACATTAAACTTATTAATCGTATAGTTGAAATGCTGTTGAAAAAAGTATTGAATTGGTTAAACATTTTTTTATAATCTCTTTTTACGCACCGGCAAAAGTGGACATCGAACTATATTGCTGTATTTTTTTAATGTTGTTAGTATTATTTTAAATAAAAAGGTGCTATGCAAGTTTTCCAAAAGGCTACACGTCTCCAAACGCATATTGAAAAGACGCATCTTTCGATTTGATTTGATTAAATCGAGATTCACTTTGATGTCCATTCGCGTAATTTTACGAAGCAATATTAGTTCACCGCTAATATAGCTGCGATTATTAACTTGATTTAAGCGTGCTTCTACAACATCTATAACTTCGGGATTCATGTTCTTTATCGTATACTCATCGATATAGACCCTAAATTTACGTTCTGTTCGCGCAGACACTGTGAAGAATATAAGTAAATAATAAACTGAACCGATCATGATGAATGAGTTATGGTTTCTATACTTAAAATGGGAATGAACAACAAGCCATTAGAAAAATAAACAATTAGGAATGCCAAATAAATGTAATACAGATAAAAAGACAATTAAAAATGCATTAACATTTAGAGATATCTTAGAACTTATTGAAATAGTTTTATATGACTAACAAAACATGAAGAAAACCTTTTAAAGCGCTCGAAAATAATGTTTATTTTGTTTATTTCAATCATACAATATTAAGTTCTGTTCACATGCTCCACTTTACCCGCCATAAACAAACGCAAAACCATTTTATTTTGAACGTAAAACTTGGTAAGACCCTTGTAGTGATATTCGGGCACATATTTTGGAAAGTCTGTCTCCTCCAAATGCATCTTAGAGATGAAATAGTTAAAATGCTGCAAGTAAGAACAAAAGTTAACAATTAATGCTCAATGTTAAGGGTTCCTTTAGAGTCGCCTACCGCTTTTAAAGGACATCTCATGGTGTTTTTGCTGCTTCTATTGAGACTCTTGGCCCATAGATTAAGTATGCGATTCTTGTGCATCATCGTGAGAAATTTGCAGGGATCCAAACGCATTTGATAAATACGCATGGTTTGATTGTTGGGCCTTATCATGTCCATATATGTATCCATATCAAAATGATCGATATCGCGACTTAGGGTTATCCAGCTGGAAACGCTTCGGTTATTTTCTAACTTCCATTTAAGATTCTCAAAGAGATCCGTTTCAAAGGGCTTCAGATAAAAGTCGTTGATAACAAAACGAAAGTTTCTTTGCTCCTTTGCTGCAGCCACTAAAATGAAGGCAAACAGCTTTAGAATAATCCAACTAATCATGTTAAAAGATGAGTTTCAAATGATTGAGTGTTCATTGATGAGTTTGTTATGAACTGTATGCAAGAGCATTAAAATTTAATCAAACTTGAGCTAATTGACGGAATGATTCAATAAGTTTGCTAATTTAAAATCGATTAACATTACTTTTTGATCCTTACTTTATTGATATTTTTAATAGAAATTTCAATTCTTATGCTGTGTACTTCCATGTAAGAATATGCGCAAAAACCATGCATTATCCGTGATGTATTTTATTATAACCTTAAACTGATTCTCGGGCATATAATTGGGAAAGTCCGTCTCGACCAAAGCAAAATTGTCCAGCTTATAGTTAAAGTGCTGCAAAAAAAAGATATGTATATTCAAAGTAAAGAATCTTAATGCCAGCTTACCGCCACAATTGGACAATTTATGCTGCCTTTGATTGAGCCCAATAAACTTTTAGCAATCATGCGAAACAAGGCGTTTTTATGAATGGTTGTTAAGAATTGGCAGCCGTCAAGACGTGTATTAAAAAGACGCATTGTTTTATTATTGGAATTCATAATGTCCAGAGTTGCCTCAAGAGTCAACTCATATATATTGCGACTGAAAGTCACATTACAGTTGACATAACGCGATTGTGTCAGTTTACAGTTGAGCTCCTCGAAAAGATCCTTGCGCGGTGTGGTCATAGTAAATTCGTGTATAAGGAAACGATAACTACGCTGCTCGTTCTTAGAGTTCTTAGCGTTCACTAGCAGCAGGGGTGGCAACCCTAAGCAGAGCCATAACCAAAGCAAACCCGACATGGCCAAAACTAAACTCAAAATGTTCGCCAAATACGCAACAATCCATAATTACTTAATTTTTAGTGTATAAATAATTAGTGTTGAGGGTGATAATTATTTTTTAATGTTTGCAAAACTTAGATAAGATATCTAATTGTGTGTTGGGAATTCTAATATCCATAATATCTTAAATACCTTTGGTTTTCAATAACTTTATTAAGAGTTTCAAAAATCTTCATGTTTTCAATTTATTACCGAACTTTGGAGTTGTCTTCTTGACAGTCTTGACTGGGGTTATATGACCCGAGAAGTGAGAAACGGCCAAACGATTCGTCTTGTTACGAAACTCCATCCTCAAAAAATAGCTGCATTCAGGCAGCAGTTCAGGCAGAAGGCGATCATCCAAATAGCCACGAGTTAGGCTATAATTCACATGCTGGAAAAGGAGTTAAATTATACAAACAATACTTTTTGATCTCAGGACTCACCGGTCGAAACGGACAACTCGGTCGAATATTAATAAAAGATACATAGCTCAGGTGAAATTGTCTCAGAAATTTACTTTTATAGTTGTTATTGAAGAAGGCACACAAATCGAGCTTAGTGTCAAAGAGACGAACACGCGGCTTACGGGCACGCGACATATCCAATGAAGCAACCAACAAGACTTCTTTCAGGGGTCTACCGAACTCTATGTGCCCGGAGAGATAGCTTCTATTACCCTCCTGCTCAATCACGGCTGTATTTGCAGGAACCAGTTCCTTATCATCGGCCACAAAATCAAATCTATCCACACGTACCACATATTCGGCGATTGTACAATTTGCAAAAATAATAATAATAAGGTAACCGTTAATCGACAGGAGATTCATTCCGGTTGCTCTTTGTTGTGCGAACTGAATCTAATTGAAATTATTTCAATCCAACGTGCATAAAATTATAAAATTTAATCGATTTTTAATATTTGTTGGCATTACAATTTTGAATTAAAATATAATAACATTATTATGAATGAATTTATTCAACAAACGTGAAAGTTTCTTCTATCATCGAAAAACAACTGAATGAATTTAAATAAAAGTTTGCATAAATATAGTTTATACATCAGAATAAAACATAGGCTATAACATTTAAAGATATTGTAAAAGAAGATTTATAAATTAAAGTGAAAACTTAAGAAATAATTTCGTATTTAAAACCATTTTCTACTTCGTATTATAGAATTTCATATAAATTCAAGAAAATGCTGTCTGCCGCTTTTTCTTTTCACTTATTTCAAATCGTTTTGTTCCACTGTGCAATCTTTTGAGCTTCTCTGAAAAAAAATGCAAGTTAAATGAAAATGTCTCGTATATGAAAAATTGAGTTGAGAACGCGGCTAAGTACATATGAAAAGTGTAAAAAAAATATATATGTATACATATACGTAAACCCTCAAAAAAAAGGAAAGAAAAAACGCAACCCAAAGGATGTCAACACAAATGTTAATAACACCAACGTCAGCAATGTTGTTGCTGTTGTTGTTGGTGTTGCCGCTTTGTGTGTCCCGTCTCTATTTTACGGCAAGTGGTGCAGTGCGTCCTCTCTCTGGCCCGTAACCCGTAAGCCAAACATTGCCAACGTAAACGCAAACGCCATAGCCAACGCCTTCGCCTGGGATAAGTCTCGGCCGTGCTTTATGTCTGAGCCAAGTGAAGTAAAAACAGTTGGCCCGCAACGCAACGCCCGAGTAAAGTACAGTAAAGCTCAGCTGAGTGTAGTTCAAACATCACACCTATACAGACTACACACACACAGAGGGCCAACAACAGAGAGATAGACAAGGAGACTACATAAGTGTTAAAATATATATATTCGACAAGCACGAAACATGCTGAGTTAACAGATTTTCCAAGCTTTTAAATATATATTGTTTGAAAAAAGTATGCAACATGTTTGAATTTAATTATTTTCTTACACAAAAATATATACAAATTATGATTGATGTCTATAAAGTTGTTCATGCTGCTGTCACAACTCTAATGAAAGATTACAGTGTTGCACACGTCTGTGATTGCAACGTCAACGTAGAAGAAGTGGGGGCTCTGTGGAGTTTCTATAGAATTCGATTGGTTTTTGCTTTTTGTGATATGAAAATGTAAATTGTAGCTGAAGGAGAGAGAAAGAGATTCTTTCCCCAAAGAAATTTTAACCTAAGGTAAAGGGCAAAGGGTTATTTATTCAATTAATGAATTCAAAGCAAAGTTGGGATTTGAAATGCAAATGAGTGAAAGATTTATTTCATATTGTATTGTTATGAATATGATTAATAAAGTTGAAATGGAATTTCGTAAGCGTTTAATTACGAAAAATGCTGCGGTTTTGCGAAATATTTGTTTACGACTAGCGCAAAAATCTAATTTCATAGCTGTAACAAAAAACTCCATAAAAACAAATAAAAGCAGATGCCATAACTAATCCAATGCGATTCCAAAGTGGCAAAGAGGGGAAGGTTGGTAGTGTTGAATAACACGTTAAAGCCACAGCGTCACAGTGTAAACAACAACAACATATATATTTTTTTGACAAATTTATGATGATGGAATTTTAAGTGATTTTTAACGAGCGGGTGAGGAAGGGTAGAGAGAGGCTATATAAATATTTATATATATATAGAGTACAATATCTGTATCTATGAGTTGATGTTGGAAGCATCTGCAAGTGTTCTCGTTGTTGTTCTTGTTGTTGTTGTTGCTTGACTTGCTTTAATAAACAAGCCACTGGCCACAAAAGGGTTGCAGTCAGGTGCAGCTGCTGCTGCTGCTGCTTTTGCTGTGGGTGGCGCCCACTCCAGAGAGTCGCAAACATTTATGGATTTATGTTCACTGCACACACACACACACACACACACACACACTGCACACACACACAGTCGCAAAAGTTAACAAAAGGCCCATTTAGCTTGCTGCTGCCAAATTGCTGTGCCACCAACTGCACCATCACCTCAACACCACAATGCCATGCCGCACACACGAACACCCGAACACCCAAGCACCACCCCATATATAACGCCAAGCAGCAAAGCGCCACCTGTGCGTCCAACTGTGAAATTTATTGATTCGAGCAAATAGGCTCCATTGAGAGAACGTCGACTAACTAGCTATAATTAGAGAGCTCTCTGTCGTTCTATATATATGTATATGCATATTATCAGACACACACTATAAGCGATTGCACGACTAGAGGATACCCTTAAAATTTGTTTACACTGTTACAAAAACTTAAACTTCCAGAAATTATAACCAAGATCTATACTAATTATCAAATTTTAAATTCGTTTGGTCATTTTAGAAAATGTATTGTACTTTGAAGTTATCTAAAGAACCTGATCTGATGCAAAAAACTTAATAACAGATTCGAATTCAGCGATTCCAAAAACAACTTATATAAAACAAATCTCAAGAAGACAAAAATATTTGAGAGTTCGTTACATTGAAGTTTGACTGTAGTTCATATAGTTAATAACAGATTCGCAATCACAAATCCCAATAACATATGGAGTTGAACTTCTAAATATCGAATTTCAAGGGGACAAAAAAGGTTTATTTGTAGGAAAATTCGTATTATAATATAGTTTTTGAAAATCGCAGCGTTCTAGAAATTAATTCTTTGTATAGAAAACTTCCGTGCAGGGAAGTTCGAGTTAGTATTGGAGGACACCTTCCGCAGTAGTAGTTTATGTATACGATAGGTGGGTTTAACAGATTAAGTTTTTTTTTATATTTTACCTAATTTTACGTTATGGCAAAGAATTTTTAAACCCCAGCAAATAGTTTCTGATTTCGTAATTTTTACTTAGTATATTATTGGTTTCGCTGTATTAAAGCGGGTTTAAAATTGCACAAAAGCAAAATATATATTTTTCTGTTTTTTTTTAAGGGTTTTTTTTTTAAGAAAATTCCTTTTAAGCCCAAAATAAATCTCAAATCAAACTCCTCCCACACATTTCCATCTGTACAGGGTACATAAAGCAGTTAACATTTTTTTTTTTTTCGTTATATTTTTATATTTATTTGAAAATCCCAAAGTGGTAGACAACAAAGGCTAGCTTCATACATATAGTTGTTGGGTTCTTGCATGCGCGTGATTGACATGCACATTTTCATTGAATTATTAATTACGTAATGCGAAAGCAATCGGCTGCAATTTGCATATGCAATGAGCCTCACACGGTGTACCAGCTAGCAAAGGCTAATTATGCCCACATCCCACACACACACACACACATCCCACATATGCCACAAAGCCACAGAGCCCCCACATTCAACATGCATCAACGTGTAGAGCCCACTTATATATATGTATGTTCTTCGTTCCTCTTCTTGGGGCTTAGAACCACGTCGAGACCCGAACATTAAATGCAAATTGCTTAGATTTGCATTAAACATTTGTAATGTTTGTGGTAACAACTTGGTGGTAAGATGGGGGTGGCACAAACTAAAAATTCTTTAACAATTTTGATAATAATTTGAAGTCAAAGTTTGAAGAAATCATTTACGAACTTAGTTGAGTTGAACATATCAAAAGTATTTAATCAGTGTTGTAAAATTCCTTTGGATCACAAATACTACTTTTTTTTATGGCAAGTGTCGATGTTGTTCTGTGTTTTGTAGACCGTTAAATTTACTGCCAAATTTCTTATGGCAACCTTTTGGTCCGCCAAATGTTTCAAGTTAACAGCTGGAGCTAAGTTAGTTTACTTCTTTCACATACCACACCCGCTCCCCCCTCTTCCCCTCCACCTGCCCCTGCTCAGTCTTTTCGGACAAGGCCTTGAGACTAAAGTCTCCAAGTTGACTTCAACAAAAACAACAACAAAATTATATTTTGGCAACAAAACGTGGCCAAAAAGTTGCTGCAACAGCAAAAAGAATATATACTATATATGTATAGGGAGGGACACGAGGGGGGAAACGGTGCTTATTGCACAAAGCAATAACAAAATATTATTATCAGAAACATTCATCATGTGGCTGCAGGCCATACATTTTTTTTTTTTTTTCGGGCTAGCTGCGAAATGCAACAACAACAAAAACAACAAACGGCAGCTACTAACTGTTAATAAATCGCAGCTGCAGATAGCAGCAAGCAGCTGCCGGCGCCACAGACAAGCCACGTTTTACTTAAGCCCCCCCCCCCGCCCCTGCCCGTCCCTCCCTTTGATTCAACTTTTGACAAAAGTTTGGTCTACCAAGCCATAACTTTTGGCCCAGAGGCGTGCCCCAAAACAGGCCCTAGAAGACAGGAAATCCCAGTTATTGCCGGCTAGACATTGCTTTTAACTTAAGGTTAAGATTGCGAACTGCTTAATTTTTTATTATTAAAACTCAATAATCAATTGACATTCTTTGTTGCACCGTTTGAAAAACCGTTAACGCTACCAACAAACAAATGCATACAACAAACAATTTTAAAATCATCTTGAAGGCGGCATGAAACTTTTTTAACTCTTTAGTATTACGCTTACGTTCAAACTCCTTGCGACGTTGCTGGGCCTATAGAATAGGTTTAAGGATTATTATTGGCTTTATCTTAGTTTTCTATGTTTCCCACCTTTTGGTTCAGCTTAGTCATTAGTTTCTTCTCGATCGTGTACATTTTGTAGTTAACAGCTGGATCTCTAACGGCTCTTTTTTCCCAACTTGGCATTACAAATTTATGGCCCAGCATTCGCTTGCTAATCCAGGATTTTTTGGCCAAAACCCTGGGTCCGACGAATGAGCGCTCAACATCGACGAATTGGGGCATCTTTGAAAATGTATTTTGGGAGTTTTTGGAGTGGTTTAGTAATCTTTGTTTTTAGAGCTTGGTTTGGTTTTTAAAATATATTATGTTTAACATCAAAGCTCAGCATTTTATAAAGTTGTTTGACAATTCACACAAAGTTTGGAGTGTTTTGGGTGAGAAAAACTTGATTCACAATCATATTATAATATAATCTTAGAATTCTTAATATTCCTGGTAACTTATTGTAAGTTGGTTTCAGCTTAAGATTTTAGGTGGTTAAACAATATACTTAAAAATTCCAAGATTGTGCTGTATATGCTCTTTCACAACATTTAGTTTTCTAAAACGTATTTAAAATCATGTAAAAATATTTTGCTTTTGCAATGTCATGAATAAATAATTCTTATTGCAATTTTCAAGCAATTATTGAACTATGTAAATATGTGCATATACATATATGGATTTATAATTGTATATGTTCATACATGGTATATCACGTAATTTGCATTGATTAATAATCTTTTTTTCAAGTCCAAACATTCATCAAATCTGTCAAATGCAAAAAAAAAAACATAGAAAATATTCCACTTGAAGTTTAGTTTTTTTTTTTTGCATTTCCTATTCGTATTATTCGTGCGCTCTCTCTTTGATGCATGTATGTTTGTATGCATGTACATATTAACATCCATCATTCATCATCAGTCGTTCGCATTGTCATTTTGGGTTTACTCTTTTGTTTCCATCTTTCGCTCACTCACTCTCCTGCCGACTCTTTCTATTTACTCTCATAAATAATTGCGCATCGTTTAATGCGTTTAGTACAGTAAACATGCACAACTTACGACGTTATTGGACGTGCAATGCCGCCCAATCTGTGTACAGTGGGTTCAGCCCTTGTATATTTATGTTGTATTTATTTGAAGAGTGGTTTGAGAAGTGCTTTTTGATGTTATTCTCAAGTTGATGTTTTGCATTTGGAGTTGAATTTTCGACCACTGTCAATTTATATGCACAAGTATTTGCCCAGGCAGCCAGGTGACCACCAACCACATGCTGTTCTCAAACCAAACCTTGCCCTGCTACTCTGCTTCTCTGCTCTTGTGTCCATTGTGTCTGTCTGTCTGTCTGACTCTCTAACGGCGTATTTGCAACCGCATAGGCAAGCTGCGGCTTTGGCTAGCTGCCTGCTGTTGCTGCTGCTACTGCTGACTGCTGCCTGTTTGTTGCCTTTATCTTGCCTTGCCTTTACCTTGCCTGGCTGACCACATCATCAAATGCGAAATTCGAAATGCAAAAGCGACGTAATTGCCACCGCACCGCACCGCACCGCACCGCACCGCACAGCGGGGCAAAGCCGAAACCAATAAACCTGCATACGTCGATTAGTTGCACATGAATGCAATCACATGGGGATGGAGAGAGAGAGAGACAGAAAGGGGGAATGGAGCACAGACAGCCGCAGACAAACGAGCCCCATTTAAGCCACATCTTAAGGCGCTTTTGTCTAGGCCATTTTTAAATTAGCAACCACATTTGCATTTCCTTAGTGTACACTATACAGTGTACACAATGGTCATCTAAATGTTAATTAACAGTTATAACAATGTTAATAGTGTTTGCAATTAAAGAAATTGTTTCAACCGCATTTCCTTCACACTTTGCCCACTGTACATGAGTTTGCCTTATGACATGACCTGAGCTTAGCTTTGCACTCCACAGTCAACTGTCCCAAACTGTATGCACATAAGTATGAATGTAAACATAAAATACCTAAGCATATTTGTACATACATATACATATGTACATATGTCGCCTGCTGGCCACCTGACGCCGCTTGGCTGACCGCTAACTGCGGATCTGCGATGGGTTTTTTCTGAGTCACAGACCGCAACGGAACGTCGCCTGGCAACAGATTTTAAATATTTGCGTAACTCAAGCGGCGCTTGAACTTAAACAAAATCCACAGCCACACTCAAACACACACACACACACACACCTTGCTGCTCCCGCGCATCAACGTGAGCGAGCGTCACCAAAATGGTTGGCTCATTTGCCAGTTAGCTAGATGCGAAGAGCCGCCTTCACCGCATTCCACGGAACGTCGGCCATGAATTTTGCATTTTCTATGTGTACGCAAGTATTTTTAGCTGTGTTTGGCCAGGCCTGTGATTCATCAAAAAAAATAAAAAGAATGAGCACCGACAGCTGACAGAGGGCTCCGGACGACAAAGCCGACAGCAACGCATGGAAATGCGATTAGCAAAACTAAAAACACACGACGAGACAATGGCATTAGAACGAACCAACGGCCCCGTGAAAGCTGCGCTCCATGCGTCAGGGGAAACACCTGAGGCTCTCGGCGAATTGCCGATGCTCATTAGCTAAAAACCGAAACAGTTCACAAAGAGTCCACTCGGGGGAGTTGAAGGTGGATGGCGAAACAAAAAAACTAAAGCTGCAATGCTCTGCGCTAAGCTTCAACTCTCTCCATTGATTAATAAAGTATGCTTTACTCAATGAACATACGTCTGCGATTTGTACTCAATGGACTCTCAAAAGCTTTGCAGATGTGCGTTTTGATCCCGTTACTCAATAAGAGGGCTTACGTTACATTATTCAGATGCAAATGCTTAGTACAAAGTAAAATAGACAGAAGGAGAGAGCAACACAGCGGTTGTTATACTTTTTAGACAAAAGTTCATAAAAATAAATGTTAGTATGTATATGTATGTATGTACGTGCATGTTCATGTCTGAGTTCAAAAGATTTAGTGCCATTAAAAACACTGAGGTCTATAGCCAAACATCATTTTAATATGTGTACAAATTAATTGCAAATTTGCGTGCGTATACAAAATATAATACAAAAGAAACACGATAGACGTTAACTCAAACATGGTGAACTCTTAATACCCTTTAGTATAAAAAGAATATGAAAAGAGCAACAGCTGCATATAATTTAAGCAATTAACTTACATTACAGCACAGAAATACGAAGATAGCAAAACACAAATCATGAAATTATCTATAAATTGATTCATGTGGTTCAACCAATTTATAATACTGCTGGCAAGGGTATACAATAAAAATGTGCCATGATCGCTGCCAGTTCGAATTGATTTCCGGAATTAAGAGATAACCTTCGATTCTATGCACATAAACGTGTCGTTATCTTTATAAATACAACGCATCGAACTTTGTATACGCTAACTCAAGGTTTTACATGCTTCAATTGAAATCAGACATGATTCATATTGGGACAGATAAAATGAAATATAAATGTGATAAGCTCAAACCACGAAAGCCTTTTAAAAAAACCTTACAATCTTCAATAAGATTTGAGTAATTATTTTGTTAACAAAATTAAACTCAAAAACTTTTAATTGCAGCAAATGGTTTTGAAGAAAAATTCAATATTTGAGAGAACGACATTTCCAATTCGATGCGACTATTGTGAATGTGAAATGGCACAGAAATGATGTTAAACAGCTGTGTTTTGTACATAAGAATTCGCAAGTATTATGTACGTTTGAATGTTTGTTCATTTCATGTCAAACAAAATGGAAAGTTCATGTACTACTTGTTCGTGTATTTATTTTATATAATAAACAGAGAGTACACTTTTAAGCTTTTTTCTCGCCGCCTTTCGATAATGTACATATGTTCATATGCATACATTCTCTAAACACATGTATTTTCGCCACAAGAAATGCGACAACACAAAAAGTTTGTAGAAAAGTTTTTCAAGTAACAAAAAATGTTAGGGCTGCATAATATACATTCATTGTTCGGTATGTTTTCGATAATCCCAACTATGTGAGTGTACTTTTATAGTATTTCGTGTGATACAATCCAATTTAATTGCTCTAATAAAAAGTTGACTTAGCAACAGAGTCTGAATGCTGCGACACGTTGTATGGGCAAATGTCGGCAGATCACTTAATTCAACACGTCATGCGGAACAAATAAATTTATACATATATATGACATACATTGTATGTACGTACATACATACATACATACAGATGAATGTGCAAATGTATTAATGTGCTTTTTCTTTTTGCTGCTGTTCTACTAGTGCCAAAATTATGACAAAATTATGAAACCCTTTCTAAGAACACACAAACAGAGAGCAAAGCAATGGCAATACAGTAATCGCTCGAAAAAATGAATACATAAATGAACTACAAACTCCCATTAAAAAACTACATATGCACATAGTAGTATTTTACTTTACTATAAAGTTTACAAGTGAAATATAATCTACAGAATTTAAGAAGTATTTGCACAAAAGAATCAAACACTATTGGATGACCACTGTAAATACTACGTACTTATGTACTTGTATTTCGTATATATTCGTAAGACTAAACGTCAGGCCAAGCACAGTCACGCCCGCGTCACCACCAACGACCCCCCTTTGACGAGCACACATTGTCGCATTTTATTTGAAGATGACGCGCGGCGGTCGTTGCGCTGCCAGACGTTCTGGCACGACCGAGCAAACTGTTGTTGAGAGGCAGGGGGTTGGGGCTGGGGTGATAACAATTAAGGTGCGGGGCGACATTGAACAAGTCGGCGAGGCAGCGCACGAAGCAAGAGCCGAGAGAGAACTCCAATCGCAGCTGGGTGATAACGTCGTCATCGTTGCCAGAGTTACGCAGGCCAATTTTAATTTATGCACAATATACACACACACACACAGGCACAGACACTTACGAAAAGACTGACACACACTTGCAAACAAATACAAATGCAAACGCAAGCACAACAATCAACTCGTTCACTCGCTCTCTCGCATCAACAACTTTTTTTTGTATTCACTTTTGCTTTGCACATTTCAACATTGTTATTTTTGCTATAGTATATATGTATGTATGTATAAATTTGCGCTCACTTATGTAAACTTTTTCGCTCATTTTTACTCTCAATGCCTCGTTACAGCAGCAGGAGCCGCAACGACAACGACGACGACGACGAAGCGTCTGCGAGCTTGGTGGGCGATCAGTATTAGTAAGCTTTTGACAGTTGACAATACGAGACGCTCAACGCGCACGGTAGTTAATAACGACGGCAACGGCGTCGCTGCTGTTGTCGCAGTCGTCGTGAATGCGAATCAAAAAGAAACAATAAGCAACGACTAAAATTTGCATAGCTAATAACAGAAAATAACAAAAACAACAGAAACAACAACACAAAACAGGAAAAAATGCAACGCACCAACATTGAGTTCGAGCGTCAACGTCATCTGGCAAATTGGCTTGTGAAGAGTAGTCCGCACATGGCAGCTGCTGCAGCAGCGGGCGCAGCGCCACCCACGGCAGGAGCTGGAACTTCAGGAGCGTCAGCGTCAGTAGCTGTGGGAGGGGGTGGTTCGGCAGCTGCAGCTCAAGGCGCGCCTGGCAACAGCGCTGCTGCCTGTAACGGTAAGTAAAGCTACAGGGGAGGTTTAAAAAAAAACAAAAGATTTACGTACGTATGTACAATGTGCACATATGCACACACATCAGTATGTTTGTACGTCTGTTTTGTGTGAATGCAAGGCACGCGCTAACATCAACGAGTGAAAGAGAGAGACGCCCGTGAGAAATAGAGGGCGAGAGCGAAAGAGAGTTTACGCTTTTTGTAGATTTGTTTGATTTCTCTCATAGCTTGCTGCTTGCTGTTGTAGTTGTAGGTTGTAGTTGTTGCTGCTGTTGCTGCTTGCATTTGTTGTGCTCTTCCCTTGAATTGAGCGCGCGCGTCGCTCGCTTCGCGTAATTTCACAAAAAACGTGACGACAACGCAGAGCTTGCACCGTCTTTCGCCCACTCGCCTGATGAGCACTTGGCACAGTTGTTGTTGTTTTTGTTGCTGCAATTGATATTTCACAAAAGATAAGCGCAATTTCAAAACGTTTAGCTTTTTTTTCTCTATTTGTTGTTGTTGCTATTGCTTTTGTATATCTGCTGCTTCTTCTTCCACTGTTTCTCTGTTATATTGTACAATAATTTCGCTGTGATTTTTGCTTTGACTGCAGTCATACATGCAAGTGTGTGTGTTTGTGTTTATTAAGAATACAAAAAAAAAAAAAAAAAAAAAAATGAAGCCAAATGTGCGCAATTAAAGTGAGTAATAGCTTCAACGACCAAGCGACCAACCGACCTATAAAGCAACAGCCATCACAGACAATGGGCTGCAATCGAGCAATAAGCAATCAAAATCGAGATATTCAACTTTAATTGACCTGCGAGTTTTTTAGTTAATGAAAAAACATACATACATACATACATTAGTGTGTGATGGATGTGTAATTACAGTCGCACTTGACTTGGCAATAAAACAACCTAAAAGTAACTAATTTTATATGTTTTTCTACTTTAATAAAAGAACACTTTGATCCAATTGAAATTAATGATCTTATCTGAGCTTTTCGACATTAAAAAATGCAAGTAATTCAATTAATTGACTTATATGATTTTTAGTTGACCTCAACCTTTGTTTTATGTATCTTAAACAATAAGCTAATAAATTATACACAGTTTTTCTTGCCATTAATGTTAATTGTTTCCAAACTTTTTGCTTAACGTCGTCATGTCAATGAAACAATTAAAAAATCTTTCTGACGTAGAGAAAAATATACTATAGATATAATTAGCATACTTAATACGGCTCTTACGCATAGACTGGCTTATCAGGTTTGTGTAGAAAGTTCGTTCACACGACACAAAAAAATAAATAAAAATAATAAAAATTCAAATACGTCGAATTTAAATATAAATGTGCATTTTAATGATCCAACACATCGTATAATACGCAATAAAATTGCATTGTTTACAAATGATCAAGCGAATTTTGGTTTTGTTATCAAAAAAGTGTAGGATATCATATACTGATAAGATTGCTTAAATAACATATTGGCGACAATGGGCAACAAGTATGAATTTCAAAAAAAAAATTGAATTATTTCCTTGTTTCTCTGCTAGATTTTAATCTTAGCAACAGAGTTGTAAGCAACAGATAATGTACACGCTTTTAAAACCCTTTATCTTTACGACTACACGAAACACTTTTTGCTTATATTTTCGCAGAACATGCGACCACTGTGCAAGCGGCTTTTGACTGCAAAATGTTCTGCGCTTAGCAACAGTTTGAAAATTTTTTTTTTTTTTTCGTTTTTAACGTTAACTGTGTGCACTTGCAGTGTGTCATATACAAGTGTGTGTGTGTGTGTGTTTGTTTGTTTGTTGTGTGTGGGATTTTCCTATGTGCAGAGAGAGAGGGGGCGACAATTAGTTTGTATATAAGATATAACTTGGATATATATATAGACTATTAGCTCACTAATGCATTGTGCTGTGTTTCTTCGTTTTTTTTTTTTTTGTGCAGGTGCCCCACCTGGTGCCATTTTGCCAACGGCATGCCCAGTGCTTGCCGCCGCATATGCAGCCGCTGCTGCGGAGGCACGTAAGCCAAAGTTGCGTCGCTTTAACTCCCACGACACCAGCTCCAACATGTTCTCCGTGGCGGACTTTGAGAATGCGCGTCTGGCGCGTCGCAATGAGATCGAGATGAAGCAACGTTTGGCGCGTCGTCAGCGTAATAGTGCCAATGGCAGCTATGGCCTCGGTGGCGCCAACGGCATTGGTGGCGGCTGCTCCGGTGGCACAGGCAATGTGCCTGGTTATGCCGGCTATAGCGCCTTTTGTGGCGGCTTGAATGGCAGCGGTGATTATTCAACGGGCGATAGCAAGACCTCCAAGTGCAGCAGCAGCAGTGAGGTAAGTAACGAAGTAATCAGCACGTTACCCACTAATCTAACCCTTCTTGTGTCCTTAGGAACCTTTGCCTGCTGAAATATTTCTTGAGCGGCATTCGTTGCCGCGTGTTGTGCGCATTTTGTACAGCAGCAAGAGCTCCAATGAGACGCTGCAGTCAAGCTCATCGCATGGGTCCTCCACAGCGGCATCGAGCAGCTCCTCTGCTGGCCTCAAGCCACAGCAACAACAACAACTCTCTCATGATCCGGCCAATGGCACCAACACTGGCACCACATCATCCTCAAGCGCTGGCAGTGGCAATAACAATAATAATAACAATAACAGCAGCAGTTCTCAGCCGGGTCATGATGAACTTTTCCTGTTCTATAGGCTAGTGCGACAACGTCACATTTATCATGGTCACAATGCCAAATCGCAGGCATCGCAACGCAAAAAAACAGTGCTAATACCCCAGGAGTTTCCAGGTGAGTTTGTGAAGGGAGTCAAGGAAATAGTAATGGGAAGAAGGCAAAGTCAACTTTGAAGACATGACAGTTGAAGGTTAATTTTGACTGCAGATTCTATCCATTTGCCATGGGGAAAGTTATCCCTCATGCCACTAAAACCAATAATTATAGTTTAGTTTGGCTAAATGTTAAAGCTGTGATATAATATAAGGAGAAACAGCTGTTTTTAAGTACTTTGTGAATTATATATTCGAACTTTTATATAACGATGTAAAGGGTAGAAAAAAAACTTTGTTATAGGAAAAATTCATAATACCGAATAATTTTTTAATGATAACAAATCGCAAATGTTCGGCAAATGAATTCTTTATATAGAGAACTTGGTTATATAAAAGTTTGTTGTATGAAAGTTTGTCTGTATTCTGATATAAAATTATAATGAAAAAAAAATTTTTAAAGAAAATAAAAAAAATATACTTTTTCATGAAATAAAATCGCAGTGTTTTCAAAAATTAACTCGTTATTTAGAGAACTTCATTCTATGGAGGTTTCTTTGAGAATTCGAAGGCATCTTATATTTAGTTTTATTAATATGACAAATAAGAACTTCGCATAAGGGAAAATTTATCATGCATAAAATTTTGATTAAATGAAAATGTGTTTCAAATGAGAGTTTTACTATAGAAACTTTCGTTATTGAACGTTTGTATTAATGACAAAAGGTTTAACTGATATAGGAAAAATTTATAACAGAGAATAGAATGATAATAAATCGCAGTGTCTTGAAAACGAATTCGTTATATAGAGAACTTGGTTCGTTATATAGAAGTTCGACTGCATCTTGATTATAACTTAAGTATAGGAAAATAATGAGCTTTAAAAACGATTTATTTTTAAAAATAGATAATTTCAAACAGGCATTTAACAGTTAACAAACCTTTTTCTATATACTATACCATATTTAAAAAAGGTATAATTAGGTTTTGTAAAAGCTACTTAGTGCTATAAATGTTAATGATCTGTTTAGTAATTGTTGGGTTTGTGTGTGTATTGTGTGTGTTTGGAATGCCTAACTTGTTGCACATTCTCATGACTAATGCAGTTGGCTAATTTTGGAGTACTTACTGAACTATTCAGGCATTTTAGCAGCGCGTTCCACAACAAGTTTTTAATCTAATATGCGTGACAGTGTGACTGACAACACTTTGAACAGAGTTTTTTTTTTTCAGTTGTAGAAATGTAATCACATCCAAACACAATTGCTCATCAGGGGGATTATGTAAGCGTGGCGAACGATGCCTCCATTGTTGTTGGTTTCTCATGTGATTTTTCACAGCCAACTGCAAAAAAGTGAAGCAAAATATTATGCAACCAGCTGCAAGGGGGAAATAAAACTCCAAAAAGAGATTTAAAATAAACTGAAGAAGAAGCTTTAATTCAAGTTTAATTAATACTTCTGTTTTTGTGTGTTTTCCAGGCTACTTTTCGCTGCTGAATGAGAAGGGTTTGCCAACGGCAACGCAATATGGCTCATTGATGCAATTGGTGCGCGAACGTGTCTACAAATTTGCCTCGGTGGACAATATGCCAGCATTCACCGAGTCCACACCACCCAGTGGCAACAACACAAGTCCCAGTCACGAAGGCTGTTTGCCCACCAGCAACAAGAATCGGCCACAGTATGTGAAGACAACGGCACGTGGTGGTCAAGTCTTTCGACTACTAGCCGTCTTTGAGGATGGTAAACAGGAGCAACATCATCATCATCATCATCAGCAGCAGCAACAGCAACAATTAAATCAATCGAATCATAGCGTGTCCACCAAGCCGCATAATATTAGCGGCGTTGGCGGCTATATGGGCCGCGACAAGGAGAAGGGACGCTATGCGCAGCTGCTGAACGAACAGCGTCAGGTGCTGTATGTGCCACTGGCCACCAAAGGAAAGTTCTATGAGATTGAGCCGGGCATACCGCAGTTGTTGCAACAAAAGGTGGGCGACACGCAACGCAAACTGAATCCCGAGTGTGTGCATCGTTTGGGTGCCTTGGTTGGCGCTGCCAAGCAGTTGCCACTAATGTTGCGCTACATTTCGGGTCCCGCAGGCGCCGAGATACCCGAGCAGCTGTGCATCAGTCGTGTGAGCAAGGAGGATGTCATCATTGGTTGTCCCATTGAGGATCTGGATGCAGCAACACCACAGCAACAGCAACCATTGCAGTTGCAATTGCGCAAACTTTATTTGAGTCGTGAGATGCAGCTGCTGAAGTGTCTGTTGGGCTTCGACTCGGAGCAGCGTATGCTGGCCAATGCTCAGGTGCAGAATATGCTCAAGTTTTGTCAATTCAACTGCGATCAGTTTCTCAAGCTGGTGGAGATTGAGCTGTTGCAGCGTAACGAACGCTCTGGCAGCAAATCGCGAGAGGGCTTGAAAATTCTCAAACCTTTGCACTTTCCCAAGCTGTTGCGACGCGAGAAGAGCAGCATGGCGGCGTCGAGCAACAACAGTTCGGCGCATGAGAAGGAGGATTCCATAATATTTCTCAGCAAAACGGATCTGGAGCAATTGGAGGCAAAGGAGGCAGCTGCTGCTGCTGCAGCTGCAACATTAGCCAGCAGAGAGAGCGAAGGCGGCGGCACATCCACAAATCGTATCACGGAACGCATGAAGGTCTTTCAATCCACCAAAAAGAAATGGTTTCGCAAGCAGCATCATCAGCAGCAACAACAACAACAACAGCAGCAGCAGCTGGATAAGACCACTTCGCCCGCCGACTTGCAGCTGGAGGTGCAGGCAAAACGCATGAGCATGGAACGCTATACGGACATGTCTAAGCTTCTACAAGAGCGTTTCGGTGATGCCAGCAATGAGCTGGTTTCGGTTCCAACTCTAACCGACACCCAATCGCTGCACAGCGAAACGGAGACAACAACGCTGAGCAACAGCTTGGAGCGCAGCTCCATGCCCAAATCATTGGACACATTGCTGCAGAAATCCATGTCACTGCAGAATATTGAGCTGTTGAATGGACAGCGCAAGGAGCAAAGACCAGATCTGCTGGCGGCACACCACACGGATGCCATCAGTGAGGCGGGCACAGAGCTGGACGATGTGGAGAATCAAACGCCACCGCCACAATCCTTCATCACGGAGAAGCTCTACAATGAGTTCCATGTGAAGACGCGACAGTATAGCAAATCCTCAAGCAGTTTGCATCAGCTGCGACACTTTTCTCTGCCCCAAAAGTTGCAGCTGCACGAAACGGAGCGCGAGAAGCGCACTCAGCAGCAGCAGTTCCGTGCACAGCTGCAGCTGGGCAAACAGTTGCCCATCACGGGCCGACGTGCTGCCGGTGGCGTGTCGCTGCTGGGCGGCTTGGTGGCCTTGTCGCCGGCTGCACTGATCTCGCCCACATCGCTGGTGGAGGATGATTTGCCGTACTCGAGTGTGCGTGATTCTCTGGTGATGGCCAGTTTGGACAGTGCCGAGGAACAGGAGGCAACCACGCTTGATCCTCCTGCCACTGATTACACCAAGGAGAATATCTATGCGGAGATTTGTGCCTCGCATACATGCAACAGCTTTACAGCTGCCACCACGCAGCCCAAGCGGGATGTGGACGATGATGATGATGACGACGATCGAGATGATGACGACGATGATGATGATGATGGTGACTATGCCTCACTCAAATATCAACCAAATGGCCCACAATCCGTTAGCCGTGTGGAAATCAATTGCACACCAAGCAACAACACAACAAGCGCCATCAGCTATCATACCGTGTATTTGGGCGAGGAGGCGTTGGGGGAGCGCCATGTGAGGACGTCGTCGGGTGCTCAGCATATAACCACCGTGGAGCTGGCGGGAGAGGATAACGATAGCAACATATACAATACGCTCAAATGATGATTCATGTGATTTCGGCGCTGACGCTTAGCCGGCGCCACTGGGCTATTCTGAATGTGAAAGGACAATGCGAATTCTAGAATCTAGATTATACAACAAACGTACATATTTAATTCATATACACACATACACACTATATATATATATATATCTATTTTTATTTTTAAAAAATACCTTTATATAAAAGCGAACAAAGCTGTTAAAACAGATAATATTGCGATCAGTTTGAATAGAAAAACCATATTTATATATAGTATATACATATATAGGAGGACAAGGCGGATTTAAGTGCAACCAAACGAAAGAATACTTTTTTTTTTGAAAACATTGAATAAGTTCTCAAAGTAGAAAATTTAATTCACAAAACTACAAATATTGTATATATATAGAAAGAAAAGGCAAACCTCTTATCATAACTGAATTACTTTAAAGGGTAGCAAAAACTTTAAAATATTTCGAAATTCTGTAACTTTATTTTAAAAAAAAAAAGAAATGACATCTCAATATTATTTGTTAAACGAATAAGAAGTAAAGACAAGCAATTTTTTTGTATTGTAAATAGGCTTTAAAAACTAAAAACAAAAAAAAAACGCATAAAATGTCATGGAAACTGAATATTGGAACATTGCAATATTATACAAATGTATACATAACTAACATAGTATATGCATATACAAACATATTTAATGATACACACACACACACAGTATATATATACATGTTGTTAGTTATATGAAAAAAATGTAGAAATCTTAGCGCAAACCTAAGGTATTATTAGCTTGTAGGCAATCAAACAAGTCAAATCAAATCATAAGCGATATACAAACATATACATATACACACATACAATATATACATACGTATGTACACATACAATTACATATATATAATGTAGTTTATAGTCTTTAATGTAATATAGCTGGAAATATTTTTTTTAGGACTAATCACACACAGTTAAGGTCCACTTTTAAACGATCTCTCGTATTTGTCGCTCTGTTTAATATATATAGATTATTAAAATAAATATTTTTTTGGTGTTTAATGCACTAAACATGGTATGGCATGATCTTAACTTCAATTAATTATAATTTGTCTGTTTGTCTGATTCTGAAATTTATTTTACTTTTCTCTGTTTTCTCAGTCACAATATGCAGCCATATAAAGAACCTAGTTATGCAATGCATTATATTATTTTATTGTTCTAGTCCTTGAAAATATAGTTTTCTTTTATGTCATGCCAAGCTGTTTTAAGATTTCGGCCTGGTCGAAAGTAATAAAAATTTCATATTTTTCAATTCTCTTTAAACAAAATATTTAGCAAAGAATTTATTAATTTTTATTTAAGATTTGTTAACACAAAACACACACACACACACTTAATACAAGCAAAACTTATGATCTACAAATGCAATTTTAATTTGTTTTTCTTTTCATTTTGAATCTTATGAACATATATCATTTCAGGCTTTCCCTTTTGTATAGGTAACTGCAGCTACTACAATCAAGTTGGATGCATTGTAACTTGTATATTTTAGTAACTAGATTAACAAATGGAAACCCTGTAAAAAAAACTAAAGCAATACTCACAAAAAAGCTATGATACTAGTTGTAAAAACATATTGAATGATGCAAATCGAGAGCATAAAACTTTCATCAGCTCTATAACGATAAAGAAAAACCCACAAAAATTAATGCAATACATAGAGTATATATATATTATGATAGTATGATCTTAATGATATAGATTTGTACTCTGAGTACTTTGTGTAGAGTTAACCTTTGCATTTGATAGTTTTTTGGTAGACACTTAAGTCAGGCTTCACTGTAGCGCAAGGGTGATACAATGTGGATGGATAGAGCAGTTGTTAGAACATAAGATTTGTATCTATATAAGCAACTACCCGCCAGCATATAATTATATATATATATATATAAATTGGTGTGATAACTCAATGTCTAACAAACAGATAATGTATAATGATAATGTAGTTAAGCAAAAGCTGTTTTGAATTTGCTTCTAGAGCACAATATACATATACACAATAATACATACAGACATCTAACAAAACAAAAAAACAAATATATATATATATATATATACTATGCGTATGAAGCATTTAAAAAAAAAAAACAAGATGAGAAGAATTAACTTTAAACTTTGCTTAAAAATGTGAAAAATACAATACATATTAATTGTCATCATTTGTCAAACAGAAAAACAGTCATAAGCAGAGAAGCTGAGCAAAGCAATTTTTCAGGGATTTTTAACAAAATGGAAAAGGCACAAGCAAATTCGTAAGGATAGTATTTGGTAAAAATATATTATACGACGAAACTAGCGCCCTAAATGCCGCCCGTAGGCCTTTTGAAGCAGTTAAGATAAGTAATTAACGAGGATGAGATATAGTTTGAGATCAATGCAGAAAGCAATACTACAATTTTCTATACATATGCATTAACGAGAACGATTAATAGATTTATAAAGAAACACACACACACACACACAATTTAGTACTCATGTTTTATTCGGTGTCTATGTTTAATCCCTAGAAATGACAATTAATCAATTTCAGAATTCAACAAGTCAAACATTAGTAGAACTTTCAATGTCATGCCCAACAAAAACCTAACTATAAACAAACAAAAATATATATAAATTAATAAATAGTTGATGATACATATTTTATATGTATTTGAATAGTTATTAACATTATAACCTCTGAGCACTTCTTGGATGCTGTTCCAACAAAAAAACAAAAAAAAAAAGAACCCAAAGTTTAGGTATTTGTATTGTATAAACTCTTTGAACTGATTAAACGATGTTTAAATGCGATTATGATTGATAGTTTATCTGGAGTATGATGCCATGTACATATTAAGTTCATGGCAAGACTGAATTGATACAAAAAAAAAAACAAACCAAAATGGAAATTTATTTGAATTGTTTGGTAATGGGTACACACAAAAAATATATACTGATACTGATATTATTGTTGTAGTAGACTCTTTTTTATAGATCATAAGTAATAACATACATACAAAAAAAATATATACACACTATATATATATATATAAAGATCAAATCGAAAAATCCCTTTTTAGCAGCTTGACTGAGTCCGTTTCAACACTATTTGTAAACCTAAAAAACAAACAAGAAAACAACTCAAAACCGATGCCTCCAATCAACTCTAGCATACAACAAATTTCTATTCGACGTTATACCTATGTATAAATAGATAATTTAAACGAAAAAATTAACTTTTGGCAAGACAAAAATTTCAACCAATACAAATGAAATACATGATAACGATAATAAAAGCCCAAAAAACCGTTATGTTTTATTTTATAGTGCCGTTGTTGACCGCCGCTGCCTGATGCTCGCTTGAGCAGCCAAATCGAACTGGTGTCGAAATAAAAATCTAGGCGAACAGAAGTGAAAGCCACCAACTTAAAACTTTGCGCTCTGGCAACTTTGTGTCAGAGCGAAACTTTGTAAGCAGCGCAACCTTCGTTTAAAATCATAATTGGCGCGCTTGCGCTTAAACACGACGTTGGCTGCGCGCAAAATAAAGCCTACATGAAGTTGGCTGCACGCGAAATAACGATCATACTTGAAGTTGGCTGCATTAAAAAATAAATTGTCAGATACTTTCTGCAATTTCTGTTCGCCTCGAATTTTATTCCGCTTACAGTCCGATTTGCGTGCTTTAAACGGACGTATTGTGAGCGGCATTTGTGGTAGCGCTACTGCTTTGCTGTTTTCACAACAACACAAGCGTCATTTTTTGGGAATCTATTGCTTGAATGATGGTTCTAAGTGGCAGAGTAAAAGAAAAGACTGGCGCTTATTTTAAATTCAAATTGTGCCGTTAATTGCTTAACATAATTATCTACTTAACTAATTTGTTTAATATTTGTGGCAAAAACTTTATAAGTACTAAAGAGTGTAACGAATTGCGTGTAAACTCGTAGGCCAAAAATAAAAAGCGTCCATTCTGCTTTGGGGTATAAAGGCGCAATAAATAGTTTACTAGCTCCAGAATGGAAATTCCGGCAAATCGATGTGAATATTTGGAGTTGTTTGTTCTATAAGTACAAAAATGGTTACATTTGATAAGCAAAAGTTAAGCATAGTTCTAAAACACATACATTTCTCTCGAAGGATTTGCTAGTGCTATGCCCATCAGATTGCCCAGATCTCGAGAGAGTAGAAAGATGGGACTGCTCTCATGTCGCATAAACGTAGGTTCCGGACACCACTTAAAAGCCTATGAAGAACAATTTAGTTAAGGATTTAATAAAGTATTCAATCAACTCACCTGTCGCACAGACCAATGCGGATCAAGACCCAAATGTAGCTTCATAAAGTAAACGGCAACAGCGAGGCAACCAAGCAGAGATACAACTAGAATTGCCCAGCAGCGGTGCTGGTTATACCAATGTCGTTGACTTATACCCACTATGCTGATGGCCATATAACTGCCCAAGAGGCATTGATGCAAATACTCTGTGGCCAAATATAAGCGACTTAGCCACATGCAAAGCACACAGCAACCAATTAGTCCGTAAATAATCATGCGACGGGCAGCCAAGCGATGTGATATCGACAAATGTGTGGTAAGAACCATTAGCAGAGCCGTCAGCCACATGCAATGTGAGCAGGGCAGACCACCGCTTGTCTCACAGCTTAAATCATGACTTTGTAGAGCAATGCCTGAAGTTGGCTTATTGGGATTTTCATCAGCATAGAGTTCGCGTAGACGCCACAGTGGTCGCGACTCGGGATATATCCTATAATCATACGAATTTAAACTCAAGAAACGAAGCTTTACCAAAGCACTTACCACTTTTCAAAGGAGCCCACAGTGCTGACCAGACTCATTACACAAATCAAATGTGTTAGCAAATCCTGTCGATAAACTCCAAGCAATGGTATCAGAACATTGAAGATATTGCTGGGTTCCAGGTAGATGCTAACAAAGCGAAAGAGCGGCTCCGCAAAGCTTAAACTGTATGGAAATGTTAAAAGATTAACAACAAGGATAAGGAATCATCACTTACTGATCCTGCACCCATTCGTTAATGTGTAGCTCTGCGTTTAGAAAATAATCGTAATAGTCCGTGAATTGGTGATATATTTCCAGGATCATTTGTAATAATATTTCTTATTATTGCAAATTAGTTAATATTTTGTTGCCGCACAGCAGTTTTTTTTGTTTACAAGCACGTCCTGTTTGGTTTTAACAGCTGATTTCCGCGCATGCGCAATATTACGCTACAGTCAAGGCAAATGTATTGAGCACAGTCAGTTGAACTGCATTTGCACTGCTTTGCCTACTTTTATAGCAAACCCGTTAAATATTCAAAATACCACAATTAAATTGTAATTTATTTGCAATTTTCGAGTCCTAAAGGACCTCGATTTTGGAATGTTATACCTCAAAAGTCTTGTAATTTTATTAAGAAAAATACTGCATTCTCAATTTTTTTTTTTTCACTTTTTTTGGCGGAGTTTTTTTTTACCATATTGCCATCTGCCGGCCATTGGCGGCGAATTCTGCTTGCCAGCAAGCAGTTTTTCTTAAAAAAACTACAGTTACAGTGCACTTCGAATTTAGTGTAACCAGGTTTATTTATTTCTACACTAAGATATTTTTTGTTTGTTGTCTACGACATAGATATTAAACTCATATTAGATTGGAAAATAGCAGAACTGAGTTCATTAGTCTGTAACTTTTATAGCAAAACCCGTTATAAAAATTCAAAATACACAAGCATTCGTTTCAATTAAATTGTAAATTTTAATAAATAATGCGAACGGTTTACAAAAACTGATAACAAATCATATTTTCAATAAATACACATATACACATACACATCCATAAGTAGTATATCTATTGAGTACAGGCCGCTAAGGTGTTCTTGTAGCTATGTTAAATATCAATGGGAATTTTAATAATGCGCTAAACTTGTAAAACTTGACTAAATAATGAACGCAAGAACATAACCTACACACACATACAAACATATTGTATCATACACATATACAGATGAAAGATGATGGTGTAGGATGTAGAATGTGCTACTAAATTCGTTTAAATGCTGAACGAATGAAACCTTAATACTAAACATAATATTCGAAAATTAAACATAATCGTATTTGTGTGTGTGTGTGTGTGTTGGTGTGTGTATGTTTTGTAGTTGGCAGAATTGTGTAGACGACTTAGTTATGCGCTTAACTTAACCAAAGTTCTCGAAATGATGTATAAAGTACGGCAATTTGCGTGTTTTATTCACTTCATCACAGGCGGACATGACGCTCTTCGTAAGCGGTCTGGGACCACAAGAGAAGACACCTATTTTAGATACCTGTAATACGAAATATTTGGTTAATCTATGATTTACTTAGCAAAGAAATTCTTTTAACTTACATAGGAATGCTTCTTTTGCACAAACTTAAGAAAACTGGACATGTCTGGGCGCCCGAAATGATTGACTGCTTTAAGACCCGTAAATATGGAGGTCTTCGAGAGGCGCTGAAAGTGATTCTCACATATGTACTGCAAAAAAAAAAAAAACATTAAAACAAGCTACTAATAAAAGACATCTTTCGATCAAAACCCACCAGCATTGTGGTTCTTAAATCGAATTTGTGAAAGAATTGCGTTATGAATATGTGTATCTCCAGCACATTGGTAACATCCTTCTTCTCCACATCCCGCAGCACATCGATGAACCACTCAAAGTGCTTATGCGATGGGCAAATCCACAGGAAGTAAACCTTTTTGCAGGCAACACCCGAATAACGATTGGTACTCGTACCAAAGACCAGATCGTTTAATATGGATGCATAGGGTGTAACACCAATTCCACCACCCACCATGACAGCGACCTCGAATTTATACCAGTCCTGATTGCCGCCACCAAACGGACCCTCAATGCGTATCTTGGGCTGATCCTCTGGATTATAGTTGCACGGATCGAAATAGTTGCGCAGCTTCCAAGTCCACGGCCCCTGAGCCTTTATGTGACAGCTCAGGAAGTTCTCGTGCGGCGCCGATGTAAGCGTAAAGCTATGCATCTCCTGTGGTCGGAATGCTGTGCAGGATAGACGCACCCATTGGCCGGACAGATACTTAAGATTGGGCGGCCTATAGAACTTGACTTTGATGACATCCGAGGGCAACAGATCAGTATCAATGACATCCAATGCCATATATTTCGTGCGCAGCGATACAACCTTGTCCAGGGTATAAATAATGCCCGGTCCCAAGAAGAACATCCAGAAACGTGGTGGACCCGTCAAACGTGCCAAGCCATGAATCAAGCTCAACAAATAGAGACCAATGTACAGAGTGTGCATGTTCCAGAAGAAATTGTAGGCTCTCTTGCGTATAGTTGGATGCGCAAAGACAAATATGATGCACATGATGATGAAGAGCATGACACCCGTGGTGCCTGTGACGGTCTGGAAGAGCCAGAAGGTTATGTCTGGCTTATAGTCGGAGGCAAAGTGAACCTCGCGCGTCAAACAGCGTAGATTCTCGTGCGATTGTGTGGACACATGATAGAAGTTAACAATGTGTCCCACTGTGTGTAGGACGGAAAAGAATAGAGCTGTACAGGCGGCGATCTTATGGAACTGTATGTGCGAATCCAATGGAATATACTGCTGGATGGGGAACTCTTTCAGCTTGGTGATAAGATTTCTGCAAATGAAACAGATTAGAAAACAACATTTGGGATTGTAAGCAGTATAAACAAAACTCACCTAGACATGGTCAGCAGCAGCAGGGAGTAGCAAAAGGATAGAGAAGCTGCAGATCCTCGGGTGATGGCAATTCCCACACCCATAATATGCCGCAAATCTGTATGCTCAGCCATAAATGAGTAGTGGATGAAGCGTTCCACAAACAGCACAATGGTCACAACATAGAACAAAAATAAATAAAAGATATTTTGACGATTCTCTTCCAGAAACGTGATGTAGGCATCCCATTTGGCCAGAATCCAATGACGTGGCTTATCCTGCATGGGTTCAATGTTGAACGATGTCATGCGTGCCACATTCGTGGATGTGTCCAGGAAATTCTGTTTAGCGCCCTTGCAATCCAGCCCAATGGCCACAAAATCACCCTTGTACTCCTTCATCATCAGCTTAAAGTCCTGATAGGTTAGATGATTCTTGTGCTCGAGACCCACGTCCTGGAACATGCCATCAATCAGTTCAGTGACCTGATCATCGCCCAAACTGGTCGTCCTTGCAATCTCCACTAGGGAACGCATCATTTCACTCAATTCACCCTTGTCGATGACACCGTTGCGATCATTGTCGCACATATCGAATATGATGCGCAGCTTGTCGTCGGTTTTGCCGCGCGAGAAGAGCACCACGGTCTCGAGAAACTCCTGGAAACTAATGCGTCCATCTTGATCCTTGTCGACAATGTTGAACATTTTGCGCACAAACATATCGTTGGGTTTCATGCCCAATGCAGCTGCAAATTCCGCCTTGGACAGGCTGGTGCGCATGACGGTCATCACCTCGCCATCACTGGATGCATCCGAGCGCCGGCGACGTTCGCCCGGTCGCAGGCCAAAGGTTAATGCATACGCCTCCCGGAAGAAGTACTCGAGACGCTTTTGGCGTCGTTCGCGTGTTTCTGCCCTGGCCAACATAATGTCCCGATTCACCTCCATCAGTGTTAGCTCCTTCTTGTGCAGCAGCAGGAAATCCTCCAGTTTCTTTACAAACTTACGACGTGCTCCATACGATTCCAGCTCAAGCACCAGGTCATGATCACTGGGCACACGCAGCAAGATGTAAGGCTTCTTCTTAATATGATTCGTTGCCGATTCCTCAACGCTCACAACATCCACATGCTTGAGATTGAATGTGCGCAGCTTCTCGCCCTTACGATCCACGGTATAGATGGCCGACTCCGGTCCAAATTTGACGGTGACCAAACGCTTATGATTGGCATGCAACCATTCGCGAGCCAACATCTTGTCCACCGAGCCCTTTTGCTGTGGCGCCCTCAATGCCTCCTGTCGTATCTTGAGCTTGCGGCGTTTGCTGTTCTGCAGCTTGACGACACAGTAGCCGGCGCCAGCGCACAGTATGGGCACAAAGCCAAGGAACACGCACACATAGATGAACATTAACTCCGAACCGGAGAAGTAATCATAGCCTTCCAAATAGTTGCATGGCTCCAGCTCTGTGGCATTTAGCTGCATGGGCTGTGGGCAGGGATCACCATCGCGAAACCTGAACACATCACGCTGTATCTCATCCACCTCGATGTCCGTGCTATTGACAATGATGTCCCAGAGCGTGATCTTGCGCAGCTCGGCAATCTCCTCGGCCGTAAAGATGCCATTGCGTTCGTTCTCAAACCAGAAGCGATCGGCATCACGCAATCGTTGGAATTGCTCCTTAATCACATTGCTGAAGAGCTCGCCCGGCTGGCCATAGGACTCCAACATGCCGCCCACATAGACATCTACATCATCAAGCTGATTATTGTAGGCTTCCTTAAGCATGCTGCAAATGAAAACATTATTAATAGGACTCTTCAGTTGAAACGATGTCTTCTTACTCCAGCAGCTCTGGTTGCGCTTCGAATAGCTGTGGATTAATGTCCGTCCAGGTCTTGTGCCTGTGTAGGCCATATGCTTCACGAGCTGTATTATAGTCGGGCAAACCATTATCCCTGCCGCGCATTATGTTCAGAGCACCCAAATCGCGTCGCGTAAACTCCATGGGTCCAAAGAGCTTATCTCTGACATCCGAGCACAAGACGGGATCCTCACGCTCCGAGATTTGCGATGATAGACCCATCAGCACATCCTCCACGCTCGTGTCGCTAAAGAAACCCTGCAAGAAACATTGTTAATCTTACGGTAAAAGGAGAAAAGAATTAACAACTTACGCTCGAATCCCACCATGTGGAGCACAATCTTATGGCCGGAAAACCCATGGGCGTCTGCTTAAAGTTGCATTCACCATCACGTCGATAGATGCCAGGCGGTATCATGGTGTGACCAAAGCGAAAGGCAGCCGCCTGAAATATGTGTCCAATGCCCGGATGCACGTCCTGCTTGTAGCCCTCATACGCTGGCATCGCAGAGCCCAAGAATGCTGGCAAATACTCATAGACAATCACATTCTGAAGACTGGCAATCACCGTGTGCCGAGCACGCTGGAAGATGTCCTCATCACACCATGTGGGATTCAGACGCTTAATACGCTGCGCCAACGTATTGTGCCAGCGCACAAAGAGTATGGCAAAGGAGAGCAGGGCGGGATTTTGATTAGTGCGCGGATCACCCAACACTGTAAGGAAAAAACAAAATATATAAAATGCAAATACGAATAAAATATGACATAAAACTTACAAAACAATCTCTCCGGACTGAGCATCTTCATCACATTGGGCACTGGATTATTGAAGAGCGGCACTCGCATGGTATTGCGCACAGGCAGCTTGCCATCCTTCTCAGTGAGCAGGGTGCCATTGTGAAAGGAGCGCATGGCATTGAGCCAGGCCTCGGATGTGCTGTAAATGAAACTGCCATCAATCCAAGCAGTCATTTGATTTATCTGCGGAGTAAGTGTTTCATTGTGACAACTGTACACCAAGCTGGTGGTGGACTGCTCTTACCTGCTCCCTGGGCGCATTCGGACTCTGGCCCGTGCTGCGATCATAGGCAGCCCGATGAAAGGGTATATACTTATCGCCGCGACACTCACGATCGTACATCTCATCACATTTCTCAATCTCAATGCGATGCATCTCAATGGGGCAGCCCGACTCCGAGGCCATAACAATCTCATTGGCCACCACCTGGCCAAAAAACGCTAGCAATGCTGTGCGATTGAATTTAGAGCCCAGACCATCGCGTCCGCGCATAAAAAGTCGACTTAGACGCCTTGTCGATGGTCGATTAGCACCAGCCAGGGCATATACGCCATCCGAATAGGAGGGCGGAGCCTTGCGCACCAGATGGCTATCTGTAAAAATCGGGTTTGTGTAATTTGTAATGCAAATTAGATGATCTTAAGTACACACTTACCCACCGATCCCCAGTCGGGATGGGCCAGATTGTTGTACCAGCCATCGTAGCGTTGCTTTTCCGTCTGACTATACATTTTCTCTGCAAAAAAAAATAATAACAAGAATAATCGTATGCTAGTTAGTTAGCTAGTTTAAGAATGTTAACTAATCATTATTCAAATCGCGCATAGTTTGTAATTCGTAAATCGAGTTGCTTTCAAGTTGTTTATGGACCCCATTGACACAACGATAACTGTCTCAATTTATTTAGATTGATTTTGCTATGCTATTTTATGCGTGCAAATTACGCATTAAATTGTGCCAGTTAAAAATCGTAGAATGCCATAAATGTTGCTACGCACTAAACAACAAAAAAACAACAAAAAAACAAAACATACAAAATTACTTACTGTATGATAACTAGCCCATTGAGCCAGTTTCTTGATTGATTTTGTTCTTTTATTAATACTATAGTGCTGAAAGATTATAGATTGTTTGTTTGCTTAGTGTGCAAAACGTGTTTAGCTGCTTTTAATTGACTGCAAATTTGAGTTAGTTGCGGTCAGAATGGTTAAAGTGTTAAAGCCCCACCTCGTCGTTCAACAAGAGTTTTAGGCCTCAATTTGCGTGTCATTTAAATCATTTCGTTGTCGTTGTTTTGTCATGACAAATTGCTGGTTAGATTTTTCGTACTTTTTAATATATGGATTTAAAGCAAAAGTTCTTTAAATCCATTGCCTTAATTAATTATTTTAATTATTCAAAACACGCTTTTTTAATTTAATTCAACCAAATCGCACAAAGTATATAATTATTAAAGCATTAATTATTAGACTTTTTGTTTGAAATTAAGCATAACAAATGAATCATAAAGTAAGCGGATTTTTGGGTGTTTTGTTTGAGCGCTCAACTATCCGATACCCTGTATAACTATACTACAAAGATGCTTGCTATGAAACCCGTTTGATAATTAAAGGCAAATTCGTTCATTAGGATCAGTCGAAGCACATAAAACACGTAATTACAACAATGCTTATTCAATTCAATAAATAAAATCAAATTTTAATTTCTCATTATTCTTGGGATTTTTATGTAGCACACACACTCGAAATGCCAAACGCTTTAATTTGATGATGGAACGAAAAGATTTGCTAAACGTTAACTATTAAAATCATGACGTTGACAGGCAAAGAGTCAGCAACAACAACAAGAACAACAACAACATCAACAGCATGACTATATTTTGTGCCATTTTCGAGAGCAATGCTCGCACGTGTGTGTTCTGTGCATGTGTTAGTGTGTGTGTGTGCGGAATGATAGATGGCAACAGAGACTGACGACGTTCTGAGACTATATTTAAACAGCACAGCACCGCACGGCAGCACAGAGGCAACAATCATTCAGAATCAGATCCGGTTAACCGAAAACGTAGCCAACAAACAGCAACAGCAACAACAACTAGCAACAACATTTAACTGAAGATTTACTCATCGCAAAAAGAGAGGCAAAGCGAAGAGTCAGCTGACCTTATGTACATACATATATATCGTATATCGTATATTTCTTAACGTATTGCGTTGGCGGCTTTGGAATGCTAGAAACAAACACCTGCTGTACAGCACGCCAACAATACATACACGACATCACGGATTCCCAAAAAATAATATATATGCAAGTGTATATAGTATATAGTAAATAGTTTACTGTTGATGGTTTGCTTTGGTTTGTGGTTCGTCATCAATTGTCGCATTTTTAAGTATACGATTTCACGTTCGTTTTCTAAGTCTTTTGATTTTGTTTGTGTGTGTTTCACTTTCATCCGCGCAGCGAATGCGTGACATTCAGCAATTATATGTTGTGTACTGCAATATACATATTATGACCCAATTTATCACTTTTATTATTGTACGATTTGTGGTAATGTACGGAAACTTTGTTGGTGAAACTGAGCCCGAAAAAAAAACATTAAGAAGAATTATTGTTAAGATTAATAAGAGTATATTTTCTGTTATATGGGTTAGTAGGTATGTAAGAGTGTCTTAGCTTGTTATATTAAGTTTTTTCTATAAACTATATATTTTTAAAAACAAAAAAACAAGTTGCCAATCGCTTTGCATTCCATTAAAATCGGACATGTTTTATTTATTACGGTTTTTGTTTAGTTTTTCAAGCTTCACTTTCATAAGCCAACTTTTTTTTTAGGATCATGCGAATAGTTTAATAATTTTGAAAAGCAGTTTTAAACAATTTGTCACAAATAATGCCATAAAAATATGGTTTTTTGTTAAATGCATTGACACATAAAAAATCATAGACAAGACAATGAAATCTATTTGTTAGCTGTTAATTGGTTGCCAATTTTAGAGAGTTGGAATAGAAAAAAACTGAAAATAAAATTGAACACATGACTTAATTTCATCTCAAAAATCAATTAACACTATCCACACTGTACGCTACCTGGCCAAAACTGAACAAAAACGTAATGAAGCCCAAAAATTCTTTATTCATCTTTTTGCGGCTTAATTAGACAACTGAGAAAAAGTTGTCAGCATCGCAAATTGTTTGCCAAGAATGCAGTCTCTCCAAATGAAACACAAGCTGAGTATTTTTTTTGTTTGTTTGAGTATTTTGCTTACAAGATGCTTTACGTTGAAAAGTTTTTGGCATTTTTATTTAATTAAAACAAATGCCATTAGTTTAATTAAAGTTTCCAATATTGGTGTGCGTAACAAAAATGTAAAAGTGTGCTTTTGAAGATTTAAATGCAAAAAAACACAAAAAATTGTTTTTTAAAAGCCAGAAAATGTCAGTTTAGTGAAGATTAAGATTTACAACCAACAGGAAATAGAAATGCCTACATGAAAGTCTTTAAAGATTACTTGAAAAAATAAACAAAATCAAAGCTTTTAATATCATCATTAGATGTCATTGAGAAAGCAACTTCAACTAACTTCCCTAATGCAATTTCATAGTAATTACAACTAATAATCAAATCATAAAAGCACACAAAACAGTTAAACGTCTTAACGATTGTTTGACGTCATCGGATTAGAAAATGCAGATTTATGGCATGTGGATTCTACAATGTTTACAGACAGAACGAAACAATACAAAACTATTCTTAATCTATCTTTGTCTCGTCATTTGAGTGACAGCATATCGGCAGACATGCCATGATCTCTCGTGCCTCCAACTGACCGATAATCGACGGCATTAGCGATTTATTATGCACAGGCATTAAAAAAACGAGTAAGCTGCGAATATTTCCTGAGCAGACAGTATAGAAGCTGTCTGACAGATGTTGGAGCCGGTCACGTACCACAAACGGTTAGCTTGTGGGCGTGGCCCAGTCTGTTACCCCGTTCAGACCGAGTCAAATGTCAACGATCGCCCCGCCAGCCAGCTGGCTGCTGCTTAGGCGGCATGTTTTATGGGTTCTGGTGGATTGTGGGCTACCCCCGCCGCAACACAAGTCACACCCCCTCTCTAAATTTTATGGATATCATTGTATTGTTTTTTTTTGTTGTTTTTGCTAATCATTTGATTTATGCATAAAACAGTTTGCTCGTTTGTTGCTGTTGATCGTAATGAAATTATATTATCCTATTGTAAAGTTTATGCCCACATGTGGTATGCGCAATGGGGAAGCTTCAATTTAAAATAACTCGGATCATTGCGCCTCTATTGATTTATGCAAACGTTTTGTTTGCCTTTCTTTTCGAACTTCATTATGTTATCCCCATTAACACTTGCGTTTACTTCGTTAGCATGTTTTTAAAATTTTATTGCAAGTGATAAAAGTTCATTAAATTTTTTAAAAATTTGCACATCAATAAAATTTATACATTTGTTCTATGTATTTCCGTGATGAATATTATATTTTGTTGTTACTTCTGTTCCATAAAAATTACTGTTTTTTTATTAGTAAGTTTTACTAAGACATACTTTTTTCTGCTAAAAAAATTCACGTGACTTTCTAAAAATTTTAAGCTTCGTTTAGTTAGCGGATTTCTATGTTATGTGTGAAATAAAGCCTAATTGAATGTTTTCAAAGCATATGCAAAAAAGAAAGGAAAGATTTTGTTCGATAAATACCCTTTTAGTCCAAAAAATTCGCAAATGTATCTTAAATATTTAATTTTTGTCTATATCTATGGCTAGAAGATTATTATATATTTATTTTTATATTCTTACAGCATAACACCCTTTTTGCAAGGGTATTTAAAACAACGGTACTCACCATAACAATGCACAATGCTTAGACTGAGGCCCAAACTAATCAGCAACAATAGTAGGGCGCTGCGAGGAACCATTGCCCCGTGGGGCAGACGTAGATTTCGCGTCGGAGTTGATGCCCGCTGTTGGGGCACGCTTGGAACACTCATATTGATAGCCCTGGTGTATTGGGTATTGTTATAAGCAAATTTTTGTTTGGCTCGTCGGTTTGTATTGTGAAATTAATTAAACAAACTATGTATAGCACTGGGAGGGAGTCGGATAGCTTGAGGCGATTCAATTTTGCATTATATACGATTCGTTTTGTATTATTAAACGCCACATTGGCTAACTTTTAACGTTTGCTCATCTTTTCCGGGAAACTTTTGAGTAGGGCTGCAATATGGAAAATTTGATGTTAACACTTCTGATTCATAATATGATTTTATCGTTGCAGATTCTAGCAAAACATTAGTTAAGCTTTATAGCACTTGGAATTTTTTATTCGTAACGGAATTCGCGTTTGAATATTTTTATAAATAAAATTTGTCATCGTGGAATTTGCACATAAAATGAACAAAATAAAGTATTTAAGGCCATTTTATAAACCATTGAAAGACAAAAAACTAAAAAACCCTAAAACCGCAATATAAAAGACTCGAGTTAATGACGAAATGGTTCGTTAATGTTTCAAATTAATATAATATTGCATAAAGTAAAGCAGCAAAAAAAACGACGTTTTCTGTAAGTGCAAAAAACGTATCGTAAATATCGGACTTGTATATATGTATGTATGTACATTCAATAAACGGAATTACCCGCAAAACAATTGACCTTCTGTGCGCTTACAAACAAAACCGACAAATGTCCATTAGTCATAATCGACAATAGCGCGAAAGAAGCCGAAAAATATAAAATAAAAAACCAACAACATAAACACAGCGAAAACGGATTGCACAACTGCAACAATTAACAATACACTCACACATAAAGCTAAAGCTAACGAAGTCATAAAGCTAAAGAGACACCCAAAAGAGTCTCAGACCTCAAATATTTTAGTGATGTACAAATATGAATTCGTAAATATGTATGTATGTACATTTGTAGTGCAGCATTTGTTTAGCTATTTGTAATAAAGCGAAGAGTAGGGAAAGAGTATGCCAAGAGTAACAGAAATGCAAGAAAGCGTGGAAGACTTAAAAACCGTAATTATGATGGTCTGTTAAGAAATACAAAAAGAACAGCTATGTTTGCCCTGCCGAAGTCCAAATACCCTTGAAATATACAACTTTGGTGCTGGGAGACTAGTTTTTCTAATGCTGCCTTTTTGAATACATTAAAATAATATTATTATAAAGCAGTCTTATTATTTATTCATTACAAGTTAGGTTAACAACTCAATTATAAAGTTATCCATAAAAGAGCTTATTAATGTTGTATATTGTAGTTGTCACTTTGGAGGATATAAGCTTTTAGGAAAAGTATTTGTAGCTTATGACAAAAGAAAACTTATTTTATTAACAGAAATTGGTTCTTGGCAAACTTTTTTACAACTTATAACAGTTATAGCACATTCTAAAATGTTTCTCTATAAACAAACTAGGGTTTCGAAAGAAACATAGCATTAAATACGTTAACAGCAATTTGTATGCAAATCTCTTTTAGACTCACACACTAAAAGACTTTGGGCAACAGTCGCTTGCAACTTTCATATATTTTTTTGAAAATATTTTTTTTTTTTTTTTTTGTTATGTGTACATTTTACAACATTATTTTAAGCATTAACTGTTTTGCACACAATTAACCGTTAGTTTGCACTTCCGTTTATTTAATTTTGGTTTCAATAATATTTTTCTCTTTTCTTTTCTTTTTGGCCTAGCGCAAAACTTGCGCAAGCAACAAGTAAATTTTGTGTGTTTGATGCTGTTTTTATGTGTGAGTGTGTGTTTGTTTGCTTGTAGTTGTCTCATTGGCAAGGCGAAGAGTGGGAAGATGATGTAGAGGAAGAAGAGGAAGATGAAGAAGCCGCAGCAGCAGCCGCAAATATAAACACGAAAATAAATTATATTCATGAACGAAAAACGTACATAAGCAAAAGCACAAGAAGACGTCGCTCGCTCGCTCAGAGCGAACAAAGCAGAAGAAGGCAAAAAAAACACAACAAGACGCCCCAAAGACGACGAATTTGCGTGTGCGCAAAAGAGATGGCGTGCCAACGAAACGGCGACCCAAAAAAAGCAACAACAGCAACACCACACTAAATCACAAAGAAGCAACAACAACAGCAGCAAGTCGACTTGGAGATTATTGAAAGCAATGCAGCGGGTGGAGTGTGTGTGTGTTTATGTTTTAAGTTTTTCTTTTTCGGTATGTGTGTGTGGAATAGTTGCATGTTTTTCCTTGCACTTTGCAATTTTCGACAAACAATTTCAACAATTTGCCATCACATAACTTCGCTTGTCACTTTGCATAGATAAAGCGCACAGCACAAATTATAATAACGGTGAAGACGAAACCGATCCGAACCGAACCGAAGCGAAGCAATCCAAGCCAAACCGATAAAGACGACGAAGACGCATGCGCGACACGTTTACATTCACTCTCACTACAAGAGTTCGTCGTTCGTTTCACACGTCGCTCACCAGGTTAGCGCCAAACGTCCGCAGCGGCCAAGAGTTCGTTGAGTACTGAAAACTCAGCTGGTGCCTGGCACCTCAGCTGGGCTAGGGAGCACACCACATATAACTGTCGCCCCGCAGCACTGCTCACCAACAAAACCGGTCGGCAATGGAGCTGCTGGCTTTTTCTTGCTCACGCTCTCGCTCAGCATAGGAGCTAAGTATGTTTCCCCTTACCCCTCACATACTGTAGCTTATGCTCTATTTCGCGAGTGAGCTCGATCTCCGTCTCCATGTCCGTCTCCAAATGAGTTCCGTCATATTCGACATGACAACGTGTCGCATTAATCATTGTCATGCCAGTATTTCCCACAGGAACACAAACATTTCCAAAGAGCGCCTTAGCTAAGCGGATCTATGCTCAAAGAGCAGACAGACTGGCACGTGAACATCTTCAGCTGCGCGAAGAGAGAGGACAGCAAACTTTACTCTTTAGCTAATTGAGCAGTCAAAGCCGATGATTGCAGCAGTCGCCATCAGCTGTTTGCTATGTAAATATGCTACAATATTTCAGATTTTACGAGTTCTTAATATTATAAACGGCTTGTTCATTAAGATTTATGGTAGATGTTTAAGTTTTTAACAACGCCTTTGGGCTATCAGGCGTTTTTTGTATTTTTCGTGGGCAGATTGATGTAAATGATTGAAATGTGCGGATTAAAGAATGAGCATAAAACAAATGAGCAAACTTATCGAGCATCCGGGTTGTAAAATCATTTACGATTTATCTTATAGATTTGATAACTGCTCGTAATCCTTTAAGCATAATTAAGCATTGATTGGTCTTTAAGTTTATTTATTTATTTTATTATTTTATTCAAGCTTATTGTGTTATTCTGTCATAATTGACCAAAATACAGCAGCTGCTCAGCAGTTAGCAAAACGATTTCAACTTTTATTACGCTCGATTGGAAGGCCTCACATAACTAATTTTGAGTTGTCGCACAGATAAGTCAAGCGATTGGCATGTATCGGCCATCGACCATTGGCAGCATATAAAAATTAATTAATTTAATTACTTATCTAACTGCATAACATAGTGAGCGAGTGCTAAACTTTAAGTTATGTGTGTTTTGTTAAGTTTTTAATGTCAATTTAACATGCAGTTTGAACCAACCACAATTCCCATTCAAGCTTGTTTTAAAAACTAACTTCAACAAGTAAGAGGGCTCTAGTTAAGATATCACGACTAACAGATACCCTGAGTCCATCTTAAAAATAAGTCACAAAAAATCAACTTATCTTTTAAACAAAACTTTCAATGGCCATAACTTTGTCAATAATTTATTAAACGTCTTGGTTTGAGCTCTAAAACAAAACTGCATTTTAATCTATAAACGCGATTTTTATTCGATTTTCATTGCATGTCAATAATCGAAATGGATAAAAACTTCCAACATTACAACTGTATTGAATTCTACAAAAAATCTACAAAACCTAAATTTTATGTGTATATAGAAAATCATAAATGCTTTCGACGAGCTTAAAGTTTCTAATCTTGAGTCTCTAGCACTCATAGTCTCTCAGATCCACGCGTTCATACATACAGACATACGGATAGAAAATATCGTCTCGGCTACTGATGCTGATCAAGAATATATATACTTTATGCGGTTAGAGGTGCTTCCCTCTGCCTATTACATACAAAACCATTATACCCTTTTTTACCCATTTTATGAGTTAAGATAATAACAACATTCACATCGGCTTTGTTGTTCTGTTTTGTTTTTGAAGTGCACTTGAGAGCCCCAAGAATGTCTTTCAATATCAATCAATAAACGTTTGAACATTAATAAATATTTATAGATGCGCTCGCTTCGCGCTGAACTTGTTAGGCGCATCGAGAATCGAAGATAAATAAGAATTTTAATTGATTTTAATGTGCACAGCTGCACAACATGCATATGCAGCAGCAGCAGCAAAGAGAGACGAGCAGGGGAATCTGTTGACAAACTCATAGAAAGATTGACATCAAATATCGTTTTTATACATATTATCCGTAAATGTCTGTCTAAAAATAATGATTGAACTGTAAGGCATGAGCTTTGGTCAACAGTAGCACAAATCGACATAAATTCAATCGAAGAACAAGTTTTTATGAAACGATTTGCCTTAAATACCCGTACAATAGATATGCTTAACTTAAAATAAGTTATCTTTCCACATTCCCTGAATTATTCCCAGTCATTTGAAGCTTATTGTTCAAAAATAAACCAATTAAGTACTGGTCAAAAATACAATACACGATATTTTGCTAATTATGGCATACCAATCCATGAAGTGCGTACAAATACTTGAATCGACTTCAAAACTACGCACAGAGAATCAATTAACAGCGAATTAAAACAAGAAAAACAGAGCTGCCTAAGCAGTGACGAATTTTAAAATACTCTAAAAAAATGTTTAACATTAAATAATATTTTAATATGTCTCAAACATTTTTCAAAATATTTTTTTATTCCTCTCCAGCCTTAAAAGAATTTTTAACGTCTCAGACTTTTAATTACTATGTATATTTGTATATTTATTTTTTTTGCCATTTAATAATTGTTTAAAGTGAAGGGTTTTATAATTTTCCAAGATTAAACTGGTAATCTATATAACAAAACCGATAAATTGAAGTCAAAAATTTAAGTTGTTGCTCAATTATTAATAAATACATTGTTAACGACTTTCACAAGCACAAGTTAAGTGCGTGGCCAAAGCAATTGACATACAAGATTATAAAAAAATAAATGGTAGCAGAAAAAAACCACAAAATCAGCAACGCATTGGCTGAGTAACCGATTTTTTACAGTTTCGATTTGGATTTTAATTCAATTTCAATTTGGATTTATTTTTGCCATTTTATTATTATTTTATTTTTGATTTTTTTCTCTCCACAACGCTTACAAAAAAATGTGGTAATTTCGAATGGCTTGCAAATCGAGAGCGGAGCAGTTTACAGCTCGCATTTGACAACAGTGAAGGTCAAAAAGCAGCCGCCTGCCTCCTAACGACATGCCATGACTCGACGCACAATTTGATTGAACAAAAACATACACAAGAAAACAAAAAAAAAAAAATACATATATAAAATATTAATCAGACAGGTGACAATAACAAGAGCAACAGCAATGGCAACAGAAAATGTATAACCCACTTGCGTGTTGCGTGTAGCGTGTGTCGCCACAAAATGGAACAAGCGCATTGCGCATACGCACCGCCTGACGGCCGTTGGAATTGGTTAGCAGCTGGCTAAGTACTATACGTTAACTAGCCAAGCCAAGTAGCTAACAATCGGTAGCTGTTTTTTGTGCTTAGCTTGTTAGCAAACCGTTTGTGTTCTATGCGTCTCTCAGTTAATTAAGTCAACTTGATTGAAAGGAGTTCTTGCAGTTGTCAGTTTAAACAAAAACAAAATGAGGACAGAACAAGCTACGCATACTATATTGAAGGTATAATTCATAAAGCAAGTTATAGTAAGTAAAAACCCTAACAAGCTAGTTACCAACAGTTATTCCCACAGCATGTGCACATGTAGTAATAGCTTTTTATGTCTTAGATTATGCATTAAAAGATTCGTTTTCAGAACTGATCTCATGCCCAACCATAGTAGTAGTTGTTACTAGGTGAAGTCAAGCATTCCCTTTCACTTATTTATTCACACGATGCATCACATCGAACTCAATTGATGAATATAAATGAATATTCACAGCACATTTGACTCAATTGAAAAGTAATAATAATGCTTGCGTATGTTATTCTCGATTTAATTAACTGCACTGGGCCAGTGACAAGGCCAAATTGTGGCAGAGGCATTGACTTTGGTAATGAAAAAAAAGTAAAGTGTTTGCCGGCATTTGGCCCTTCATGCAAGAATGCGCAACTTTGAAGGACTTTTGCCATGTGCTTCGCACTTTATATCAATAAAAATTAAGCATTGAGCAAGCATTGAGGCTTCTTCATGAACAATTGCAAAAGACACAAGGCAATTGCAATAAACAAAACAATGTGTGACAAACTAAATATGTGCATATACCATTTATGGCTTATTAAGAAAAGAAAAAATACGATACTAATAATAAGTTATATAAGCTATTGGCTAATAACGTGCCACCTGCTCACATCTAAGCTCAATTATTATGTTATAAAAGTTTATAAACAAGATTCTATAAACTAGTGCGGCGTTGAAAAGAGATTTCCCTTTAAGTATATGTTCAAGCTTTGTAAGCCGGCTGACTTAGCAATAAAATACTATATCTGTTATATATTATATCATGAATGAAAAATGTCACTAACTTAAAGCAATCAATATAAAATAACCTACAGCAATATTTGCCCATCAGAGCTAGCCTCAATATTGGTTTCGCCTAAAAGTATGCTGCAGTTTTATTTTACAGCCCAACCAAGTTTGTTGCCTAAGTCTTTTGTTAAACTTTAACAGTTTGACAGTCACACACATTTTATAACTCATTTTTCGCTCTTTAGCATATTATTTAACTAATTTATCAACAATAAAATCACAATAAATATTTGTATACCATAAAAAGACATTAAAAATTGTCCGGCTTCTCAAGCATTTGTGACAAATCTTTAATTTCCGTATTATTTTCATTGGGAAACATCTCCAACATTTCGGCAAATGTCAACTTTGTGGGCAGCTGCTCCTCATACTTGCGACCAAATACACGCAAACGATAGAGCACAAATTCATATAAATACATGCGTTCCGGTTTCGTATAATGAAAAGCTATCGAATAATTCGAACAGCAATCAGTGCCCTAAAAAAATCATAGTTAACAAAATAATTGTATACGTATTTAAGCAAGCATACATACTGTTAATATTTGTGAGACACTCATCTCACGCAACCAATCGGGAATGCTGGTCATTAACATTGTACACATAACTCTCAACATCCAGTGGCAGAAACTTTGGCTTGTCATCGTCGGGCAAAGCTCGATGGGAATCAATTAAATGTACGCCCACATTTTGCAAGCATATGCCCATATAGAAATCCTCAATGCCCATCTTCTTGGGCTCTGGACAAATTTTGCCAGAATCGTAGGCCTCAGTCATGAAGCGACGCAGAGCCTCGCGACTTAGCACATAGGAAGCACCGCCAGACATATAACTCTATAAAAATCACAAGAAGTTAAAAATACATGCTAAAATATTTAAAATATTTTGCTTATGGAAATTTCCTAACACGGATACAAATAGGCACATCAAAAGGCGCGAAAATACAGTTTATTAGTTATGGTTAAGGCTTTTAGCATAATTACCCATCAAGCATAACGTTTGCTATTACATAGCTCTAAGCTTTAAGCCTCTGTGAGGGCCACTGCTACAACATAATTGCGGATGATGTGTCAAAATACGTGTTTAATTGAAATGTGAACATGGCAAAGCGGCTTGACATTTGGCAGTTGAACTTGTTTGGCTATTAAATACACGAAATCAATCAATCCATATTCTCTTCATAATGTCTAGCAACATGATCTTTTTAATAACTCTAATCTAGCATCTCATTATATAGTTTAAGATTGATTTGGGAATTGATAATCCATTGAAAAACATATGCTAATTGGACTGTCTGAAAGACAAAAGCTATGCCTCCGAATAAAACTCAAAAATACAATCGGATACTAATCGCTGTAATAAATCAAAGATATATGAAAACATTTTAATGCGTTTTTAACAATTTTCCAATGTTGCAACTTAGAAAAACCTTACTTTAAGATACCTGCGGTGTTTAAACAATGGGCATATTGTTTTTGGCTAAATTAAATATTATGCGGAATGAATTTTAAAGCAAAAAATACAAATCCATTTTGTTAATTATTTACGACTAAAAATATATGATTTATTGCTTTTAAAACTAACTCAAATGGTTAAACCCATTAAAAATATTGTTTTTTTTTCCTTCAACAACAAGAATTAAATATCAACACTTGCCCAATAACGTGTACTTTACCAGCAACAAAATGTTTGCACAATATCTCATATGAAAAGGGTAAAGAAACATAATAACAAACGACATCACACAGACTTTGAGGAGCGGTTACCCTAAGCAAGATGAGCTCTGTCTGTGCATTAAATGACAAGACAACACCTCAATGACCTCACGACAACAACTGACCATTAACCAAAAGGCGGAGCAAATATGTTGTGCAGCAATGTTTATGTTGACGAGAGATCCATTTGCGAATTGTTGTTGCAATCTTAACGATTTTATAAGCGATCGAAGACTGTCAAGGTTTGAATGGCGAAATTCAACAAAGAAGTTCTTTTTAATGAGCAATGAAATGAAACGTATATCAATAAATTATAATTTTATCACACTACAAGCTAACCGGTTATTCTGGCCATAAATTGTAGACTACAACTTGCATTTCGCTATCCCGAAACAAATTTCTATTTAAATGCGTAATGAAATGAATGTTAAGTATTTAAATTTTGCAGCTTATCGCACACATCAATCGCATGGAAAAAGTAGCAAAAGTGTAGAAGTCAAGCTAACAAATAAATAAAATATAATCTTTAGACAGCTCCAAAAATACCGAAAATGCTATAATTTAATTAAGCTTTCTGCGATGGCAGATAACAAATATTTTATTTTCAATCTGTTATATTTGCAATGCAAATTTTCAATATCAATAGGTGAGATGATCGATTAATTAACACGATTCAAAACATAGTGCAAGTATGAATCATTTAAACACTTACCACATTGTAGCGCCGCATCTGATAGCCAAAGTAGACTGGCATATTGGGATCGTAGGCGCTGAGCATATAACGCAAGTTCTCCATGATGACATAGCTGCAAAAGTAAATATATAAGGAGCCAAAAGAACAGGCAAAGCAAAGTTTACTCACGTATCATCATCGGCCTTGAGAAACCAATCGTATTGTTCGCCATATTCGAGCCAAACATGACGAAAACCCTCACGCGTTTTATTCCACAGATCCTCGTAGTTGCCACTATCATTTTGCACTACTTGCACCACGCCCAGCGGTTCGTAGTTCTCGCTGCTTACAAACACCAGTTTGTTGCAGCGCTTGCCCCACGTGGCGTATACATGTTGTGCGTATCGCTCCACATAATCCGGACAGGTCAAGACCATGCACAACACACGCTGCACTGTCGCCAACTCCCGATCCTTTAATATTTGTGTTGCTGGCAAGCTGCTGCTGCTGCTGCTACTGCTGCTGGACCAACAATTGTTGATGTCTTGGTGCATATCGTTTAAGTAGAGAAGCAGCATAAAGGCGCACACAAATCCCAAAATGAATCCTGTCAACAGGTGTAGCTGTCCATAGCTGGCTCTCAATCTCATAGCGGCTGCTGCTGTGTTGTGTTCTGTTCGACGTCTAATTTGTTATTGCACTCGTGTTTTGTTTTGATGCGCAGCTTCAGCCAGAAACTCTGACAAGCGACCGGTTTTTTTTTCATATTTCATATTTGTTTACATTGCGTTTTGGATGTGATCTCTCATAGTAAAAGTTCCTTTCTGCATTTGTTTTAGCAGGTGGCATCTCTGGCACTGCTGCAAATTTCAATGGCGAATTTGAATATCGAACGATTGTCATTGTCATCTGTCTAATTGGCTGATGTTGCTTAGGCCGCAGTGCAGACGAGCCATTGTCGTATGCTTACACAGCACAAAAAAAGGTGATACAAAATGAAAAACGAAAGTGTAATCACTTCGTTTGATCAATTAGAAAAAATAGTCAAAAGGCGAGCAATTGATGGGCATGACATTGTATAATGGCAGAGTATTAAGTAATATTTTTGGGGGTCGTGGTGTGGTATAAAAACGGCAAGCGGCGGCAATCAAAAGTGCAGTTAGTTGACTATTTGTGAACACAAACAAACAGAGACAAGATAAAGAAAATGATGCCATTTAAGGTGAGCACAAAAATAAATTGTATGATAAATGATGAATTAATCACGAATCCTTTTTTAGGTCCTGTTGCTTGCTTCGGCATTGTTTGGAACTATTCACGCCGAGTACAGCTACCATAACAACAACAACAACAATAACAATGGAAATATTAAGCTAACTTCGTCAGCATCCAATGAGATTAACTCACTGGAACAGCACAGATCCAGTTCGGGAGAGGATTATCGTACCAACTATCAACAGCAAACAAGTGAAAACTCTCAGGCTACGCCCAATGGCTATGATTATACAAACCGTTTGGATGAGTCCGACTCAAAGGTATTGCAAGGCGCCTCTGTCAGCTCTGTTCGAGCCGCTGCTCCACTTTTCCCTCTGCCATTGCCCGTGTTGCAAGAACAGCTGCAGCAGCAGCCGCAGCAACGGCAGCAGGAGGTTTATCCACCAGCCAGCTACAGTTTTAACTATGCTGTCAATGATGAGAGCACCGGTGACATAAAAGATCACAGCGAGACACGCGATGGTTATGTGGTTCGTGGCTCTTACAGCCTTGTTGATCCTGATGGCTTCAAACGCACTGTTACCTACACCGCCGACGATATCCATGGCTTCAATGCGGTCGTCAGTCGTGTTCCCTATGTCCTTAAGAAATTGGCTGTGGTGGCGCCCTCAGTGCTGTTGGATGAACGCTCGCCCGGTGTCCAACTGTCTTCCATATCTTCGGGATCTGCTAGTGAAAATGTTAATAATTCGCTCAAATCTTCGGGCGATAGCTATGTGATTGCCGCAAATGAACGTCAAACATCATCCGGCGGACACTATGCTTAGGCTTAAAGCTTAAATGATAGTTTTAAATATTGTAAATTATATATGCATTAAATGCGAGATAACAGAATTAACTTTTTTTTTCCTCTTTTTTATTAAGGTATACAGGGAGCCTAATTACCCTTTTGTGACCTTTATGTCTATTTATTCAGCCCTATTGGGTGCTCCGGCTAATTCAATTAGCTTTATCTTGTTCATAACAAATAACAATTACAAATACCAATTACAAATAATAATAATAATAATAAATAACAGAATTAACTGCTTTTAAGCAGGTCTTCATTTTGATGGCATACTTTTAGGCAGTACATAAAATTGGTTTCCAACAGCTGGCTTATAAAAGCGCTTCAGATCGGTTAAACAGATCGAGCTAACAGGATTTGTTCAGAAAAAAACGTATATCCCGAATCTTACTCTCTTTCGTGTCGCATTATTCATGTTAAATTTTACAATGACAAAAACCAAAAGGTCAAAAGAGAAAACAAAAGAGACAAGAAATTCGATCGAACAAAGAGGTAACCTGTTGTGCATTTTAAACAGCCTATCCGAATGGCTGTTCAGAAAGCCGAGAAATCAAAACGAAGGCGTATATTGTCTTGTAAACCTGATTGATTACGTGTAAAGACATTCTTGCTTTTGGGAGACAGAACAACAATTTGATACTTCTGAAGAATAAGCACAGTAAGTTTTAACTAAAAGTGTTAGCTTGAAAGTGTTTTTTATTATAAATAGTTTATATTCTCAACAAACAATATCGGCGGTATGCAGTATTTATATTCGAGTTGAATATGTGCTCAGTTTTCGTTCACACTTACTCAACTGTTGCACATCTCTAGATTTAGACATTATGGTCACACTCTTCGCAAGTCAAGTGTCGTTCGATCGAAGCGCGCACGTACAAAACAAAACAACAACAGAAAATATCCAACTCTCAAGTCTGTCAACGATCGTCAAAGCGTGAAGTCGGCTTTTGCGCTCTTCTGCCGCTTCTAAAGTTGTTTATATACGGTACGACATTTATTGCGTTTGTTTTGTATTCCTTACGTACGCTTGTATGTACATATGCACAACGTGAATGTGTACGATTTGCTTTTAGCTTAAAGAGCACACATAAACAAAACAAAACGAAAAAAAAGACGTTGCGCCCTCGTCGAACAAACATCAAGAGAAGAGGCACACACAGTTCGTGGAGCATTTCGAAATACCCGGTAAACAGCTGGCCAAGAGTTAACAATTTAGCAATCGCAAATCGAATTAAGCCAAAATAAAAACAAAAAACTTGCAACGGCTGGCAAAAAAGTGAGCTTTCCTCTGTGTGCGCTACGCCTTTGCTTGAAGGTCAACCGCATCTTATATGTTTCGTCTTATGCGCCTGTTAACGGCTGAAACGTCATCGTACAAGAATGTGTTAATTTGGTATTTCAACGACAACAACAACAACAACTGCGACGTCAGGCCAAAACGACACATAAACATAAAAACATTAAATTTGCATAAAAACGAAGAAATGCTGCAGTTCAAATCATTATCGATTGTGCAATACTCTGTTTTATTTCGGCTCATAAAATACACTGAAAGAAAAGACTCTGAAGCAGTTTTTTTTTTTTTTTTTTTTGTCACACAGGGAGCCTAATTACCCTTTTGTGACCTTTATCTCCATTCGTTCAGCCCTATTGGGCGCTCCGGCTAATTCAATTAGCTTTATCTGGTTCAAAACAAATAACAATTACAAATAACAATAACAAATAACGATAACGATAACAAGCAGTGACACTTAAAATGTAAACAGAAAAAGTTTTTGTATTAAAGTTCATTCCTTTTTTTTTATAATTTCAGAATTCACGATAAACATGAATATTTCACGACAACTCTAAGCTCTGTGCATACTCCATTCACTGCTGAAAACAGAGTACAAAACGTAAACAAACATTCAATACAAAGATGTATTTCATCAGACAGCAACAGCATCGGCTGGAGCCACTGTTATTGCTGCTACTTGGTCTTATCTGTGGCATTGGAATGTCAAAGCTGTTGCAATTTGTGCGCTTGCAATTTTACCAGGATATAAGTTCTCAAACTGATCTCACTGAGATCTCTGAGTTGATGTATGTCAGCGGAAATAGTCAGCATTTGCCAGCAACAGATATGATTGCAAGCGAAAACAATGCGACTCAGAGAATACTCTGTATTATTCTGATCGAACCAAAGAGAACAAATCAAGAGCATATTGAACGCACATGGGGCAGGCGTTGCCATGAGCTGGTATTTTTGAAAAGTCAAGCAGACAATGATAAGCAGGGTGTTGTGGGGCTGGCCGTAAAAAAGCGGCACAGCAATTCTTGGGGTAGAACTCGTGAGAGTCTTCAGCATATCTATAAGGAATATGGCGTTCAATACGACTGGTTTCTGTTGGTCCAAGATGAAACGTGAGTACAATTTTGATATACAAATTCATACTCTGTTTATCATTGAATCAAACTTTCAGCTATATAATCATGGAGAATCTTCAACACTTTCTGCTTGACTATGCGCCAGAGATGCCCATCTACTTTGATAGCAATGACTGGACAAATATGAAAAAGGTTAGTTCGTTTCCACTTCTATAATGTATATTAATTTATTTATCTTTCCCAGGCTTACAAATCTGGTTCGGATAGTTATATATTTAGCAAGGAGGCGCTACATCGTTTTGTAACTTTTGCACATGGCAACAGCAGCATTTGCAGTAGTCGCGACTATGGCATGAAACATGTGGAAATTGCACGTTGTTTCCGGAACGTGGGCGTGTCAGTTGGCAATGCCAGTGATGAACTTGGATTACCTCTCTTTGCACACAAGTTGAGCAATGTAAGGCTTTATTACTTTGTCTTTGATAAGAATTCTTATCACATACGCATTTGCACGTATTGCAGATATCGCTGGGATGCTGTTCGACTTCAGCTATATCATTTCATTGCGTCAATGTGGAATGCTTTTATCAGATGGATTATTTTGTTTATAGACTGCGACCGTTTGGCTTAAACTAAACTTAAGATGCATGTAAAATTGACTGCAGTTAAACTATGCCAAAAACAGAGACTAATCAAATTGTTTTGATCTATGTACAGATAATACTTTAAGTTTGTGAATATCATGCTCAATTAATGCTCAAAATTGTTGTATTGTGTGTAGTTTTAGGTAAAATCTTAACATATAAATTAAAAATCAAAATTAATATTGTATTTTATTGAATTATATTATAACAGAATCATAAGTAAATTTGTTTACAAAAACTTATAATTCAGCAAGTTTGTCCATTTGAAATCTGGGGTTTCCGACAAGGGCTCATGGCCCATAATGATGCCGTATGGACGCGATTTATACAGAAGATATTCATAAAGATAGAACTGATAATAAAACACATAATGAATTGTAATGGCATATGTGGAACAACACTCCAGACCCTAAAATATAAATGATTGTACAAACATAAAAATAATAAAAATACATATAAAAACTACAAACCTCCTTCAATTTGTAGTATGTAAATTCATGCAACCAGAAATCATCGTCCATGCGACCGGGTATCATCATGTGCTCCCATGAAAGGGGAAAAAAACGTTGACGTCCTTGCTTGTCCCTAGAATCGCCAGCCTTGACTTTACTCCTGCTCAAACAAACGCCCATTTCGAAGTCCTCAGTGCCAACCTTATTGCGATTGCATAGGCCCAAATCAATTCCTTTGACTAGGCGACGCACTGCCTCGCGGCTTAAGACGTAACCAGCTCCACCAGACATATAACCCTGTTTGATATCTTTACGAAACTTGTAGCCAAAGTGAATTGGATCATCGGGTTGCTGGGTGTGCAGCATATAGCGCATATTCTCCATAATGGCAAAGGTATCATCGTCAGCCTTGAAGAACCAATCAGCCTCATCGAGATAATGTTGATGCACATATTTGAAGGCTGCCTTCGCCTTGCTCCAAAGATAGTAATACCCCTCGGTAACATTAAGTGCCACAGTCGTTACACCCCAATCGTTGTGTATCTTTTGCTCTCGGCTACTAAACAATATCAACTTGTTGCAGTGACGTCCCCAGGTTTCTTGAATGGGCTTTGCAACTCTCTCATACATTTCCGGATGGGTCAGCACCATGCAGAGAATACGCACTTTCTTAAAGAGGTGCGTAGCTAGGGAGTTATTCACGGGCTGAGCAGGTACCTCGACAATCGATCCTTGCGTCAAAGCGGGCATTGCATTCATATGTCCATATGGTCGTAGATGGTATAACAAATACTCCAAAACATATAGTTGATTGGCGGAGGCATAGGGCAAAGCAATTGGATTATCCGCATAAGTACTATTAAAACCCTGAAAATTAACTTGGATTAGAACAAGTTTCTATAAAGCATATACTTCTCCACTCACCTGATCGGAATAGATGGCTCGGTGTATGAATGGCCAAAACCAAAACTGCAAACGCAGCGGAAATGGCAACAATTCATCTGGCACCTGAAATGGATACAGTTGACCATTCGGGCCCTCTTCCATATTGGCCAGACAACGTGCCAGATCTGTAGACAGACAATTCTGTTCCACTAGTTGTTGCAGTGCACCGCGACTATATATATAATCTGTTGAATTTCGCAGACTAACATGCGCATAGGGATAGGCCTTGTGATAAGCACTGAAGTAAATGCTGTTTGTTGGATCATAGCTGGCCAGCTTATAGCGCAGATTCTCCATTATTATATAGCTGTCCACGTGCACATGCAGTAGCCAGTGCAAGTCCAAAGAGTACATATTGTAAATGCGTCGATAAGCCTGCTCCGGATTGTTTGATTCGATTAGATGCATCAGATTGCAGCGTCTTCCCCAAGTTTTCAGTATGTGCTTCGACTTGCGACGCTCGTGTTCATTGGTCAACTGCAGCAAACAATGTATGCGAATGTTTTTATGTAGCTGCTGGGCTATGCTCATGTTGTCAAAGGTTTGATTGCGGCTGCCCACGTCATAGTCCAGAATGTTCTCTATATACGGCGGCTGCAGAATCTCCTTGATTCGTACGCCAGTGCTTTTGAGGACAAGCAAACATATTTGCACCACCATTGTCCAGAATACGAAGCTAGTTACAAGTGCTCGCATTCTAGGGTTTATATTAAAACGAATAAGATTTAGCACCAACATTTTCAATTCAATCGCCTTTTAAATTTTCGCAACGCAAATGATGGAACAGTTATTCGCTGGCGTTGCCAGCTTGTCGTAATAGTATTAAGCACATTTTGAGCTAACTCGTTTAGCTCATGAGCTAGCTCATTGAACAATATCGTATGAGCGTGGCCAATCGCAAATATGAAATGAATGTGGCAAAAAATCTAGCTGCAAAATTGGCTGAAAATATTGCATTTAATTATAAAAACATGAACATTTGTATTAAAACCAGTTAAAGTTTTACCAAGTAAGAAAATATTTTATATATTATACATTAGTTTGTAAACTTTATATATGTTTATTACTTTATATTTGTATATTGAAACTAAAACTAACAAGAGCATTATTTACATGATACACTTAGCGTTCTTTATTAAATATATCTAAAATGTAGGTTTATTTATGCAATGACAGATGTACAAATAGAGTAATGGCAAATATTGGATAGTACAGTAATAAAAGAAAACGTATAGTTAAAACTTATGAATATTCACTTTTTGAATGCTCAAGTCTTTTTTCTTCCTTTTCAAGCCGTTTTAGCTTTTTTAAAAGTTCCGCTCTTTCCTTCTTCTGACTTTTAATATCAGCGGCTTCGACCTCCTTTGAGTCAACTTCTCTTGAATCGGGTTCTATACTACCTTTAGTTGTTGTGGTACTGTATAGCCTGTCATCGTCATCAAAAGAATCCTCATTGCTATTGGCAGGCTCCTCTACTGGTGCTGGCGGGTACTCGCCAACTTTGAGTTTGGCGGGCAATTGTTGCAGACCTCTCACAGTTCCATAGGGCTTCAAGTGATAGATAAGATAATCTAGAACATACATCATATTCGGTGAGACATAATGAAATGAAACGGCATTGTCTGAGCAGCAATCAAGACCCTGAAACAAAATTGGGCGTTAGAATTATTTTAAATTTTAAAGATCATTTTTTTTACTCACATCATCATTTTGAAAATATTGGTACTTCCAATACCAAAAGCTCCTATCTTTGCCGGGTATTAAGTGCGTTTCTGGCACAAAGGGAAACATGCGACCACGACCATTTGTATCACGAGAATCGCCAGCTGTCACGTTTAAATTTTCCATGCACTTGCCAATTTCAATATCCTCATTGACAACTGTGCCCGGCAGGCACATTTTAGGATTGGGAATACCCTCAACAACTAAGCGTCGCAAAGCTTCTCGACTTAATACGTAGCCTGATCCACCTGACATGTAACCCTGTTTCACAAAGGGCCTGAACTTAAAGCCAAAGTGCACGGGTGTCTCGGGATGGTATGGATATAGCATATATCTTAAATTCTCAACAATAGCATAGGTATCATCATCCGCTTTGTAGAACCAATCTGCATCGTTATAATGATGCTTGTAGACATACTTGAACGCCTCCTTTACCTTGCGCCACAAATTCTCTCGACCCTCTCCCACATCTAGCTTTACTGTAGGCAGTTCCTTATCCTCGGCGGAGCTCATAAACAGTAGAATATTACAACGTTTTCCCCAAGTTCGCTTAACATGACGTGCCTTTTTCTTATGATTGTCAGGATTTGTCATAACCCAACAGAGAACGCGAACTTCCTTCTTTAACTTATCCGCCACCGAGGAGTTATCGTATGGATGCTCGTGCTCAACGACGCCAATATTTGGTATAAATTTAGTAACAAGAGATGGCAGATGATTGTTATATGGTTCTATCTTGGCAGCAATATTTGTAGGCTTGATTCTTTCAGATATCGTTAAGTAGGAAATAAACTGGGCCAGACAAAAACCCATAAACAGACCAATAGTTAGAGCTAAAAACGATGGTCGCTTCGAAGAACTTGCTGAAATATTTTTTTTTTGTGATTATTTAATTATATTTAAATATTATTGTTCATCATTACCTTCATATGTTACAGATTGTGATCCCATTTTGTTGATTATCTTTGGTCTTGAGTTTTCTTTGAGTTAAAATTTTAAAACAAAAACTATATTTTCATATTAATAATATATGACTGTACCAGATTATTTTTCTGGCTTATTTTTGAACTATTTAAAAACTATTATTTTATTACGGGCCAAGAATCTTTGGGACCAGACACAAGCTTATTCACGCTGTCGAAGCGACTAAGCTCACATGCTGTGAACTGTCTAAGATATAGGCGACAACTGTAACCCTTCTGTGTCGACAATTGTGCAAACAGTTAAGACATACTTTTTAAATGAGGGAATACCAAGTAAGGTTTTTGTTTTATGTTGACATATCTATTTTTAAATACTATTTGTTTGATTCGTTTATTTTTAAAATAAGCCAAATTTTATACAGTGTCTGCCGATAAATAACTTTGAAGCATTATCAGCGAATATAAAAGAATTATTCACTTTTTTTTTTAAATTTTGATGTGCTTGGCCGAAAATTGAAATATTATAATAAAAACACAACAGTCATAAGGTAAAATATTTCTCGAAGCCTGCCTTGTTTCAGGCGTAATAGCTCCTGCTCAAGTCTAATGGACTTGAAAGAACTTTTAATCGTATCTTTTTAGGCTACTGAAGCAGACATAACATGTCCTGCATTTTAGTCCACGCAAACACAAAAAGTAGTCCGCTCGGTGTCTGCTTATTACACTTAACTCTTTAAATTTAAAAATATCATTTAACGAATCCTGCATTTGTTGTGATGTAAAGGAATCAAAAGGATCAATGCGTAGCGGTGTAGAGCACAGTTTAAGCAAACAAATTGTTATAAGTAGTCCCACAATGATTATAAAAAGTTTATAATATTCTAAAAAAATTTGTTGTTTTATTATTAAATAAAAAGGAAGTATATTTTTTTGATATGTGTTACCCCCGTTCAATACGAAACGTGTCTGCATTTCGATGTTTTAAATATAACTGTCTACGCCGGAGTAAAAAGTATTAATACTTTATTTTGTTGTCTGACTTTTTTATAACACTTGTGTCAATAAACATGTTGATCTTGTAACGTGCGAGAAAAATTTCTATATTCAAGTATAACAGGTGGAAATTCCAAGCTTGACGACAATATTTGAAGTCACTGTTGTTCTTTTTCTCATAAAAATAACAAATTATTTGGGTGTTCTTATTCTGTGTACCCTGCATGTGTATGATATTGCCTTTTTTCCCGTAGAATGTACAAGCACAAGTTGCTGACTTTACTGAGCTTTGAAACCTATGGCAATTATTCTAAACTTCGAAAATAAATAAAAGATGGTGTAGTATAACTAGAAAACAGCACTGTCAACACTTCTTTATCTTCACTTACACATTAAGTTTATATGCTTTGCTTTGTCTTTTAACGTCAAACTTTATTACATGCGATACGAAAATCGCACGAAATGCGTGAGCTACATATATTGTGTTCACTTTTAAACTTAACGCTTAAAAAAGCGCTTTAAATACAAGTCGCTATATCGCTTTTTTAAAAAACAAACGATTTTTTCGTAACTTTAGTTTTAGTTTTTACGATTCTTATCGTAACGTAAAAAAATTGCTTTATTTTCAATGTTAGTCCGCAAGCTCATCAATAGAAAGTTTTGACGATAGCGCCATTGGCTCATTTACGATTCCGAAAGGCTTTAGTCGATAGATAAAGTAGTCCCATGTATAGAGTTGATCGAAAGTAAGATGACGAAAAGCAAAGGCTGTTTCTGAAGCACAGTTCGCGAACTTTAAAAAATATTGAGTTACTTTTAAGTTTTCAAAAAGATTACGAAATTTAATAACTTACATCGGTTGTGTTATAATTTGAATCACATGTATCCTCTATCTTAGACTGATGCAAGCGACGAGCATCGATAGTTGTCACATTCAAATTGTTCATGCATTCATTAATTTCCACATTTTCTTCGTTATCTGTGCCAGGTAAGCACATGTTGGGATTGGGAATACCCTTTAATACTAATCGTCGAAATGCTTCACGACTTAATATGTAGCGAGCTCCATATGTCTTGTTGCCCCGTGCAGGAAAGGCAACGTGCACAGGTGTCTCGGGATTAAAAGGATATAGCATGAAGCGCATATTCTCAACCACTGCATAAGTGTTTGCATTAGCCTTGAAGAACCAGTCCGCACGGTTGTGATAACGCTTGAAGATATACTTTAATGTCCTCTTTAACTTGTGACGATCCGTTGTGGAACTCATAAACTTGAGAATGTTACATCGTTTGCCCCATGTAAGTTTCACTTGACGTGAATTATTTTTGTTCACAACCAAGCAGAGAATGCGAACATCCTTCTTCAATTGTTTTGCCAAAGGGAATTTCTCTTGATAATGGTTTTCCACGACAACTATTTGGCGTTTGTTAATATAATGATAAGACATTTGAGTCAGGCAAAAGCCTACAACGATACCCGCAATAAGTGGACATAATATTTGAGGCTTACTATTAGCGAACATATTTTAGCGAGTTTGCGAGTACTTTTAGTTCGGTTTGTAAAAGCGTTCTGTTCTGGAAATTTTCTGAAAAAGTTTGTGACATTTGTGCAAATTGTAATTGCAACGCTTGGATTTCATTATTTATGCTTGATTTACGCTTATAAACCATACAGATAAGTTAAACATAGCTCAATTAAAATTTATTTAATGCTGTTTTGCTTCAGTTCTTTGCATTTCTGTTGTACTTGGCTCTGGCATAAATTCGTCTACAGCCAGTTTGGAAGGAAGCGTCCACGGTTCATCGGGAATGCCATAAGTTTTTAGACGATACAGCAAATAGTCAAAAGTATACATTTGCTCGGGAAGTATGTAGTGAAAAGAAATGGCACTTTTTGAAAGACTGTTTAAGCCCTAGAACAAAAAGTAGAAACTTTTTAGTATTTATAGCAATTGTATAATGCCAACTACTTACTTCGGTCATGTTATAATACGTATACCTGTAAAACCAATACTTTGAACTAGGTTTAACGTAATAATCTTTTGGCTTAAACGGATACATGCGAACTTGTCCATGGGCATCGCGTGAATCGCCAGCTGTCACCTTTAAGTTCTCCATGCATTTACCCATTCGAACATCTTCAGAGTGAATTTTGTCATTCCCACAAATTTTGGGATTGGGTATACCCTCGACAACGAAACGTCTCAATGCTTCTCGACTTAAAACATAGCCAGGTCCACCTGACATGTAACCCTGTTTCACAAAGGGCTTGAACCTAAACCCAAAGTACACTGGTGTCTCTGGGTGGTAGGGATAAAGCATATATCTTAAGTTTTCAACGACAGCATAGGTATCATCATCCGCTTTGTAGAACCAATCTGCATCGTTATAATGATGCTTATAGACATACTTGAAGGCCTCCTTCACCTTTCGCCATAGGTTCTCTCGTCCCTCTTCCACATGCAGGTTAACTGTAGGCAGCTCATCATCGTCCTCAGAGCTCATGAATAGTAAAATATTACAGCGTTTACCCCAGGTTCGCTTGATGTGAATGGCTTTCCTCTTGTGATTGTAAGGATGTGTCATAACCCAGCAGAGAACACGCACATTATCCTTTAGTTGATCTGCTAATGAAATATTTTTGGGCTCATATAAAGACAGTTGTGACAGGCAATAGCCCACAAAAACTCCGACGAAAAGTGAAAAAAATACTCGAGCTATACAGAGTATCTTGTTTCTGGCAAACATTTGTGTTGGGCTTATTGCAAATTTTATAAATTTTTGGCTTAAATTTCATTAGTTGTATAAATTATACACTTTCCGTAAATAAACCGGATTTACGTACTGCTTAAAGGCGACAGGTCTTAATACTGTTGTTTGTTCTGTAGTCATGCTATTCAATTAGAAACAAACACATTTTTTGTTTTTCTTGCCAAAAACATTTGTGCAAATTTAAATTATAACGGCTTAACTTAATTTTTTACGCTTGATAATGTATTATTACTATATAAGGATAGGTTGAAAAGATTTTAATCAACGGACTGAAATGTAAGCAAATTATTTCGACTTCATAAAAAATGTAAATGATTTTTTTTTAAAAACTAATTTGCGTTTTGAAACTCGATTTTAAAATTTGCTTGTTGTGTTTTTGGTAATATCTGTGTTCTTGTTGTCTGCTTTTAATTAAATATATTATATTGTTATCAAATTATGTTCGCTATGTATAATTAAATACACAAAAGAACTGGTTCATTTTTCACTACCAACCATAAAATAGAAGCAGTGCAAATAATTTATAGCAACCATAGATTAATGAACCCCAACAAGATTGGAAATAAGCGCCGGTAACTTTAACAGAAAAAGTTATACGCATGAAACGAGCTCGGTTGAGGAGAAACAGCACTTCTCGAAAGACCTGCTTGCTTATCTACTCTGGCGGTTTGCTTACCATCAGCTGGTGTATGAATAAATGGATAAGGCTGGATAAAAAACAAAAGTTAGCTATTATTTTGTTGGACTTTTGTTTTGATTGCAAAGTGTGTGATGCGAGAGACATAATTAAACGTTGCCACCCTTCATTTCTCTTGTTGTTGTTACAAAACTTGAGATTGGCAATTAAAGACTTTTGCTTTGTATGAACTTTGCGCAATTGAATAAATAAACACGATATACTTAAATATGATATACATAGTATATGTTTAGTTGTGTTATTATTATTATATTTATCAATAATATAAAAACTGTTTTAAAAAAAAATTAAATTCTTATTTCTTTTGATATGAAAATCGAGAAAAAAAAAAAGATTTTTTTGGTGTTTGAATTCGCTTGTCGGGCTAAATCGTTTTATCGATAAGTCAAAAGCCTAAACAACTGCGTTTCGTTAAGTTGCTATTTCCGGCAATTATCTCCTTTAACAGGGTTGTAAACTGAGTTTGTATTTCCATAATCCTGAAGGGTTCATTAATCTTGGTTTGAGGATATATTATATCAGATAATATTTTAAAAAGTTCGTCGACATAATCGCCGAATTTACCTGGCTTAGGTATACTTAGTTAGTTGTGTTATTATTTGTATTTGAAAAAAAATCTATATTTCTTTAATATTAAAATGTATGTGTGTGATTTTACGAAAACCAGATATTCTGATCTTACTTATAATAGATACCTTCAATTTGACAATTTCATAGTAAATGTTGCAACGTTTAAAATGTCATTACTCAAACGCCATGTGCTTGCAACAAATGCTGCTTGCCAAATATAGTTTTTAGAGATAAAACGGAAATGAAACGGTAACTATATTTATGGTAAATGCCATGTGCAGCAGGCAAGGAGAGTGTTTTGTGCCTACCTAACGCTGACGGGATTATTATGAGTACATATTAAATAGGATTGCAAAAAAATGAGCCGTTCGAAAGTTTATCAACGCAAAGTGACGGCTGCAATGCACATTTAGTCCTGGTCACCTCATTGGAGCAGGTGAGAAAATGTCACTGCTCATGGCAACGTTGCTGCAAGCTAAATGACTTTTGGCAATTTCCCTAACTTGAATCTGGTTACCCGCCATCGGTCCCTTGCTACGAAACTGGCGACGACGCGTCGACTTCCGGGTCTTCGTTCTGCAGCTTGTGCATGTTCTTCTTCTGCTGTTGCTGCTGAATGGAGAGGTGTTGCCATAAATTTTCTAAAATGTCGTAAAGTCAACACAGCAGACTATTTTAGTTGCCAAATAACTGGATAATGGTGCAATGAATTGGGAGTCAGTGTGGTCTTCATGTGCAACGGTAGTTACACCTCCTACTTCCTTCCACCGGCACAAATTAAAAGATTGCCCCAGTATGTATCGGAAAATTGCAGACAAGTGTTTAACTTTTCCATATTTTTGTTCCAAACGTTGAAGACTACATATAATACATTAAATTTTTGACTTTTTTCAAACCCATTTAGTCAAAAATAAAAATATTTAATTTTGAAAGAGCGATTGAGCTGTTATTAAAAACCTTACAAGATAAATTGTTTCCTGTTACCAGAAAAAAAATCCCTCCAGACCTAATGATATGAGTAAAGGTTTAATATATGGACAGCGTTTTTTTTGGGTATTTTAATGTTTAATGGCATTCAAATTTTTAACAGAAACCATTAAAATATGTTTTCATTTTAAATCCGATATAAGTACAATGCCACATTTTCTGGGGTTTTAAGGCCATTAAAAAGACTTGAAAGAAAGAAAAATTGAAAGTGTTTGTGGAGACTTTATTTAATCAATAATCAAATGGGCTCTACAAAGTTTAATAGTTGGGCGTTGTTGAGGACGACTTATCTTAAAATAAAAGCTTCGTGAAGCTTAAAGCATGTTCCTGTAAATACACGCAAATAAATAGACAAGTCTTTCGACTTTTATACAAAAATAATTGTTACATTTCTTTTGCCCAGATGCCCAGCCTTAACACATGCAACTTGACTTTAATCTTTGCCACAAATTGCTGTGCGTTGCTAATGGTTTTGCTTGTTTCGGCAATGCTTCATGGCTCGTTGGTTGCCAGCTTGCCGCACGCTGATGCCGTTTAGGCTACTTAGACGTTGTTTGTTTTTTCTTGAGCACTCACTGCATTACCGGAGCATAGTAATGTTAAGAGTCCAGACCTAATAATATAACAAGTAAAAAGTTTCAATTCGAAAACCCCGACTAATACATGCTCTGTAGCACTTACGGAACGCGTTAAGTTCATTTTTGTAAACACGTCAATAATTAAATCAAAAATGGCTAAATTTTTGCATAAAGTTTCCGGTGATTTTTTACTAATATTTTTGACATCAACGAGTTCATAAAGATAGACGAACAGGCGATCATGGCTATATGGACTTGGCCGGCAATGCATTATGGGGTCAAAAATGCATCCTTTTGTACATCTTCTGACCCAAAGCATTATACTTTTTTTTTTCATTGTTTCAGGGTATAAAAGTAAAATATGATAGAAGCGTTACAGTCATTCGAATCCAAAAGAGCAATTTGGAGAAGGAAGGAATGAATTAAGTGGAGGAAGTGGTTTGTGGTTATTGTATTTTTATTGTAGGTAAAGCTCTATGTTTAATGGTGTCAAGAAATCAGGCTGGCAGCTTTGCATCAAACTGCTGAAAACTCTGATAAAAGCATAAATAAGTAAGAAGGCTCCAGTCAAGAGATATCGTTAATTAGTTATTTGGAAAATTTCGTTAGATAGAAGCTCGACTGTAGCTGCTCACAGCGACAAAAAAATCCGATAATAATACTCATACAATTTTAGCATCCTATAAACAGTCTAGACTATAATTGATTTTCCTTTGGTTTATTGCATTTCCAACTTAATTATGCCAATCCATCAAAATGGTAGTTGGTCCGTCTGGACGTGATTTTAATGAGTGTATCTACGTCATGCTGATTAAGAACACTATACAAACAAAACGATAAAGTGACCAGCAGTGAACTCAACTAGTTATTCTCATTAGTTTTGACCCCATCAATTTGGTTTTTGTCGCCAGCAAACAGGCTGAAACACAATACTGATTGATTGTCTTTTACTTAAAGTCGTCTAGTCTCTAGTCTAGTCTCTCAATTGTTTACCCTTTGCTCAAACTATAGTATGAAATGATGCTGTCAAGCTCTTGCTAATCCTCTTAAGCTGATTAGACAAAAAAGACTACAAAGAATAAGAAACTAGTTGTCCGATTGGCAAATTCTTTAACCACTTGAATGCCTGATTCAGTTTAAAAACCTATTATTCTTTACCAGATTCATAATTTTTTCCAACAAGTGTTTCTTGATGATTTTTTTTACATTAATTCAAACCAAGTGTGCTTTAAAACTTATAATTGAACAATATGCAATAAGATGGCCTCAAAGACGCACGTATATTCTTAATGATGTACACCCAACTCTTTTTTTACACGGTAGATACTTTCCTCAGAAATCCGTGTAAAAAAAAACCGTGTAAAAAAAGAGGCGTTTCCTATAGTAAAACGGGGGATACGTTCCATGTGATTTGAAAACCGTGTAAGATGAAATAAAGAACTATATTTACTTCGAAAACCGTGTAAAAAAGTTGAAAGCTATAAAATTTCATACAAATTGTATGTTCATATGGCTTTTAATGAGCATTTAAACCTAAAATACATAATTCATATTGAAATCTGTTAGTCCAGAATTAAAGAACAGAAAAATTAGAATGGAAATAAAGAAAAATATTTAGATAGCTACATAATTATTCGTTGCTACTTGAAAACAAGAGCAATTGTTTGCGACGATCTGGACTAAAGGCGGTATCACCACTGCGAAAAGATAAAGTGAAAAAAAAATAAAAAAAAGGGATTATAGATATTTGAAAAAAAATCGAATTAAAAAAAAAAAAAAAAAAAAATAAAAAAATAGGAAACCACTGGAGATATTCATCAAATCCAATGGTGAGTGTCTTCCGGTAATAGAGTTTTGAACTGTCGGACTACTTTCCGAAGGTCTTGCGCCGTCGACTTTTTATATTAAGAAATCTTTTATAGAACTTATGTGAAAAATGTGTGTCAGACAGAGACAAAACATTTTCCAATCTCACGCTGACATTGTAAACGCGCCTTAAGAAATTTCGAATAAGGGATTTCCCAGTTATTACTATGTATGTTCATTTCAGCAATTTTGCCAAGTGTTGTAAAAACAAACATAATTACAAAACCGTGCTAGATAAAAAAAAAAAAAAATTTGAAAAATTTGAAAAAATTTTCAACCGTGTAACTTCAAAACCGTGTAAAAAAACAGTGTAAAAAATAGTTGGGTGTACTTTTGTGTTATCAGACATCGATTCTTAAGTAATATATAATATAAAAAAAACACATAATTTTTTTGTTAAGTTTATGAGCGTCGATTGGTGAATGTCATCTTCCTTCGTTGACTTGGTGTTTGTTGCTGTTGTTGTTTGTGTTTGGTTATTGTTACGCCTGCTGCGGTAAAAGTTTATAGAAGTTTTGCGCGGTTTCCAAAACTTTGTTCTTGATTTTGTTGGTTTGAGCAGAAAGTTGCAAGCTTTTCGGCTTTGACTGGCTGTAAAGTTAAGAATGGTATGCTGCTCTGTACTGTTTGTTGTCAAACTATTTGATTCATTTTATTTTTACTTTTACTGTGCGTGAGAATTACTTCAAGCTATGTAGCCGAATGATGAACAAAGGATAAAAATCAGCCGTGATGCTTACTGGATACTGTGCCAAAAGAGTTTCAAATTCAAGCTAGCTAAAGAATTGGCTAAAGAAGATCTTGCACAACATTTTTAAATCTAAGACTAGCTTCAGCGCACGTTGTCTATCAAGAATATACATATGCATATACGTAAAAGGCTCAAACTTGCCTTTCTATGCATTAAAAATTCTTGACAATATTAATATTCCGTTTTCAAGTGTATAAATGTGTACGGCAGGCTGCTATGCAACCTGTACGGTACGGATTTGGGACAAACAGAAATTGAATACGTGAATTGCTTATGAGTCAATGCGACAGGTATTGTGAACAGGTATTTACATATGTACTGAAGTCACATGAGCATCATCTAGTACAAATGGCTGGCAGGCTCATTAGCATATTCGATGTGATCCGAAGTGAAATCCAAGTACTTTATTTCATCCCCAAGGAGAATGTGTTCTGTGTTGTCGATATACTCGAATATTGCAAACAGATGCTGTCTAAAATGCCAAAAGTAAATATTTGCATTGTATTACGGTTTCGGTTTCCAATAAACAATATGTGCCCAGTGCGTACCACGATTGTGTGGGCTTGGCTTATTTAACCACCTACACACACACTTGCTGGCATTTGGGAGCCTACATGTTGTTTACACAGGCATTGATTGTTGACACTCTGCCCGGTGCTCATTAATTACATTGTCAATAGACTAAAATTGCGATTTTAATTTGATTTAAAAGTGATTTATGAACACGACTAAAATACATTCAATAATCTATTAATAGAGGTATTTTCAAAGATTAAATAACTAACTAACGGATTATCAATATGTCATAACATGTGAGAACAATGGTTGTGTTAAATGTATATATTTCATAATTCTCTCTAGATTGTAATATACTGAGAGTATAGGTACTTTTTTGAAAAAATTGAAAAATTATAGGATACGATAACACTTTATTATTAACCTATTAAACGGTAATAAATCCTTGTCATTATTTTTGTAGTTTTTTAAAATTAAAAACACTGTCAAACTTTATAGTTGGAAATTATTTTAGAAGGTTACCAGTAATCTATCTTAACTGTTGATTTTATCGAATTTGCAGCCGACTGAAAAAGAAGTTCGATCCAGTCGAACATTACACACAACCGATAAGCTCTTTTAACTTTGGTGTTTGAGGACAAAAAAGTTTGCAATCACTTAATTTCAATAATAAATGAATCAACATATTCAATGGACCCGAGTTGATTTACCTCGACGCCAAAATGTGCGGTGTTCAGGACAATATATACGAGAGAATTTGAGTGGCATCATAAAGCCAACTTCAAGCCACCATAAAAAGCTCAAACACACCCGCAAATGCAAATCCTTCAAAGAGCTGATGCTAACCGTTACCCACTCTGTTGCATACATTATGGTATCAATGGCTTATTTGCAAAACAGGAACACACGAGTACATACGTATACTATATATGTATGTAAATATCTATATACATATGTATATGTGCTTGTATTATGAACATAGCTTACCTACACATGTTTAAATTGAAAACAAATACGGTCGTATTTACGAGCTTAAAGGATTTGGCTGCCAAAAAAAGGTTTTTGAGGCTTCTTTGCAAATTGTGCACATTTAAGCGAGTGAAATTTAAGTACAATTAATAGAAAAACTTTGAACTCATTTTGTGGTTATTATAAGCAAGTTGCTTAGCTGATCAAAACATTTAACTAGCAAGTTGCCTATGGCTATGGTCCTAGTTGGGAAAAATGCAAAGGATTGTACAAAAATTCTCCTCAATTTCTAATTTAAATATCTTCTATATTTATAAATATTTATTTATTTTATTCTTACATGCTATCTCAATGTTTATTAATAAAGTCTTTCAACATTTTTAACAAGTTTCTAGAAAGTATTAATAAAAATAAAATAAAAATTATCTACCAAATGCTGTGTAATTTACTTGAAGTAATTTGGGATTTGTGATGCTTTAATGCTTCATAAAAAGCGGAACAGAGAATTCTATAGCTATTAGGCTGTAAGTAACCGAAAAAAGAGAAATTTTCCAAAAACCAAATACAGGCATAATGAACGTTGGGAATTACGTATACGCAGCGTGGTGTCGGAAGCTGCCATTGATATGGGTAAAATAAATTGCGAGCATTAAAACACTTTTCAAGGCTGCAGCACAATAGAAAATTGATAAATATCACAGATGAAAATCGAAGTGTGTGTGTGTGCTGTTTTTGTGTGTGGTTTTTGTTATGGCATGCCGAGTGTCTGCAATTTAATTTCTAGGGATTTGCACAGTCGTTGTGACTCGCAAAAAAAAAACACACCACAAAACATTGTACGCATGTGTGAAATTCTACATAATTGATGGCAATTTAAAAGATTCAAACAGAACAAACATTGCACTGTGTATTTAGCAGGGATAGAATTCGTCAATGCTGCCATATATTTCGTCAGTCCAAGCAGTAGGCGACACAGATACAGTCAAACTTCAGTTTGTGAAATTTAATCAATCGGCAATATGAAAATAGTCATTTTAACTGTGCTTAGTTTTATCTTTATTTGCCTACTTAACTTCAGTTCCTACAACAGAGGTAATTATTATGTAAAAAATATGCATTGTGTAACTTATTTTAATCCACTTTAATCATTAGAAAAATGCGATGATGAGCCATCTGAAACGGGTCCCTGCAGGGCAGCGTTTCCAATGTGGCGATTCATAAAGTCAACTCGCAAATGCGAATCATTCATCTATGGCGGCTGTATGTGCACAGCAAATATCTTTGAGGATGAGGACGAGTGTACGCGAGAGTGTCACGCTAAAAATTCATAAAAAGAATTATATACATATAATTGTGTGCTTATTGGAACAACAAAAACACTCCCTGCAACATCTCTTAGCTGCACCTAAAACTTTCAAATCAAGTCGAATTTTAATGTTGAGATTTTGTTGGAAAAGTTGTTCTTACGATTTGCGTGCACATAAAATTAAGTTTTGCAAAACAACTTTTTCACGGTTGAAAACACAGTTTATTTGTAAAGTTCAAATGAAATTCAAAACTTTCTTTTTTTATGAACTGAACAGCAGTCAGGATGTTCATGTGCAAGAAAATAAAAAAAATAAAACTATTGAAAACTAGAAAGTTAGTGTATGTTATGTTGAATATTTTGTATTTAATTTAATGCCGTTGTGAACATTTCAGTAAATGATCTTTTTCTACTTTGTTTGATTTTGTCGTTTATCTTAAGCTCGTTTAATAACGATTTAGTCTTATTAAGGCAACCTAATGACAGGGGCAGATAATGTCAATTAATATCAAATACGTCACGTCAACTTGCATCAGAGCAATGGGGAATATGTTCTCGACAGGTTAACTGGCGGATAGCTCGACAATAACAACTAATTTCCATTTAATGTTTCTTTTATGAGCATAGACGTCGAGGCGTATACTTAATCAGTGACACCAAACACACATACGCACCAAAGGAAAAGTCTACTTAGCCGATTGAAAGGCCATTTTCGATATATACGGCTGGCAACAAGCATTGAGCCGACCCACAAAAATAGCACACCACGCACCTCACGTACCAAGTACAACGCCCTCTCAATTCAATCAGCCATCGCGGCTTTTGGGCAGCTCTGCGCTCTGTGCTCTGTGCCCTGTGTGTTGTTTCTGGCTTATGTTTGCCGTTGATGTGTCTATTTAATATGCAGTGCCAAACACAAATTAAAACTCTTGTCCACACACGCACACAGAGTCGGCGCTCAGAGATATGCTCACGTAATAACAACGTGACAACGAAAATAAAATAAATATATAATAAATAATGGAAATAATAATATGAATAATGGAATTAAACCATTTTTATTTTATTTTTATTATTTATGTATTTTTTTTTTTTTTTTTTATTTTTTTTTTTTAATTTTTTTTTTAAAAGCAACTGTTATTGTTGTGTTTGTATGTTTTCGGTTATTAGATTTCCCATTGCAGGACAAACTTCTCTTGACACTCGTGTCGAAAGTTATAGCTCCAATGTGTGTATGAGTTTGTTGTATACCAACAACATATACATTACATGCATGGATACTTTTTACAATAATTAAATCAATTGCTCACTGATGTAAAGTCAGTTAACAGATTGAATGTTATACTTCAGATTTAAATGATTTTTTTCGATAATTAAGATAAAACGAAAACTGAATGAGGTAAACAAATTTGTACACCATAGTCTAAATATTATGAGACCAATTCCAAAATTCAGCTTAGCGCATTTCTAAACGTAAATTACCTTTGTCAAAATTTGACAAAGGTATGAAAAACGTATACAAATAAACATACATACATACATACATACAGATTGTAAAGCAAACAATTAGGTACCCAAAGCAAATACCCAATAAGCCCAAAAGCCAGACTAAAAAGGAATTTCAATTTTATTTTTCCGAAAAGAACGAAAATAAAAAAATATTCTTCAATTGATTTTCATTTTTTACACTTGTTTGTGCTCCTT